>OX451736.1:970059866-970659866 GCA_948472305.1 Vicia faba
GGATCCATCTGGCTTAAGCTTCACCTTGAAAACCCATCTCACGTTGATGATTTTCTTCTTATCTGGAAGCTTAGTCAACTTCTAGGTCTTGTTTCTTTCTATAGCCTCAAGTTCTTCTTTCATGGCATTTAGCCATACTTTCTTCTTGAGAGCTTCTTCAACACTCACAGGTTCACAGTCTACTAACATGGCACACTGAACAATTTCTCCTTCTAAATCTACTTCAGTGTCTTGCAACACGTCAAACTCTTCAAACCTTCTTGGTATTCGTCTGATTCTTTGTGGCCTTTGAACTTGTTCAAAAAATCTTTCCAATTCTGGAACAATATCAGATACTTGACCATAATCAGAAGTTCCACCTTCTGAATTGCCTTCAGAACCTCTACCATCTGAAGTTCCACCTTCAGGATCATGACCTTCACCTGAAACATGATCATCTTTAGAAGCTTGTCCCCCAGAACCTACGTCTTCAGAGTTTTCCCTTTCAGAAGCATGACCACCACCATATTTTGGATTATCATCAAAATCTGGATCAGAATCAGATTCACCATCAGACTCATCTTCCGAGTTTCCATAATCATCATCTGACTCTGACTCTGACTCTTCTTCAAAACTATTAAGTTATGGCTTATCTTCAAAAATAGATTGAGACTTGCTCCAATCCCATACTTCTGATTCTTTTAGAATGACATCTCTGCTAACTTAAACTTTATTCATTTCTAGACAATAAAGCTTGTATACACATGTATTATGGTACCCCACCAGAATCATTACTTTGCTTTTGTCATCCAACTTCTTCCTTCTAGCTTCTGGAATGTGTTTGTAGTATACAGAACTAAACACCTTCATATGACTAACACTTTTCTTGTCTCCAGTCCACTTTTCTAAGGGAACAATTTCCTTCAGCTTCTTCGTTGGACACCTGTTGAGCACATACGTTGACGTGGTTACAGCTTCTCCCCATAAGTTATGAGGTAGCTTCTTCTCTTTCAGCATGCTTCTAGTCATATCAAAAAAAGTATGATTTCTTCTTTCAGTAAGAACAGTGTGTTAAGGAGTATAAGGAGCAGTAACCTTATGCTCAATTCCGTTTTCATCACATAAATTCTAGAATTATGTAAAGTTATACTCACCTCCACCATCCGTTCTGAGAATCTTCAGTTTCTGACCACTTTGTTTCTCAGCCTTCACCTTGAACTTCTGGAAATCGGTAAACACCTCATGTTTAAACTTGATGAGTGTTACCCACGTCATTCTTTGAACTTATCCACAAAAGACACAAAATATCTATTTCCTCTAAGTGAAGGTTCTGGAAACGGTCCACACATGTTAGAATGAACTACTCCCAAAGCATGCTTTGCTCTTGGGGCTACTTCTAACACAAATGTCAATCTAGATTGCTTTCCTTTCATGCATACCTCACATGACTTATCAGACTTCACAATATTAGGAATGCCACACACGAGCTTCTTAGAACTCAGATGCCCTAAACTTCTATAGTTTAGATGACCCAACCTCTTGTGCCACAACTTACTATCACCTTCAACATCTTCTTCACTAAGACACTCTATTTCCGTTGTTTCTACATTAACCTTGAATATTATGTTGCTTCCATACTCAGATTGCATAATCATCTTCTGATTGGAATCATACAACTTCAAGAGATTGTCCTTCATAATAAATGAGAAACCTTTCGCAATGAGTTGACCCACACTCATCAGATTGCTTTTTATTTCAGGGACATACCAAACATCCTTGATCAGAACGGTCTTCCCATTCTTCACTTTAACTTTGGCATTTCCCATACCTTCTACATTAATGTACTTATCATCAATACATATGATTTTTGTCCTCCTTCTGGAGTCAAAATCTATTAGTCATTGTTTGTTTCCATTCAAGTAATTTGAACAGCCAGTGTCCATATACCACCAGTCTGCCAAACACTTTCCATCAATAGGAGAGGTTCTTCATCAGAATATCATGTGATTATATTTGCTTCTTCTGATCTCCTTCCCTTATTTGACCAGCAGTCTGTAGCAAAATGGCCAAACTGCTTACAACAATAACATTGAAGCTTCTTCTTGTCAAACTTCTCCTTACCCTTTTGAGGTTTCTTCTCATAAGAAGTAGAAGTTTCTGATTTCTGGAATCTATCACCACGTCTATTCTTGGTTTCTAACCAAGAATGCTTCTGGTCCTTCTTGTCAAAAGAAGCCTTCAGAGCCTGCTCAACTTCCCTCTCATAAGTTCTTTCAGTCAGACGCAACTCACGCGCCTCTAGACTACTTTGCAGCTCTTCTATTCTCATGGTTTCAAGATCTTTAGAATGTTCAATTTCTACAACAATATAATCAAATTGAGGAATAAGTTACTTTAATATCTTTTCAATGATTACTTGTTCATAGAGGGTTTCTCCATAAGCCTTCATCTCATTAGTGATCAAAATCACTCTAGAGATGTACTCAGAAACCTCCTCATTATTCTTCATGTTGAGATTCTCATATTGCTTTCGTAGGGACTGAATCTTTACCTTCTTCACTGATGTGTCACCACCATAGCATCTGACCAATGTGTCACATGTCTCTTTCGTCATCGTCGAATTAACAATCTTCTCAAACACATTCACATCCACACACTGATAGATGTAAAACAACTCTTTTTGATCTTTCTTCCTCTTGACTCTCTGTTCATTTCTCTCTTCTTTCTTCACATCAGCTGTAACCAGAACATAGTCATTGGTAACAAGCTCAAGCGCATCTTGAGCACCAAATAGCACATGCATCTGAATCATCCATTTGTTCCAGTTCTTGCAATAAAAAAATAGGAAGTTTGGTACTCAGACTACCGTTTATGTTCATTCTTGACCTTCTACAACTCACAAGCACAATGTTTCCCAACTCTACAGAATCAGAAAAATGTGATTTTGTTCAGATTTCGTTCAAGATTCAACACTAACCCAGAACCAAAAATTAATCACACAAACGCATCACGTTTCACAGGTGTTTCCCTGTGGATAAGAACCAGGCTCTGATACCAATTGTTAGTGCACAAGAATCAAATATGAACAAAGAATAAATTTAAGAGAGCAAAGAGAATGACGGTTGTAAAAGTTGCAAGAGGAATAAATGTTATTTTTATGATATTTACAACTAGTCTATTTATACACAAAAGAGAATGCCACATAGACCCTAATAGAATAGACTTAATAACTAAGTTATCTAAAACACTTATAAATATTAAAATACTCTTTAATACCCTTTTCACTCGTGTGAGCGAAGATGATTTAATTGAATTGTTAATTTATGTTGATGATATAATATTGGCTAGTCCAAATCATGTCCTCGTTAAGACAACTCAAAGCATGTTAGCACTTTATTTCAAGTTAATAATCATTGGAGATTTGAAGTATTTATTAGGACTTGAAATCGAAAAATCCATTAAGGATATACACTTTAATATGGCCAAAAATCCAACTGGTGGTACTAGATCAAAGTACATTAACATATATTGTAATTTTATAAGAGAGCATGTTCAATATGGTTTTATCAAGCTTATTCATGCTAAATCTTAAGACCATCCAGTTTTTTTATTGGTAAACTTGCCTTAAGAAAAGAAGTACATGGGTACTTTAACCCTTACAATGCAAAGAGGAGACGAAACCAACAAACAAAAATAACAAAGGACAAAAAACAGACTCAACCAACCTCAGAAACCTCAAGCCAGGCACAAAAAGACCAATTAGTTATTGAGAATTTAACTTGCCATCCCTTAAGTTGAACCTGACACCTCTCTAGATTGAATGAGAAGACTATAATAGTCTTGCTAAAAGTTTCCATCATTTTCAAAATTCACTTAAACGATTCGAGAATTTCGTGATTTCTCAGGCGATACCAGAAATTTCAAGCAGATACCAGAAGTTTTTCAAAAAAAAGAGTAAAATACTCGAAAAGTTAGAATTGTCAGGAGTTTTTTCCAAAACTTTTATATGTTCCGACATTTTTTACCGAAAATTATGAAAATTCAGGTATTTTTACCAACAATTTCAAATTTTTTGGAGTTTATTGAGTTCATGTTACTGAAAATTTTGGAATATTTGGCAGTTCCAAATTTTTTTAGAAAATTCCATAAATGTTAAAATTTCCGGTGCATACTTCTTTCACTATTTTTTTTGTCATTTTTCTATTTTCAGTGTGGACCAGGGGGAAGGACGGGTCCACTGAAGGCAGGATGATTGATAGAGCGACAACCTGAGCTAGGGTTGTTGAGGTAGAGGCTTATCAACTAAAGGCTGGACGAGTTCCTTTGGTCGATTCTCATCAAAAGTAGATGGTTGAGCAGGTGCAGGGCCAATCCTGTGCACCCCGATGCTGAACAGTTAGAGTTGTTGTTGAGGAGGCTCTTATTGTTGTGGTTGTTGATGAGGAGGTTCATGTGCATGTTTCTAAGGAGGAGGTTCCTGTTGCTGAGGAGGTTCCTTTACCGGTTACAGGTGTAGAGGTTCCTCCTATACCCCTTATTAACAATGATGATACTCATATTGATACAAACATTATGGCTTGTGCTTCTACATAGACACTCGTTCACACTGGTGGAGCATTCTTGGGAGGACCTAGTGAGTGATCAATGTTCACGGAGTATACGGACCATGTCGCATACAACTTATGGCAGAGAGAGGTATATACATCATATTTTTTTAATTGCAAATTATTTATTATTGTTCGGTGATGTGTTGAAAGTTTACTAATAATTTTTGAACTTTGTTTCTTACAGGAACGTCCGACGTTGAAGGTCACATAGTTAGCCTACAGTGAAATGATCTCCACATCACTGTCAAATCTTCATTTGTCTTTAACTCAATAAGTTTGTATATCAGTCTTCCATTTGTATCAATCCAATCTTCACAGAACTCGATCTTTCTCACCTTTCTGTTATCGATATTAGGAAGTAATTCATTCAACTTGTCTGTCAAGTTGGATAAAGATGTGGTGCCATTCAGAACCTTGAACTCAATAGGTGGTTTGTCTATGTTGAAATACACTTCTGGCTTAATCAAAAATTGAGGAATAGACATTTTGAGATATTTTTCTCAAAAACAGATGACTTGTATTTATACAACTTTGAATTCATTTTGGACCATACGATATTGTTGGTGCAATCGCGACCCTACAAAACTATCGACAAAGTCCTGATCGTTAAAAATCTTGAATAAATACACTACCGAAAATTTCAAAGTTGTGCTAAATTTCTAGGGAAAATGGCAAATTTTGAAATTTCCAAAATTAAGTGCAACTTACCAGAAATTTCGTCTTATACCGAAAATTTTTATTTACCTACTGCAAATTTTGTTCTTTTTTTGACTAGAGACATGTTTGATATTATGAAAAAATAGGGGTGCTAAATTCAAATTTGGGGGTGGCAAGTTAATTCTCCTAGTTATTCCTCTTAGGAAGACACTTTTTAAAATTCATTTTAAGAGTCTCATTTCTAAGTTGGGATTGTTGAGTGAGTGCTAGTAACACTCTCTTTTAAACACTCTCAAATATTCACTTTTTTATTGGTTGAAACACATGTTAGTCCTTCACTTTAGAAATAGGTTCAACACAAAGTGGTAAGACTCACACATGTTTCAACCAATAAAAATGAGTGTTTGCGAGTATTAAAAGAGAGTGTTCTTAACATTTCTCATGTTGAATATATACCTTCCAACTATAGAGGATGTATCAAATCGTTTGCTTAAGTTTTTCGATACTAACTTCAACTCGATCGTCTTTTTCTAATTGTCTTTGAACTAGTGTTTTAAAAACCAGACTAAATTGGCCGGTTGGACCGGTCAAACTGGAAACCGGAGGGTCATCGATTTGGTCCAATTACTGGATCAGACATGCTATTGAACCGATGAGAACTAGCTAAAACTGATTAAAATCGGGTGAACCGACGATTTTAGAAAACCAACAGGTCAAATGCATGTTTTTTTCTCGGATAAAATGATGTCGTTTTCATGATTTAAAAAAATATATAATTAAATTTTATTCAAAACTTATTTTGAACAATTCTCCCTTGATTCCAATTATTCCTAGTCTAAAATTTATTTAAATTTGTATTTTGTATTATTTTGTCGTGAGTGATCATTATATTTAGTATTTGAATTTAAAGAATGAACATGTAAAATTATGATATTTTAAAATTTTGAAATTTTGTAAGTATCATGATATTTTTAGAGACCAAGACATTTGGTTTGACCGATTTAATAAATATATAGTTTTGTTATAGAGATATATTTACTCAACTGAGTTATCCGATTTAATCTAGTTTAGTTATGTAGTTCGACCAATAACTCAATGATTCGACTGATAAACCAATAACCCAATAACCTCATTGATTTGATGACTAATCCGATTTTTTAAACATTACTTTCAATATTATATTCTTGTAATTTTTGTTTTCTTTGTATTTTAGAAAAAACAGTTCGAGTTGTTATTGGTAATAAAAGATAGTTACAAATGTATTCATAGTAACAAAATCATAAATCAATTAGTAATGAAACTAACTATTTAAAGATATTTCCCATTTGTAATCATTTGAAAAAAATCAATTCACTTAAAATGAAGAAACTTATCATTTCCCAACAAGCAAATATAATATGAGAAATGTTATGGGTGTGCGCCACCTCATGGGAACAAGAAAGTACTTGGATTTGCCATCAATGATTAGTAGAAGTAAGAAGAATATATTCTCATTTATCAAAGACCTCATATGGAAGAAAATTATTTTTTGGAGAGGGCGGTCATTATCAAAAGCAGGTAAAGAAGTAAAGATAAAGTCAGTGCTACAAGCGATCCCCGTTTATATTATGAGTTTATTCATTCTCCCGAATGGTATTGCAAAGAATATTGAAGAGATGTTTAATTATTTTTGATGGGGGTGGTGGTATAACAACAATGTTCTAACATTAGGATGCAGGTGTAGTGTAGGCAATGGTAGCCATATTACGGTAAACACCTCAATAAAGGATTTGCACCTCATATGAAGGATTTGCAAGGATTGTTTACCGACTATAATTAAACTCCAACAACATTATGTTTCTTGTCCTTCTGGGTGTCAAATTTGTAAAGATGGCTATGAGGATGATTGGCACGTTCTTTTTGCTTGCTCTGCTATAAAACAAAGTTGGAGTGCAGCAGGTTTGTACCCCTATATTGAGTCTCGACTGTAGTTTTTTAATGATGTTAACTCGCTCATTTTTTATTTGTGCAACAATGAGGATAGTGATATGGTGGGTAAGATTGCGGTTATGATTGAAGTGTTATGGAAGAATAGAAACAATGTCACATGGAATAATGAAGGGGAAGATGTCTCCAAACTCGGTCTGCTTGCAACCAAAGTGTGGAACGATTGGAAATTAGTTCAGCAACAACAACAATCTGTAGACGGTAATTCTAGTGAGCTTCCGTGGCAGCTACCTTCAACGGGTTGACTTTAGTGCAACTCCGACGCAGGTTCTAATTCTCACCGTGACACTACTAACCGTGGGTGGTGTATTCCTGATAGTTTCGATAATTTCTTTTATGCATGTGTAGCTTGGGATATTTGTTCCCTCTTCATCTTAGAAGTTGGAGTTGTTGCTCTAAAAGAGGCGATTCAATGGACTATAGCCTTACACCTGGATAATATTTTCGAGAGCGACTCTCAACGAGTAATTCAAGTCATTTATTCTAAAACTAGTGGTGGTTCTGATTTTTGTATTATTATTTTGACTATTAATTCTTTGTTACAGTCTTTTCAGAATTTTGAGGACAAATTCGTTGAACGTCAAACGTATTCAGTTGTCTACTCCTTTATTAAGATGGTCAATTTTTAATTTAAACGTAACTTTTTCAATACGATTTCTCGATGTATTGAATACCATTTAATTAATGAAAGAATTATGGTATTTCTGTTGTAAAAAAAAAGAGAAATGTTATCATTAATTAATTACATTAATATATATTACTATATGATATAGAAAATAAATGTATTATATTATTATATGAGAGAGAGAAAGTAAATGTAATAAATTTACATACAATTAATACATTCATTTGCGTACAATTAATACTTAGCATTTTTTTTAAGACATGAATATCATATAAGGAATAAAAATAAGAATAATTTATATATATATATATATATATATATATATATATATATATATATATATATATATATATATATATATATATATATATATATATATATATATATATAACAAAAACTTATATATTTATCATATTTTTAATAAAAAATAATAAAAATAATATCTAATAAATTATACTTCAATTTTCTCTTTTTTTTTATTAAGTCACATAACAAGAATATCTTTCTTCTCATTTATACAATATTAATATTAAAAAAACAAGTTTATTATGAAAGATACGCCAATATATACCACTTCATTGAATATTTAAAATAAAAATTAAAAAAATAGTTAATAAATAGAACAATGTTAAATCATCTTATAATAGAATATACTAATAAAGTATTTAAATTAAATATTTAATTATTTATATTTTTGACAGAAAAACTTTATTTATTTCTACATTGGAAGAATGTTAAAGCATGTTATAATAGAAACTACTAATAATGTATATAAATTAAATACCTTCACGTGAACCATATATACCTCTACGTTTGATTTAGGGGTGTTTATTTCAAATTTAAGAATTAAATTTTTAGAAAATATTTATATTTATATTTGTTAAGAGTTTAAAAAAAATTTAAAAATAAAAATTACAAAGAATAAAATAACTTTTAATAATTTCTATAAATTTTAATAATTTTATTTTTATGTAAGAAAATGGAAATGTTATTAAACAGATTTTTTTTTAAATACTCAAAAAATCAAACTTCTTTATTTTTATTTTCAAATAATTTATTTTTAAAAGTCTCTTTTGAATCTTTAAACCAAACGCATCATTCTTTATTTTTATTTTCAGATAATTTATTTTTAGAAATCTCTCTTGAATTTTTAAACCAAATACACCCTTATATTTTAATCTATCTTATTTTACAATACAAGTAATCGAAGTTTCATCGCTGGTTGATAATAAACTCGTGAACAACGAGGGAACATAATTCAACCTCAAATAAATGCTAACACATCATCACTAGAAGCCTTGAGTTGACTAAGCAAAAATATTTCTCATTGGCTCTATATTAAAGAAAAAAAACTTTTTGTGCCAAAATAAAGTATTTAATGAATACAGTACATTATCAGTGTATTTTTAAGGAATACCATAATAATAATTCAATAAAATTAAGTTGTGTAAATAAAATAATATGGGAAGAGAGTGGACTTTTCTCGAATGTTTAATTTTATATAATATATTTATGCGTAGTATGTTTTTATAATTTTTTTTAGTTAAATATGTTTTTAACTCTTATAAACATTTCAATTTTATTTTTAGTTTTTATTAAAAATATATTTTTTAATATTTTTCAAAATTTTCATTCATACAATTTTAATCTCTGTTATTTTTTAAAATTTAAAAATTTATTTAACTATTCTTAAATTTTTAAATAATTTTTTCATATTTATTTAAAATATTATTAAAATATTTTTTTACTAAATTATAGAGTTTTTTAAAATAAGATTAACTAAATATGAATTTTTTAAATTTCAAAAGATATTGATGAAAGTAATAAAAATTTCAAATTAAAAATTAAATTTTAAATTCATTTTTTTCGAATTTTTTTTATAATATTTTAAATATATCTGTAAAATAATAATTTAAAAATACATATCAATTTAATAATATAAATTAAAATTACATATGTAATAATTTTAATTTTATAAGGATTCAAACATATTATTTTTTATAGAGATTAAAAATAAATTTTGATAATTTATAAAAACAAAAATATGTTTTTTTTATTGAATCATGCTCTAACACTTTTTATTTTTTCTTTTAACTCACTAGTCCATTGCCTCCTCTTAGCGACCAACGTTTTAAATGATTATTGTACAATAAGTTGACAGTAGTATTATTAGCATTTTTTTACTTCCAAATTGTACAACTCATTGTATACATTTTAAATAAAAGACGTAAGGTCACCAGTTATTGCATCATTTTAAAACATAATGCCTATTTATTTAAATTCAAAATAATTTAAATTAAAATGACAAATTAATTTTAAAAAATTACAAAAAGTTGAATATAATTGGATATACTTGAATGACATTTTATGAAAATTACGCAGAGTTTTTAGATTGAATTTTTAAATTTGAACCAAATTGTACATACATTCAATATTTTTTATTAGTATAATGTATTACATCAATCTATTATTAGTTGGTTTTTAATTTTTAAATTTAATTTACTAATTTAATTTAATTATTTTTTACTATTATGCTTCAAATATACTTGATGAATTTCATATATTAAATTTGAATATAATGTATGTTATATTTTATATTAAATTTTAATATAATGTATGTTATATTTTATATTAAATTTATTATTTTAGCACACTTTACAATATCATTAATAATTTTTTAAAAATTAATTTGTAAAATTAGATATCCAAAATTTGGTCTTAAATAAATTACATTATTTAATCGGTTTGAGTCATGTGCGGACCTACGTTTAGGCCTATTGTGATTATATATAATTTTTTTAATGTCTTAAAAGTTGGATTGGTCGTCAATTCGATAAAAACGAGTCACTGATTTATTACTTAAATTATTAAATTACTGGTTAAATCTGATAATTAAATTAGATTAAATTGAATAATTAAGTAAAATAAATTAGATAACTTAGTTGAATAAATCGATCTCTATAACAAAATTACATAATTATTAAATTGTCAAATCAAATAACTCGGCCTCTAAAAAAATTGTGACACTTAACCAAATTTTAAAATATTATAATTTTACAAACTCATTCTTTAAATTCAAATTCTAAACATAATCACTAAACACAACAAAATATTATAAAATATAAATTAAAATAATTTTTTAACAAAGTCTAATTGAAACATGAATTAAATATCAAAATAAGTGTAATGTCTAATGAATTATTGAATTTTAAGGAGGAAAATTTGTTCCAAATAAGTTATGAACAAAACTCTACTTATATTTTAATTTTATACTTATTCATCGATTTTATCCTCGATTTTTTAAAATCGTCGATTCACTGATTTTTACTAGTTTTGGTCGGTTATGACCAGCTCTTACTAGTTTAATAGTTTATTCAATCTAGCAATCAAATCAGAATAATGACCCTTTCAATTCCTGATTCAATTGGTCGGTCCAGTTTGATTTTTGAAACATAATCATTACCTCTCAGATTTTTCTCTCACTTTTATATTTGTGAATCTTTCATATATAATACACAATTTTTATCATAAATATATTGTTTTAAACAATTTTTTTAATATATTTAATTTATAATTTCTTTAATATTTAACCACATTAATACATATTATATGGATCTGTCTTTAATTCGGATAAAAAAACTTTTAAGTTGCCATTAAAAATCAAATCAAATTATGAATATTTTTATTTTTGGATAAAATAAATTTTTATTTCAAAATCGATTCAAGCTACTCAATAAATATTCAATTTTTTGCTTTGACATAATCCTTTAAGTTACTAATTGTTTTTACAATGTTGGACACTTAATGTGAACTCGTTAAAAAAATTTTGGAGGTGTTAATTAAGAGTCATAGTTGGTAGTTAACTCAGTGACATGGACATCAAATACATTGTTTAAAGTTTGGGTGGATGCTGACGCATCATCTTCAAGCCTAAAGAATTGATATTGTACAACAACAAAAGTCGTTGAACGTATTGATTTAAACGGCAGGCATGCCTCAAAATCACGTAATTAGAGCTATGGGTCATGCAATTCAAGGGTTCAAATTGAAAGTTTTGTGAAATCTATTTATGAGATCTCCCGTAAGATTATCACTCTAACATCCAAATTAATATGATAATAAGATTAGCAAAAGAAATTTGAAATCAAATTGTATCTAGGAAATAATGTGCTTCACTCTTATAGAATAGAGCGGTTATAACAGTTTGTTAATATTTAGGTATGGAATACAGAGATTCCTCCGATGAATTTTGAATTTAGATCACATGCACTCTAGACTAGGATAGCTTACCTTCTCAGTGAATGACACTGTGAATCAGTTCTCTCTAGGCTATAACTATTGGGTCTTTTAGCAGGTTCAAAATAGTTTCCCAAGCCCTTTCCTCTGCTCTATAGGGTGAGGATTTTGTTGCGTATGTCCTTTCCTATCAAATGTAGTCCGACTTGAGTGAAAAGTCAAGATGTAACGTCATTGTCATGTGGAATTCGTGCCTTAAACGTGCCACATGCTTTTAGATGTCTTTTCACATGCTTTATCATGACGATCTTTCGGAACTAAATCACTATAGTGTTTTCTTGAAGAAATTTAGACCGTTGATAATGTCTATTCTATTTCTTTTAGTAAGACATTGCATAATCTTTGTAGAACAATTATACGGTTTCTTTGTGTGCTACCTCTGTTCTTTCGTCGCCTTCATTTCTGCAACACGCCATTTTTCCCACCGAATGGAAGTGGCACCTACCATGTTTCAAAAAGAGAAAAAAGATACTTCTATCGCTTGGTAGACCTCATAATTTCGATAATTGTTTATATCTTTGCTTGCGAAGGTAGTCTCAAAAGAGCTTTTCTTGAAGTGGATCCTTCTCTTGATTGGGGCGTACTGATTATTGAGAAGACAAAAGGATTTGTAGTGAATACGACGGGTGTGCTATCCCTTTTTTATGAGTGCACCTTCTCGATTTTAGATTTCTGATTGTCCTTTAATAGTTTTGAAGTAGTGGTTATGAATCATTTGATGATTCCCCCTCACAACTGAACCATGTGAGCTTGGCCTACATTAAATTTTTCCAATACTGGTGTGACTATTAGGAAGGAAAGCCATATTTATCACTTTTATTCCATCTTTTCAGGGTACAACACATCTTAGTGAATCATGTGCATGGTTAAGGCTTAATTACATTTCCCTAGCTTATTAGTCGACTAGGTAAAGTTACTAGCGAGAGAAATGACAAACAAAGAAAAGGTTTTGGCTTCTGCACAAGCTCTATTGTTTGCTATGAAGGCATCTTTCACAACCACTAAGGAGGATCTCAAAATTTTTTGCCTTGAGAATGTCTCTTTGGCCCAAAAACTAGATGAAGCGATTGATGTTGGTCTTTTGGTTGCCTCCAACTCTTTTGAGAATGTTTTATCACAAGTAGAGAATTTTTACTCTCATTGTGAATTTTTACTATGATTGGTTTGCTTATGTAAATGTAATACCCTTCATTGGAGAATGTGTATATATGAATTTGAAATTTGGATATCGTTGTTACATGATTAAAGTGTGTGTGTTATATCATTATTTTATTGCTTTGAGCTTTGTTTTAACTTACGAGGTTTTCACTTAAATTTTATTGGACGTCTCTGGGGCCATTCCTGACCAAGGGTTGGTTTCTCTTCCCCCACCCAAGTGTAAACCTGGTCCAAGGTTGACGTGTGGCAGACCCACTGCGACCTCTAGAGTGGCTAAATACCAAGAGGGGCAAGTCGATTATTACCAACTTATTAGTTTTGCAACTTTTTTTGTGTGTGTGTGATTTGCATTGTGTGGGTTTTGATTGCTTTTGTCTTATGCTTATAACATTTATAACAACACCCCCGAGTCTTTGTAGTGGGGCTTTGATTTCCTCGATCATACTCTCGACTCATTGTTGCCTTTCATAGTCACAAAGAAAAAAGATATTTTAAAAGGTTATTATTATGTTTTTCAAATGAAAATATTGTAATACATTGCGATGATATGATTCAGTTTTACATAAAATCATTAACATAGAAAAACCATGAACATAACCAGGTGAACTTTCCACCTCTAATTTGCCCGTCATTTTTTGTTTGCTATAGTAAGCCATTTTTTCTTTGTTGGTTGTCGTAATATTTTTTTACATGCAGGGAGACAAATGTTCTTGTCTCTTAGTTGGTCGGTGACTGAGGCTACATTGATCTTTATGGCTTTACATTCTTCTTCCTTATGATCTAGCTGCAATGCTTGGTGGATTCTCTTGGCTCTGGAAAAATCGACATTAAAAGTGACTGGTTCATCGTGAACGTTATGGAACTTCAACTTGAGGTGAACCAGGGATGCTACAACATCTAGGGCTGCCAAGGATGCGAATATAGACGTTATTACAAGGGACCAGCAAAAACTATGAGTCGACAATCCTAATATCTTTCCCCTTCCCTATGGTAATCATAAATTCAATGTACCTCTAATCACGGGTTGCCGTGGTTTTGAATACCTGCAAATTGGATCCCTGATACGACTACAAGTTTCCTTCTTTAGGCATATATTCTCGAACAACCCCGAGTACATTATGTCACAAGAGCTGCCACCATCAATCAGTATCTATGACACTTAAAAGTGACCTACTGTGCCAGTTATGACCAATGGGAAGATATCATTTGGGATTCCCCCAACCTTTTCACTATCCCGAAGTCGAGCATCGATCATTTCAGGCTCTGGGTAGAGGTACTTCCTCCTTTCTTGTTGAAGTCCATTAGCTTTGTGATCTTCCTCTTCATTATCCCCTTGGACGAAACATTTTCCCTCTAGGCACCTTTTGTGATTGCACAATATGCTAGAGCTTCCCCTTATGCACCTCTTCCTCTTTGTTGTTTTCCTTTTTACCACCAGTTACGACATCAACCATCTTGGTCGGGGATTTGATCTTCGAGGATTTCCCCCCGATCCCTTTTTCCTTCTTTGGTGTATTAAAAAAATCTCTCTTTATCAGCTGATTGCAGTCGTTGGTAGTGTGATAATCACTTTTGTGGAAACAACAATACTTTGATTTATCGGTTTGGGAAGACTCTTGAAATATGAAGGTTTTCTTTATTCTAGTTTTGTAGAACTCGGTGTTGGCACATTCTTTGTGGATTTCCTCTTGGGAGTTATTGACGGGAATGTACTTGTCGAACTGGTCGTGGATTATGCGGCCGACTCATTGTCTATGTTGGTTGGACTCCTTACCAAATGGTCGGCTAGAGCCTGCATGCACTGATGCCTGGATGTCTCCCTTGGCATTAAGTTTCTCTTCAAGATTAATAAAGGGTTGAGTCATGTTAGGTAGCTCTTTCAAATTGTGGGCCTTCTTGCGCTCTAGATTCACCTAAGAGTACTTGTCCCTCTTTAAACCATTTTCAAAAACCTAACATTTGAGGATCTCGCCAGTGCCTCCCACTTCTACAGCTACCCATGTAAAATGATCAAAATATAATCACAAACTTTCCTTTTTTCCCTGAGTAATTCTGCCGAGGGAGATTATCCTCGTTAGTTTCCTCTTTTAGGCGGTGAAGAGTGTAGTGAAATTTTCACATAGACCGTTCCACATGCCGATTCTCATGTCATGAAGGGATTTGAACCAGACCATAGTTCAAAGAGCTTGCACTTTGCCTTATCATTTGCATGATAATAGTTTAGGAAATTATTAACATGATGCACATGTTCCTCTGTATCTCCCTTTCTATCGTAACTATTCAGCTTTATGGGTTTCTCAAGTAATTTTGGTATTTGACTATTGAGGATACGACCAGAAAGAGGATGTTCATGTAAATTTCTAACTGGTGGCTTCTCGACCTGTTCTTCCTCCCTGCACGGATGATGAACCCTGGGGAGAGTGTAATTTCCTAGGCCTCTTTTAGGACTGAGGGGAGGAATATTTTTGTTGTTGTTTCTCAATGGCTTGAGATCTCAGAGTTGCATCCCGACATGATGATTCTGGTTCAGGGATGACTACATAAATCCTTTGGGAAATGGCCTTCTGCTTCGTGTTTCCTTTTGGATTCACATTGTGCATGCTTTCTTCAAGGCGGTTTAATGTTTCCTCTAGTTCTTGTGAATTCTTTCACCGATGTATGTTATAAACATTTTTCAATAGTTCACTGCCTTTCACTCCAAAGTTGACTCTCTCCATTTGGAAACTAGGTAATGCCTTTAGTCTAGGTATTATCGTTACTGAGGAAGGTCTGAGAGATGGTTCAACTTACTAGAATTATGGAGAAGGTATTAAGAGTGAGAGAAGCTAGAAGACTCCTTAATTCTCTCTAGGTTGAGCTAGACCCGAATGCGATATTATGGATAGAGAGATCACAAAGAGTTGAATGGTGTTATTTTGCGGAGGAGGAGATGGATTTCTTATAGCTCGGGCGGTTGTGGATGCTTCTTATTGCACAACAAAACGAGTTGATTTAGAACATGCCATTGCCAGTGGATCTCATGGAGATCAAAGGAGAAGTGTTGATTTTAGATTGGTGAGGATCGATAACACATGTATGCGGTTCAAATTTAGAAAACTTGAGTTTTTTGTTTGAAGAAGCTTTGGTTTAGTGAATTGAGTGATGAATATTCAAATGCGGAAAATGCGCGAATCAAATGTCAATTCCTACAGTAGATGTCACTGTTCTACAAGGTTAACACTTCAACGTCCAAGTTACTATGAGAATAAGATGAGTGAATGAAGTTTGAATTCAAATTGTACCTAGAAAGTGCTACGCCTCACTTTTGTATAGTAGGGAAGTTATAACAACTTGCTTATTTTTAGGCGTAAAATATGGAGATCCATGGATCTTAGATTTAGATCACACACACTTTAGACTAGGATATCGTATTTGCTTCATGAGTGATGTGATGGATCAATATGCTCTATGGGCATAGCTATTGAGCCTTCTGGGTGGCCCATAACACTTTATTTTGTATAGATTAATATATTATTATAGGCTATTCACTTTGTCCTAAAATAAATGTCATACTTAGGGGTGGGAATAGGTCAGGTTAGCCTACAAGGGCCTATAGCCTAGCCTATTTAAGGCCCGGATAGGCCATACCTATTTAATAAAAAGGTCAGACTTAAGATTTTTTAAAAGCCTATTTAATTAAATAGGACATGTTTAGGCTATTAAAAATCCTATGAAGCCTTATAGGTCGAACTATATTTTCATATATATTAAAAATGAGCTAAATAGGCAGGCATACATATTAGAAGAAAAAAAAGCTAAATAGGTTGGCATATATATACATATATATTTGAAATTCTGGCACACAGATACCAGATGTTACAAAACTGGGATCAAATCAGTAACAACAATAAGATCACTTATGTAGATAAAGTAAATTTCTGAAAATAAATAAAACAAGTAAATTGTTAACCCAGTTCGGTGCAACGTCACCTACTCTGAGGGCATCTAAGCCAGGAAGAAAATTCACTATAATAGTATTAGTTAGAAGCCTAAATAACCCATGTTTACAACATCTCTCCTAACTACTACCAATGCAACTTCTACCTAGGACACTCCTAGATATGAGAACCCCCTCTCACTTCCCACAATCACACCTCTGTGATTTTTAACAACAATGATAGACCAAAAGTAGAAGACACTCTTCAAAGACAATATCAGTTACGCTTAAAAGCTTTTGACTAATGAAAAGTAGACAGCTTGACACACAATCCACTCTTACTTAAAAGCTCATGAGTGATTGCCAATGAACAACCTATACTCAATCCAACTCTAATATCATAAGATAATAGAGTGGATCACAATGAAAAAAAGAATAAACTAAAAACCCTAAAACCTTATCTCATGCACACGACTTTTCCAAGTGTTTTTAGGTATATAAAGTACTTATATAAAGACTCTTCCAGTATGGGTTTGAACTCTTCACGCAAATCCAATCTTCAAACTGAAAATATTTTAAAAAATCTTATCCACAAAAATAGGAACAAAAAACAAATTTTCTAGAATGTCTTAAAGATCCTTTTTATGAAACCAAATCAAATCTGCAATGTTCCTGAAATACCATTGCTTTGTTGTGACCATGTGAGAACTAAAGTCACTTAGAATCTCATATTTTAAAAACAAATCTTCCAAGATTTTAAACCCTAAATTATATTGATGTTCTGGTATAATATGTTATGACATCTGCTAGAACACATGTCTTCAGTGATGTTTGATCAACATGTCAAGACATATGTCACAACATCTTTCAGTGAACCATGTTTTAGCAAAATTGTTGGAAATCATAAAACTGTGGATCTAACAATCTCCCCCTTTGGAAAATTTTGGCTAAAAATCCCTTTGGAAGATACATTTGGAGATACAAGCAAAAACAACAACAAAACAATCACGAAATACAAGATACATGAACATCATGCATACTTGAAAAATCAGCAAACAAAAACAATCAGAGTTCCATGCAGCAATCAGAGTTACACACAACAAACCCTTACAGAGAGACCCATCCTCACACACATAGAGAATTAAAAACTCTCACACTCCAGAATTCCAGTAGAGACCTGATGTCGTGATATCTTATCTGCATCACACACAAAAACAACCTCTCAACACAAACAACTCCCCTTAACACATGGAATCAAAACTCCCCCTCAAGGTAACATCCACAAGCATAAAAGATAAACCAAACACACAGATGCTACACAAAATAGATCCAAACAGAAACAGAGACATACAACAAAAATGGATACCACTTATCTCATAACATTAGGTATGACTTCTCAAGCTATACCAACACCCATCTCATAGCTTTAGGAATGACTTCTCAAGCTATACCAACCATTATAAACTAGAAAACGAACAAAATCACGACACAAGATGCTTCACACACTCCAAACTACCCAACTCTTCCCTAGCATTACCTATGGAAGTACTTTAAGGCATGCAAAACTAATACTGATACTACCCCCCCTTTTGGCCAAAAATTGACAAAATCATCCATGTACTCATTGGGAGCAGAAAAATATCACCTCATCATACTATAATCTCCACACATTTACCTCTATCATAAACCTTCCTGAACTCCTTACTCATCTCACTAACACATTCCTTATAAATGTTAACAGTGAATGTCTTTATCAGCAATTTAGAGCATTTTCCAACGTCAATAATATTCTCTATCAACCCAACTAATTAAATTAGATCCACCACCTCCTTGAAGTAAAGATCTTCTTTACCAATCTCTCTTTCCAAAACCAACCTCCTATGGTATATATACTTCAATTTTCCACCATACTCCACATAGATGTTATCAATGGGAATTTCAGACACATTAGCAGAGATTCTTTTCCCCACATCTTTTTTCACATGACTGATGTTTTGAACATTATGTTCAACATCATACTCAGAGTCACTTGAAGATTCTTCCTTCCTTTTCATATCAGAAGCAACCATCTATCTCCTCCCTTTAGCAGATTCATCAATATCCTTAAAGAGTTTGCTTTCAGACACTAGAACCTTCTCTTTCATATTCTTCAGTCTTTTGGCAATACCAGAAGCCCAATTCTCCCTTTTAGACTCATGATCATAATCTAGCTCATCTATGTTTACAATGTCAGTAGCTTGAAACTTCTTCAAAATATAGATTTTCTTTCTTAGACACAACTTTTTCTCTCAGTAAACATACTATAATTTTTTAGAACATTCTTTCTAACTGATAACTATTATTTTATAATTCTCATGAGCCTCAATGCCAGGATTATCAATTTGCGCCAAGAATGTTATAACGTTTGGCATAACATCAGTTTCAAGAACAAGAATTTTAGACATGACTACATCAGCAGAGCCATTAACATCATTCACATTCTCATAGATGATTTTTTTCAATTGTTCTATTATTACCCACTATATTTTAAATATAAGAACCTTTAGCAGAAGTGCCAACATTGAGAGTTCGAGAAGGAACAAGATACAACCTTATCACAAAGTCAGGTTTCTTATCAGTTACACAAGATTCAACACTTCTAGGAGAAATTTGAATATGGAGTGTAAAAAAGAAAATGCAAAAAGTTTGTAATGCTTTCCCTGTAGTTTCATGCACTACTAAATAGATGTTAGAGAAAATATTATTTGCACGTCTCCATACCTTTAATTACTATAACTCATCAATAGTAAAAATTACCATTTCACCCATTTCCTTTTAAACCTTCTTTGCATGGGAAATTTTGGCAAATATATCTTCTTGTTGATCTTCCGTGATCACATGCCCAAGAGATAAAATTTTGTCTTCAATAAGGTCCTTAATAAGATGATGATGAAAGTCAACATGCTTTGTCCTGCTATGTTGAATGAGATTCTTGAATATGTTGATAGTAGTTAGATTATCATAATATAATGTCATGGCATCTTGCTTGACATTATGTTTTCTTAACATATGCTTCATGCATAACTGTTGAGAACAATTGCTTCCTGCTGCAATATACTCAACCTTAATAGTAGATAACGAACCACAGTTAAACTTCTTGTTGAAGCAAGAGATGAGATTATTCCCCAAGAAGAACAATCCTCTAGGAACACTATTTCTATCATCACCATACCCTATAGACTTAATGTTGGATTCAAAGTCATCCTCATGTTCTGGATCATCAGTCTGCTGAGATGATGTTCCAACATCCTTTTTGACATCAACCAATTGTTGAATGATAGAGTCATCAACCACATAATTTATAGATTCCACTATGGATTTGGTTCTGGAATTAAAGATCATGTAACCTTTGTTATCCATGAATATCCCTTTAGTTTTTTTTAGGATCAATCTTCATCCTTTGTTTTCTTTGAGTGCATTTACAAAGGTCTTTAAGGATTTCAAGGATATCTAGTTTTTCTTTGGTAAAGTTCACCCAAGGCCATCTTGAAAAATCATCAACAATTTCATAGACATATATCTTTCCACTAGAACTGTCAACCTGCATAGGTCCCATTAAATCCATATGAAGAATTTCTAACTGTTAGATCCGTGCTTTTAGGATTGGAAACAATTTTTCTAAAACATGGTTCATGATATGTACTGAGCAAGATGTCATAACATCTTAACTTGACTGCTACAACAGAGTGTGAAGGTTACACTGAAGACAAATGTTTTGTTAGATGTTGTGACTTGTTGTACTAGAACACAGTATAGGCTATTTTAAATCTTGACATATTTGAATTGTTTTGTGATATTTCTCTTGGATATATCTCAATAAATTTCGCAAGTGAAGAAGATTTAATCTGGAACAAGTGAATCAAATCTCCAAATGCAGTAAAGTTTCTAAAATTGGATCTTGAGACAATTTAGAAACCTTGAAGATTTGTTCCAAGATTTAAGGATATTTTTTCTGCATAATTGGTGCAGCCCTCAACTTGTGGATCAAGAAATATTTAGGTGAAGATTTCGAAGCCCATGGACTACTAAGGTGTATTTAAAGAGAATAACTAACCTAATGTAATTTAACTCTCAAAATTTTAAAATTAGGGGAAGTCTAAAGTCTTAGGTTCTAAGAGTCTCTAGTGTTTTTGTGTAAGTCACCCACGTATCTTTTGATACAGTGTGGTAGACAGTTTGTTACTTGATAATTTATCAAGTGATTTTTACTTGATTGTTTGTCAAGTGATTTTTCTTGGTTGAAGCTTTTAAGCAAGACTAAGTATTTTTCTCACTCATGAGCTTTTAAGAAAAAAGTTAAGTATTGTTTTTTGAAGTGTAATCTTATTTTGGGTTTCTTATCTAGTCACAGGGTTTGTGGTTGTATGTATCACTACGGTGATTGAAAGTGAGAGGAGGATCTCATATCTAGATGGTGATTTCTAGGTCGAAGTTGCACAAGGTAGTGATTAGGCGAGAATTTGTAAACTAGGATTATTTAGGCTTTGAACTAGTACTATCATAATAAATTTTCTTCCTGGCTTGGTAGCCCTCAGAGTAGGTGACATTTCACTGAACTGGGTTAACAATTTGTTGCGTTATTTATCATTCTATAATTTATTTTTACAGTTTGGTATTATTCTGTATCAGGAATATATGTCTCAACATATGTCTTGACATCGTGTTATGATGATTCGTAATCAGTATTAACATGTGTAGCAAGTGCCAGAATTTCAATTGGCATCAGAGCAGGAACCCTGGTATGTCTTTTGGGTAAGATTTAGGGAGTATTTTTCTGGTAATATTGTTCTTTTTGTTGGAAGGCTAGAATTATAGAATTCTAAATATCAATGGACAACAGATCTTGGAAAATTTTCAGGATAGGAGAATCCTGGTGCTGACGAGATAGAAGGGAGGAGTATGAGTTGGATTTTTGTCGCTATGAAATTATCAATATCATGATCAATGGAATTGGTAAGCACTCGGTATCACTTGTTTTGTGTCCAAAGATACTTGGCAATTTCTAAAGTCCACTCATAAAGGCACATCTAAGTGTATTTGGGAGAAAAGAGTTCAGAATAGAGGATGATCAAGAAGAAGATACTCTGGTCTCTACTCAAGAGGTTTGACATGAAATCGACAAGCCATTGAAGACCAACAAGAGAATTCTTTTGTTACAACTTGTAAGAACTTGTGCCCTGGTCTCTAATGAAGGGTTTCTTATTATTATGTTCCTTGGAAGGCATTCCAACCAGGTGTTGAGGAGATTGGACAGAATGTCTAGACCAAATGTCCAGAACATCTGTACTAACTTCAACATGTCTATGATGCTAAAGAAAAAGTTGGAACTAGAGTAAAGATCAATCAATGTCTAAGCATTCAGTAAAATGAGTGTGAATACCTTGGATCTTTGTGGAGAAGAATGCCATACTTATCTCAAGAACAAATGTATGAGTTTTATATTTCTTAGTTTAATTAGGAAAGTGATAGTGATTATGAATTTGCCAAGAAAATTACTGGTTTGACTGGAATATGGACTTCTAATGAAGATTATTGTTTTGAAGATTTATCTCATGATGAGTGGTTGTTTATTCAAAGATATATGTATGTAGAATGAAAAGGGTTGTCAACTATGAAGAAAATATGAGGTGACTATTTCTTATCTTATTTCTTAAGAGAAGGAAGGTGTGTCCACCATCTATAATTTACAGGGTGAGTGACTCTATTAACCTTCAAACTTGATATCTTGATCAAGTCTATAAGGATAGTTTAGTTCAGTTGGAGGAGGTTTCTCAAGTGGGAAGATGATTAGAAGCCTAAAAGGGATAGAGTTTTCAAGCTATAACTAGCACAGAGAAACCTCAAGTGACAAAGGTTGTTTTCTTCAAAATGAAAGTTAAGTCAAGGATGTTAATCTTAATGTCTCAACATTGTGCTAGACATCAGAATACTCAATCTAAAGGCAAATACTTATACTGAAGATATATCTTCTGTGAAAAGTTGATCTTAACTGACTATTTTGTTTTTCTTTGACTTCCTCAAAGGTCAAACTCAACTTTGGTTAACCAAGCAGTGGTTAAAACTCAGGGAAGGAGTTAATTGCCTTATTTCTCATACCTTTCTTAGAACTTCAACTAAGATGATTAGTGTTTTGGTAGTGATTGTTCCAGACACTTGTCTGCAGTAAAAGTGTTTCTGGTGGTTGTCTAGTCTGATACTATCAACTGTTACTTTTGTTGTTGATGCTAAAAGGGAAGTTTAAGGGAATTGGGTAACTAAAGAGTACATGATGGATTATCTAAGTTTTTGTAATGATCTTCTTACTAAAGGTCTGATGACTATTGTGATAAACATAAGTTAGTTATTAGATCAAGGTCCGAAGGTATATGTCATCAAGGAAGAATGTTTTATCTCTAATGAGATGTATGAAGTTCTTATGACCATTTAAAAATAGTTCCTATTTGTGAAATCCACAAGTATTTAATTGCTTATCCTCTTGCTTGATGTTCAAGGAAGATGAAGTCAAGATGTCACACCAGAAGGTGCAACATCAGATAGTTGCAAAAGCTCAAGATCATGCTCCATGGATCTGATTAGTTCAATGCAAGGTGAGTATCCTGGTGGATAAAGAAATATATATGATTTTCTTCTATGATTTTCTTATCTATTTCTTAAAAGAGAATAAGGTATGTTTCTGAGTTACTCTAGTGAGAGAAGTACTTTTAGTAATGTTAACTTCAGGACCAAAATCAATGATTTGTTCATTGAGAAAGGAATTGATGTTCAACCAGATGTTGAGACATCATCTTAGCAGTTTAATACTCTAGATAATGTGAAAGACTCTAAAAGGATAGCAGGAACTGAATAAGAAAATTATCAAGGAAACAAAATTTTGTCAAAAAGGGAGTTTATTATGTAGAGTTAGTAGAGTTGGTGATCATCTATAGTTTCAGAGATGAAATATATAATGATGGTGAGTCTTGTAGTTAAAGCTATTGGCCAAGTCTAAATGAGATAATATTAATGGAGGACATTCTTTTTTAAGAAACAATATTGTATTTTGGATCAAAAATAATTTAATCATGATATATCTTTAAGATTAGGTACATTGCTGAAGGAAGATGTACTTTCAATTGGGTTGGTTACTAAAAGAGTACAATCTCAAACTTGATATCATGACATTGTAGTGTGACATGCTACTGTAAACAAGGTACTCAAGGATTTTATTCTGCTTGTATAACTAAATTATTGGTTCTGTCATCATTGTGTTAGGGGTATTGGTACATGCAAATATGGACACTCCTAAGCTTGGTATGGCTGAGAAGCTCTAGGAAGTATTTTCTTCATAACATGAGGTGCAAGTTACTTTGAGAATATGATGGGTAATGTTGTAATTGCACTACTGAAGAATTATAGTAGTAACTGTTTGGTCGGTATGCCAACTGTATTCATCTTGTGATATGTGCAATCTCAGAAGAAGCATTTTCAATGGCATAGAGAATGTCATTTCAAATGTTGTAACATTTTCCAGCAGTCAAATCTTGGAAAGAGAGAAAGCTGAACAAGAACGTGTCTTTCTCCTACGGTGAGTGGTGTGTAATACCCTTCTAACCTCACATGTATTATTTGATTAATTTACGAATTAAATCACCTAAAATCACCACTCAAGTGTGTCACACTTCATAAAAAAACATCACAACAATAGTCTTGCTCCGTAACACGAGTTATACAAGTTAAAAAAACATACATCCGATCATAATTCATCACATTAATTAGAGACATCGCAGGACAAACTCATCGTCAAATATATATATATATATATATATATATATATATATATATATATATATATATATATATATATATATATATATATATATATATATATATATATATATATATATATATATCATAATAATCAACTTCTCAGAAATTCATAAGATGGTCTTATCAATTATTAAAACCAATTTAAACATTCCAAACCGACATAGAGTATGTTAGCATCAAAACAAACATGACATCTATAAAATAGAGCATTCCTAACCCGATGTTACATATAAGAGAAAGACACCACTAATTAAGAAAACTAAATAAAACATTCCAAAGCTATCATCGACGCTTCTACAAACTACTCTTGGTCACCTACGCGTTACCCATATGGACGCAACATTGAAACAAATAGGGTGAGTAATCACAATTATAAAAGACACGAGGAAAAGATTAGCAGTTACAACAACATTATCACATAATATCACATGCTAATCATCAATACTTCATATTCACAGATACATTATAAAATTACATGGACATCTTTCATCATCAAAACATCATTTAATCACATAATTCACAATTACCATCATATAACAGCTCATCAACACAACTCATGCAATGTCACGTAGTATGTTAATGCAACACAGTTGACTCAAATGCATGTGGTACCAAATCATTTGATGAACACTTGGTAATCACCCTCAAAATATCCCCACCATAGGATTGATTTCCTCTTGGAACTAGAGCACATTATAAATACACACAATCCACATAATAGGATTGAGGCTCGTCATAAGCGGAACACCTTCCAAAATAGCGGACCACCATCCAAAATGCCCTGAATGCATGATTACCAAAGCGGTAAAGTGGCAAGAAAAAGTAAGTATTTTTAGGGTGATATAGGTTATATCGTATCGTCTCCACAAGGATTAGTGCTACTGAATTATCGTTCGACAAATCTCTCGATAATGAGTTTGGGTTAAAATTGGTTTGAAGTAAATGCGGGAATTTAAAGTTTTAACAGAAAAAAAGACCATCCAATGGAGAAGAGACTTATCAAGCATGCATATAATCCTCCCTTCAAAAATTTAAACCTATCGACCAATTATACTCAACCTACAATACTCATCTATGTCATCACGTGTCAAACATAACACCCACTAAGTCAACCGTGCTAATCGCGTCGACGATCTCTCAGCATGACACGTCCGACACAGAGGCATTAATCATAGATTCCAAAGTGAATAATAGCATTAAATCTATCTCTAGAGTCTAGACACTATTAAATAATCATCATAGATAAGAATTCAAGCAGTATATGTCTATAACAACAAAAACCCCAAGCGTAAAGCAAAAATCCAGGACAACAATTGACAAATATTTGTAAAGCAAGTTTTATACAATGCCATGGGCGACAAATATACATGAGTTAAAAGTAAATACATATACATAACCCAACAAATAGAGAATGCACAAAGAAGAAGAGAAATAAACCACAAGTCTCCCGGTTTGTCAGTTTCGATCGAAGAGCAATCCACCCTGGATCATTCGTATGCAAGCTCTATAGTTGTTTTCTAAGATAATCTACCAAAAAATGAGGTTGATGGAATTTGGGAACAAATACACCCCAAAAACCATCACCTAACAAATGAATGAAATGAAGTTATAAAATAAATCTCAGCAGACCGCGTTAAGTGAGCTTGGCGTGCTAAGTGCGACTTCTTTATTTTACACATCAAACCGCCTAAAACTGCATTAAGCATGCTATCCGCGCTAAGCAGGCTCAGAAAACCTCGCTTCTGCCAAATCTGTCAAAACACTCATAGCGCACTAAAGAATTTGCTTAGCGTGCTTGCCTGAACTAAACTTCCCAAAAATGGACTTTTATTCCGCAAACGCGCATCTGGAGCCGTGTCTTCGACACCTTATTCCTCGATGCTCCAAATGTGCAACAAATACCTACAAAATAAGTAAAATCTATTAAACAATACACAAATGAATCAAAAACACAATTATATACAAACTAAACATATTTACACAAAATTCGGGTTTATTCAACCGATATTAACATTAAAGAGTCAATAATTGTAACAAGAAGTATATACAAAAATAGCTACAATTTACACTTATCAAACTCGGCACAACTTGAACTTGTTTGTCCACGAGCAAGACCAAACAACTCAAAGAACAAAACTAATCAACTAAATAATTATGAAACAACAAGTTTGAAAAACGAAAACAAATGTATGGTTCAAATAAAAACGTACAAACAAGGTAAATACTTACCACAATCCTACAATGACAACATGCAAATTAAATGAATCCTAAGTACAAAAATAATACTACACATTCTAACACAAAACAAGCTTAATCACGAATCAGACCTAGTAAAAATTCATCGGTAGATGAAGAACACACAAAAATGTGGACTTTAACACTCATCCAACAATCTTGCAAACAAAATACTAAATTATACATTCATCCAAAAACTCATATTGAAAATATAAAGGCAAGAATCACAAGGGTTTTTCAAGGTTGTAATGTGGCTTGGTTAACAAACAAGGAGTAATTCCTAAAGCTAATCGAAACAAAAACTTTCCTTGACCTAAGGGAGTGATCAGCTCATAAAGTTTCAAACAATACAATTTCAATCAAACATCTTCTTTCAACCCAAGTTGTCAAACCAACATAATAATTATTAACACAATCATTATTCCATACTCTTATTGTTTTTCATTTTTTTCAAAGCTTTTTCAATTTTTTCTTTCTTTTTCACTCTTTTTTTTCTTCTTTTTTTTCTCTCTTTTTTTCTTCTTTTTTTCCTTCTTTTTTCACAACCACATAACAACCACAACATAAGTGAGCAAACAATTCTCTCCCCATTGAATTCAACAACATCATAGTCAATACTCCCTACTTTCCAAGGCAAGGAAAAAATTCAAATAAAAATCATAGTTCAAGGTTCAAGAAAAAACAAAGAATCAACATCCATACAAAAAGATGAACTCAACACTCATACACAGGCATTAAGCAAAAATAACATGGATATCGACAAAAAGTCTCAAAGAGGGTTACAAATGATCATACACTCACAAGGTGAGTTGACTATTTGACTAGGTAGTTGTGCTCAAAATCAAACAAAAATGACTTAATCCTTTTCTTGCATTCATACAATCAACACAAAACAAAAGATTGAGCATAATAAAGTCTAGCTAAAACAATAATTGTGGCCTCCAAAATAAATGAACAATGGAACGATTCCTCATATTAGGGGTAAAAAGGGAACTAAAGTGATTCAATAAAAAACAAGTAATGCAAAAAGAATGAATGGTATAGTAATTATACAAATGAAAAGTTTTCTAAATATGTTATGCTATAGAAAGCGATAAACGAGTACCTGACGTGTACCAACTTTGAAAACTATCATTACCATACATCCGCAAGTTGAATCAATCAAAATTGGAAAATCACCTCTAAATTGTTCAAGTTACCAAACCAAAATTTGAGTCCAAACAACAACAAAAAAATTAGTTAAAATAATACTACTGTTATTTACTACGCTAAAGCCTTGGTGAAAGTAGGAAAAAATGAAAGCCAAGTGAAACAAAAAGAATTCATCGGCTAAACTCAGGAGAGCACGCTAGGAAGGCTCAACTGTGCTAAGCGTGCTACACCAGTAGAAGAAAAACCAGGACAACAACTTGCAGTCCTAAAGCAACCTCCACAATCACCTACACTACTCTCATTTACACATCTAAACAACATTTACAACACATACACACTTCCACATGCTTAACACGACAAGATTGCAGAAAACCACAAAGAATAACAACATACAACAACTAATATAAAAATACTATAAGAATGGGTGAAAATTGTCTAAACAAATCTAAAAGTGAAGATTTACAATTTTAGAGTTGGTCCGATTTAAATTTGTTTAGAAAATTTCACAACACTACCTAAACTAAACAACATGAAAACAATAAAAATATGCTTGTTTTACTTTGTAAGCTCAATTCCTATTTATTAAGAACGTTCCTCCAAGTTTCTTCCACCCGGTTATTCCTAACTAACACACAAGCAAACGTGAAAGGAACAAACAATGATATAACACATTCACAAGTATAAAAAACATGTACAAGTGTAGTAAACATAAAAAAGTTCATGCATAGTTTATATACAACATATACATTAATTACAAAACTCAAAAACAAAGAAACTATCACAATATGGTCCAATAAAAACCAATCCCCGACAACTGTGCCATTTTGCTGAAGCGGTAAAGTGGAAAACAAAATTAAGTATTTTTAGGGGGATATATCATATCGTCTCCACATGGATTAGTGCTACTAAATTTCCGTTCAACAAATCTCTCGTTAATGTGTTTGGGTTAAAATGGGTTTAAAGTAAATGTGGGAATTTAAAGTCATTAACATGAAAAGAATTCATTCAATGGAGAAGAGACTTATCAAGCATGCATATAATCCACTTCTCACAAACTTAAACCTATCGACCAGTTATACTCAACCTATAATACTCATCTATGTAATCACGTGTCAAACACAACACTCACTATATCACCTCGGTGGTGATCTCCCAACCAATATCAACAACACAGAAGTCAACTGTGCTAATCGCGTCGACGATCTCTTAACATGGCATATCCAACACAGAGGCATTAATCACAAACACCCAAGTGAATAATAGCTTTAAATATTTCTCTAGAGTATAGACGCTATTAGAAAATCATCCTAGATAAGAATTAAAGCAGTATATGTCTATAACAACCCAAACCCCAAGCACAAAGCAAAAATTCAGGACAACAATCGACAAATATTTATAAAGCAAGTTTTATACAACGCCAAGGGCGACAAATATACATGAGGTCAAAGTAAATACATATACACAATCCAACAAATAGATAATGCAAAAATAAGAAGAGAAATAAACCACAAATGTCCTGGTTTATCAGTGCCTATCGAAGAGCAATCCACCATAGATCATTCGTATGCAACCTCCATAGTTATTTTCTAAGCTAATCTACCAAAAAATGAGGTTGATGGAATTTGAGAACAAATACACCCCAAAAACCATCACTTATCAAATGAATGAAATGAAGTTATAAAAAAATCTCAGCAGACCATGCTAAGCAGGCCTGGCACGCTAAGCGTGACTTCTTTATTTTACACATCAAACCTCCTAAAACCGCGTTTGTAGCGGTCGAAATATTGAGACTAAGTCATTGGATTTACTTAACTCGTGCATATCAAATAAAAATAACCACTGCACTTTATTTTTTCCAAAGGAAATGGGAAAATAAGGAATGAACCCAAAAAAAGAGGGGGAGAGAATCTGGGTACGGGGGTTGGTTATGCAAAGGAAAGGTGTTAGCAGCCTAAACATCTATGGTACTCTGCAGGAACCTCTTTGAAAATCTGTGTATTTTGGCTATAAAAGATGTATACAGAAATAAGATGGTAGAGATGAGAAAATAAGTATTTTTTTACAATTTTTCACTTGCCGTAGTTGCAAATCATTAGTGCCTACGTACCACCTTCCATGCAATAGGGGATCAGGGTACTCGTAGTTCACCTCAAAAGTTTTAAAACACATGTGTGTTGGTTAATTTTAAGAGAAGAGACATCATCGTCATATCCTAGTGGAAAACATACTTATTACCCATAAAGTTTGATTAAGAAAAGATTTTTGAAAATGCATTGACTTAAGTCCAAGTTTATTATGAAAGCGGTTCAAGTTTGAAAACAAGAAAAGTTTTGAAAAGGAGGGAGAAGATTTTTGAAATTAAAGAAGATAAAAAGAGATGAAGGGACTATCCTAAATACACAAAGTAAAAGATAATGGAATGAATGGTCTAACCAACAAGAAGCTAATACTTGGCATAAATAAGTCAATGTAGAATTTCCATCTTTTAGATCAAAACCAAGCAAGCAAAAATACTAAACCTCTGAGGATTACCAAGCTTTAGATGAATTAAGTCTTCACAAAAATTGGGCAGAGTAATGGTTGTATACAGAGGAATTCTCAATCACAATCAAAGCATAAAATCAGATTAACCTGCACACAAAGAAAATCAATCCAATACCTTGGAGTAAACCCCAATAACTTCAGACAAAATAATAACAAAGCAACAAGTTCCCCAAGTATCAAGGCTTCTAATCCTACATCCGAGAGATCCACAACTTCACAATGCCAAGGATAGTAACCAAGTAGTCCACAAAGAAATAAGTCTTTTAAGGTTCAAGTTGATCATTAAGTGTCTTTAAAAGAAAAGTTCAAGTGAGCAAAGAAAAAAATGACACAAAAATAAATGCTCAAGTGAGCAAAAGAAAAATGGCATGAAATGTAAATGCTAAAAAATAAATGGTACATAAAAGGAAAGGTACAAAGTAAAGGTATAAAGTAAAGTTAAGTGTTAGTGAATTAGAAATTAGAAGACAAGTATAACAAAAGGTTAGTTGAATGACCATCTTGAAGCTTTATTTTGAAAACTCATTAGAAGATTGATAAAATAGAAGCCTTTCATCAACAAATTTCATTTGCTTTTTGTCAAGTATATCATTCATTTTAAGTACTCAAAGCCAACACATATGACCAATGATAATTGAAGATCGAACTTAGGTTAAAGTTGATGAAGGCTTGTTAGAGAATTGGTAATACCAAAGCCTCTAACAACAAGATTCAAAGGTTTTGAACCAAAATCTAATAATCAATTATACTTGGGCTTTCAAACATAAAAGTTTGGGCCACGAATGATCATTTTTTAAATCAGGACAAATTTAGCGCTATGTTAATCAATCGTAAGTGGAATTATATAGAAACCACACCTATTTTGAGGACGGTCAATAGCAATCTATGTACCATACATGTTAGAGAAATGATATGTATATTACTCTCCAAAAACATGTAGCACAAGTAAAAACAAGAAACAGATAAGATGAAGAGGAAGAGGAATGATAGTGTAATTAATGTATCAGATGAAACTAGGGTTTCAAATATCATCAACATCATTCATCCATTTTGGTGGATTTGGTTTTTTAACCTATCAACACCCAAGATCCAATGAGGTTGAGGAACTTTTCCCAAAACAATATCATTTAAGTGAATCCAAATCAAGACCAATAAAAAAACAAAAAATACATTTAATATAAAAAACAAAATTTAAATGATTTATAAAAAGAAAATAATTGGTAAAATACACAACATGTATTAAAATAGAAATAAAAATCCTAAAAGATATCAGAGGTCAAACATGAGTCACCAAGTGTTGACAAATTTTTTTAGAATTTTTAAAGTCAGAAACTATTTTTAAAATATAAAGAAATAAGCAAAATATACCAAAATTTGTAAAAATAATAAAATCAAAAATAAAAATAAAACCAGGTCACCAATATTTGCCAAAAGGTCATTGCATCCTTCCATAATTTTTTTCCAGAATTTTAAAAGATCAAAAAGCATTTTTAAACAATTAAAACAATTCAAATAAAGAGAAAAATCCTAAAAATACTAAATCATAAAATAAAATTGTGAAAAAATAAGAATCAGAAAGATAATATTTGAAAATATTTTTTGTGAATTTTTTTCATAATTTTCAAGTTAGAAATGATATTTTTATGAATTTTTGAAGTTTAAAACAATTAAAACAAAAATCAGAAAATAAAACTAAAAAAATATCGACCACTAGATCATTGTCAAAACGCGTTAGTAAACAGATCCAAGGGATCTGGCGCGCATTGCATGATATGGATCCTAGCGAATGTCTGACATGATCATTAATTAAAACATATTTAAAAAAATGTGTGGCAAAATGTCATTGGCTGAGAGATGACATATCATCGTCTTTAACCTCCAGCCACCTCCAATTCGTGATTCCACAAATAGTAAAATCAAGAACTCAGACCAGTGTCATTCTCTTCGTCTCTTCAAGATGATTCTAATGGTACCCTCGCGAAAAATTTATATTAACCATAACTTAGTCGATTTAGAAAAAACCAGAAGAAAAAAATTAAAAAGGGATTTGAAAATTCATGAGAAAAACTCACTTCCAGTTAAAAACCAATGATGTTATAAGCATCAAAGTGATGAGACCTACATTGTAGCAATAAGTTTGAAGAGAATTGATGGAGGAATTTACCTGTTGAAACTCAACTCCAGAGCTCTGAAACTGGACTTGGTGAGCTTGATTCAGTGCTCGATTCTTAGTTGTAAGAGTATGGTTAGCTTCATAGAAGTTCAATGAAGCTAACTAAATCAAAAGAAAGGAATGAAAGAGCCTCTAAAAGAGGAAATAAATTCGAAAATTTCAGAGATTTTGTGAGGTTCGGGAAAAGCTTCTCTGGCTATCCAAACTTGTCCAAATGAGTGAAGAATGATCCTTTATTTATAGCTGAGCAAATGGAATGATAAAGCATGTGAAATGATAAGAGTTTGAGAGAATTTGTGTGAAATTGCAAGCATGAGAAGTGTGACTCGTATTTGCTCAAAACTTAGCCAAAACTTGCATTTCAAGGTGCTAATTGCTTCTGGAAGGTTGTTAAGCATGATTAGAAGCAAAACATGCAATAATTTTGTGATTAGAGGCCACATTAGTCAAAACCAAATCTGACTTCAAGCAAAAACTCAGTTTCATGGAAGCAACTTCAAGAGCATGGGGCACACAATGTAGGAGGCTTTATGATTCCATTCTTTTTGAAATGGAAAGATCTCACAACAAACATAAAAAAGTGCTGAGAGATGTAGCATTTGGATGCTTAAGCAAAAAAAATTCAAGTTTGAAATTAGGAAAACACACACGGGTATTTGACACTTAGAAAAATTCTAAGTATGGAGCCTCAAAATGACCTATAATGTTATTCAAAGTTACATGTCCTTCCACTCAAAATTTGATCTTAATCCTTGAATATGAAATAAAGTGACCCTTTGAATTGAATTATGGAATTGAGACCACTCAAAAATCATAAAAATTTAAAGAGTTATGGTCTTTGGAAGATGATGAACAAATTTGGGGAAATTTACAAAAGACCTATAATCTTTTCAATTCTTTAATGATTTTCCAAACATTTTCAAGTCTAGAACCTTGAAACAAAGTTGTAGTAGACATACCCAAGATTATTATGAAAAAATAATGAGCTCAAGGAGATAAAAGATGACCAAGGTATGATCCTTTGAAGTCACACTAGAGAATTTGATAGCATTTTCAAAGGGCTTGTAATCTTCTTCAGCCATTAGTGATCTTCCAATTAAAATTAGCCTTAAAACCTTGAAGATAACTTGTTAAAGACCACTTAAAGAGAATCATGGATTTGGAATAAATCAAAAATCTCAAAAAATGAGCAAGATATGGTCCTTGGAAGTCAGCAAACTCTAGTTCAGAGAGTGTCAAAATGACTTGGAACCCCTTTCAACTTTTGATGATTTTTCTTGCACAATTGGATCTTGTCATGTGAAGCGATGTTGTTGCAGATGATGATAAGAACCCATAGAAAAAATAACCAACTAAAAATATTTAAAATTGAGAGAGTTATGCACTTGTGACCAATAAATCAAGTACTTTCTCAATTAGGTCAAACTTGTTGAATCAACCTTGAACCTTTTGAAATTTCTTTAAAAAATAGAGCATGATGGATCACATTAGACCTTGAAATGATGTTGTCTTGAAGCACACTCAAAGGTGGATCTTAAGTCTCAATTAAACTTGTTGAAGAATACATGGAAATAAACACATGAACCTATGAATCTTCTTGATGAATACCACCACCAAACTTGAGGAAAACTTTACCTAAATAAGGTGAGAGAGCTCTTCGAACCAAAAAACTTTGATATCATAGACATAGGCTTAAAGCTTAAGTTCTTGCAATCCATTGAAGAATCATTTGACTGAGGACTATCCCTCAAAACCCTAGGTTAAATGGTGATATGGATGCCGTTGTGTCATCACCTGTAATATGAACATCCAAAGAAACATATATACATATCTTGATGTTAGTTAAAAGAACACATGTACAAGATAAACAATTCAAAGTGCTTGGTGATCCCTCAAGAGCAAACTTAAAGATAGGATGAAGTAGAAATGGAGAACCAACCCTAATGTGTGATCTTGATGTATTAATAATATGAGATGATGAGAGATCTTAGGGGAGAAATTGGGGTATAACAGCTGCCCTTATTTAAGTGTTTTCTATAAGGAGATACGAAGGTTAAAATCTTCTTCTCGATGAGATTGAAGATACTTAAATGCAAAACCAACCCTACTTTTGGCCTAAGATGCCATGCAATGCTTATGATTATGAATGCAAAAAACTAACTCCATAGGTGACACAGAACACCACTGAGGAAGTAGAAAATAAAACCAACAGACCAAAAAAAGAGTTCGACCTAGAAGATAAATCATTGGGGAACAACACGACTCCGGGGATAACTATAAATAGGAAAAACCAAAATCACGATTAAAGAATCCAAAAGCATAGTAAGATTTCAACGACTGAAATTCTTAACAATGAAAGCAACAAACTAACAATGAGGTAACCATTAAAAAGAGTTACCGACTCGACTGAGGAAAGAGGCTTAACTCTGTTGGAGAAAGAAAAAAAACTCCACTGGGGAAAAAAGACTCAACTCTACTGGGGTAAAGCCCAGAGAGAAGACAAAGTATCATCAACTCAATAGATGAGGAAAAATAAATGGATAACAACAACGATAGATAACTGAGAAATACTCACTCACATAGGAGCTAGCAAAAAAGAGAGTTACATCGACTCACAGGGGATCAAAAGCTACCAACCCGAAGGATGCGAGTAGAAACAGTAAGATAATATCAACTCAAAGATGATGGTGAACATCAATATTGAGGTAAGTAATGAATGATTGACATCAATACTTATGACTGGAAACAAATGATTGACATCAGTGCTTATGACTGGGAACAAATGGTTAACATAAGCACTTATGGATGGTAACGAGAGTTTGACATCAATACTTATGACTCGGAATGAAGGATGACATCAACACTTATGGTTGGAAACAAAGGTTTGACATTAGAACTTATGGCTGGTAACAAAGGTTGACATCAACGCTTATGGCTCGGAACAAAGAGATTGACATCTGTACTTATGACCAGGAACAATTGGTTTGACATCAGTACTTATGAATGGGAATAAAGGTTTGACGTCAGCACTTATGGCTGGTAACAAAGGGTTGGCATCAACATTTATGGATAGAAACAAAGGATGACATCAACACTTATGGCTGGTAACAAATTGTTGACATTGACGCTTATGGATGGGAATAAATTGTTAACATCAGTACTTATGATTGGTAACAAGTGATTGACATCAACGCTTATGGCTGGGAATAAATGATTGATATAAACACTTATGGCTGAGAACAAATGATTGAAATTAGTGCTTATGAATGGAAACAACTCAACTCTATTGGGGTGAGGTCCAATGAGGAAAAATAGGTAAATATTGGCTAACAAATGTCGGTGAACTTCCAACTTAGGGATGAAGGTAGAAAAAACATAGAACAATACTGACTTTTATTGAAGGTAAAGAAACAGAAAATACACCGACGTTTACTGAGGGTGAACTACCAACTTCCAATGAAGGTAGAGATATAGAGAAAATACCAACTTTTACTGAAGGTAAGCTACCAACTTCCACTGAAGGTAATGATCAAAGGATACACCAACTTTTACTGAAGGTGAACTACCGACTTCCACTGAAGGTAGGAATATGTATTAATAATAATAAGTTTCCCAAAATTCTGGCGTTCCACCTAGAACGGGTCTCAACTTATTCTTTAACCAAGGCATTCCACCTGGAAAGAGTAACAAACTTTACTAACCTATGGATTTGACCGAGAACGGTAACAATTTCTTCTTTGATCAAGACATCACTTGAAAAGGGTAATAACTACTGTAAGGATCTTTCAGCAAATTATCTTTATCATCGAAGTAAAGTCAATTTCAACAACAAACTATCTCCCATAACATAGAGACTACCATTCATCAGAGTAAAAACATCATCTCTGGAATTAACAGACTTATTGGGAAAGTATAGGTTGCTCAAATAAAGAGAGTGCTACTTGCTGTTACGAAAAGGATTATGATAACACTGTTGAGAAATGAATTTTAATTTCGTGGGGAAATACCAACACATTCCTGCTGAAAGAATAAAGTCTTCACGTGCAAAATAAATGCACATTCTCAATCCACAACTCACAGCCTATAGGGATCAAAATAATATTGTTGTCGAGACAAAAATTCAAACCAAGAACAAACTGGAGTGAAACAGTCAACCAAGACTCCATACAATGAGGAATGAACTCAAATAGGGATCAAATTCCATTCAGATAATGAGTTGGGTAGGAAGGATAAAGAAAAATTCTTCCACGAGGGATAACTCAGTGGGGAAATTGAAAGGATATACACTTGCTGCTTAAGATTAACACTCTATTTGAGAGAGGACAACATAACTTGCAAAGAGGATAATATGCCAACAAAAACATCAATGAGTGCAAATGAACCATGAGTTTTAATTCAGCTATGTATGATGTATGTATGAGTGTATGAATGTTATCATGTATATGCTGACAAAACAGACATGCTGCACTGGAGATAACCAGACAAAACCAACTTGGGTAAGGACAACACTCGACTAAATTACATCCTGGATGAAGATTCCGTAAGAGAGTAAGCACTAACTGAGGAAACAAATTCCTACTTCAAGGTTTAATTTCACTGAGAAGAAATATGGTTTGAAAATATAATCAAAGCAAAATCTGATAGCAATAAACCAATACAGTTGTAGGGATATAGTACACTCTTCTAGGCTTCACCGAGGAATATCATATAGAATTTTCTAGGAAAGACAACGCCTCATTGTTTAAACTTCAACTGGGGATGTCGTACTGACTTCACTAGGGAAGACAATGCCACATCGTCTAGGGGAGCTCATATACATTCTTCAATATCAAGAGTAGTGGTTATGCAAACTTCTCTGGGGAAAATCTATGAAACTTCACGGGGATAACAACTTTAGAGGGAAGCATCACATTCAGTTATTTCGGAGAAGTTAAGAAGTTAACATCATATCAAGAAGTAAAAATTATGAGGATTTTAAATCAAACTCAACACTTGTCGAGAGAAAACCCAACAAGTTGACATATGTCTCAACACTTCTTAGAAAATGATACTGCTTTTGTCCGGCTACTTGGGGAGCGCATAACAACAATAATGTCATAACTGGAGAGAGAAATGATCTGCAAGAGATTCTACATCAATTCTCAACACAAAGGTACTCCGCCAACACACTGTCTTTAATAGCCTTCTGATTACGATATTCAATATCATATTCAGACAACAGCATCTGCCAATGGACAATTCTTCCAATAAGAGCAGGCTTTTCAAAAATATACTTAATTGGATCCATTTTGGAAATCAACTAAGTAGTGTGATTCAACATATATTTCTTTAATCGCTTCGCTGCCCATGCCAAATCACAACATATTTTTTCTAGCATAAAATACCGTGACTCTTAGTCAGTGAACTTCTTGCTCAAATAATAAATGGCATATTCTTTTCTTCTTGTTTCATCTTTTTGTCCCAAAATACAGCCCATAGAGTTATCCAACACAGTCAGACACATAATCAAATGGTCTTTCTTCAACAGGAGGGAGCAAGATATGAGGCTCAAGCAGATACTCTTTAATGCTTTCAAATGCCCTTTGGCAATCATCCGTCCACACACAACTTTGATCTTTCTTTAACAACTTGAAGATTGGTTCACATGTTGCAGTCATATGGGAAATAAATCTGGAAATGTAATTTAAATGTCCAAGAAAGCCTCTAACTTGATTTTCTATTTTTAGTGCAAGAATTTCTTGAATTGCCTTAACTTTATTAGGATCAACTTCAATTCCTTTTTGGCTGACAATGAAACCTAACAACTATCCTGAACGAACACCAAAAGTACACTTCTATGGATTCAAGCAGGGATGATACTTCTTCAAATGCTGAAACAATTTTAACAAGTCTTCCATATGCCCTTCCTCAGTATGATATTTGGCGATCATATCATCAACATATACTTAGATTTCCATATGCATCAGATTATGGAATAGGGTTGTCATAGCCCTCTGGTACGTTGCATCAGCGTTCTTCAACCCGAAAGGCATCACTCTATAACAAAATGTTCCCTGGGATGTGATAAATGTTGTTTTTTCCATGTCCTCAGAAGCCATCCTAATTTGATTGTATCCGGAAAATCTATCCATGAACGAGAACACTTTGAATTTTGTTGTGCTATAAACCAACATATGAATATGGGGCAATGGAAAATCATCTTTTGGACTTTCTTTATTTAAATCTATATAATCAACACACATGAAGACTTTTCCATCTTTCTTTGGTACTGGAATAATATTGGCAATCCACTAAGGGTACACTGATGTCACAAGAAAATAAGCATCAATCTGCTTTAAAACCTCTTTTTTAATCTTCACTGCCATGTCAGGATGAGTTCTTCACAACTTCTGCTTGATTGGTTGACATTCTGGCTTCAACGGTAAATGATGCTCCATAATATCGGTGTCCAACCTAGGCATATCTTGGTAAGACCAAACAAATATATCCACATACTCTTTCAGCAACTCAATCAACCTGCTCTTCACATAAGGATGAAGCAGTGCCCTAATCTTGACTTCTTTCGAATCTTCTTCTGAACCTAAGTTAATCGTCTCCAACGAATCTTTATACAGTTTAATGGTATTTTCCTCGTGCTTAAGCAACCGTAAACATCTTCTGGGATTTCATCATATTCTTCTTCTTTAGCCACATACACAGGATATTCAAAGTTGGGAGAGGGTGCAAGGTCATTGCATTCAACGGGTTTTTTAATTAATCTACACATATGATTTATGGTTGATTTTAGAAACTGACACATGTAACAAGTGATTATTTAAATTTATTTACAGTTATTATTTATTTCAAAAGTTTCTTTCTGATTACCATTTTCCAAGGAAAAAACCAAAAATAAAGACAACTTAGAAATCAAAAAAAACTTTTATTAATGATCTTAAAATTCAAAACAAAAGACACGCCCATACAACACCACTTTCACCTTGGGCTGGGTGAAAGACTTTTGAGAAGACAAAAAAATCAAATTACTTTGTAATGTGAATGCAAGAAGGAACATCAACAGTGATCCAATTTTGGACTCTGACTCCATGTGTCACAAAGTTCAACATATCTTGCTCTGGCTCATCTTCGAGAATAGCGTTGATCTTTGGAGTAGTCAGATAGAGATATCCTATATTGTGAAAGATGTCTTGATATTTACTCAAAGCGGACTTTGGCTTCACGATTTCATTCTTCATGGAGAAACCTAAACCAGTCCCATTCTTGTTCACAGATGGATTAATAACCTGCCCCCACACCTTGCTAGGGCTCTTCTGCACTACCTGTTGCACATCTTTAAATAAGGTGATAAAATCTTAATTATTCCTTATATTATCAATAAACAAAGCTTGGAATTGAGTTCCAACAATGACTTCATCAGCTTCTACAATGCTAAAGGAAGACAAATTAGAAATCAACAGAGCTTGCTCACCGTTCACAATAACTACCTTTCATTCATGGACAAATTTCAGTTTCTAATGCGAGGTTGAAGTAACAGCTCCTTCTTCATGGATCCAGGGTCGTCCCAATAAAAAACTATAGGCTGGGACAATATCCATAACCTGAAAGGTGATTTGGAATAAGTGCAGACCTATGTGAATAGGTATATCCACCTCTCCAATGACAGATTTTCTCGAACCATCAAAAGCTTTTACTATAACTCCACTAGGGCACAAGGGAGTTCCCTGGTATTTAAGCTCATGAGAATGCTTCTTGGTATGACATTCAAAACAGATCTATTGTTTATCAGCATATTGGACAAAGATTCATTCTTATAATTCATAGATGTATGCAGAGCCAGGTTATGGTTTCTCCCTTCATCAGGCAATTCCTCATCACAAAAACTCAGATTGTTACAAGACGTAATATTCCCCACAACACCGTTGAACTAATCCAAAGACACATCCCTTTCAACAAAATCCTGATCCAACACCCTTATCAGATATTCCTGATGAACAGAAGAGTTCATCAACAAGGCTAAAATGGAAATCTTAGGTGAAGTTTGCAACAACTGATCCACAATCTTGTAATCACTCATCTTGGTGATTTTTAACAGATCATAAACATCCTTTTCCAAGGCGGCGCCACTAGATTCTCCTACAACTTTCTTAGGTTCAGTATTCTCAACAACCTTCTTAGAAGAATTAACATCTCCTAGAAAGGTAGGGGTGAAGACACGTCCACTACGAGTTACCCGACTAGCTTCAACAATATTCTCAACATGATACAAAGGTAGGATAGGAATTTCCACACCATCTTCCAGGATAGTTGCATTGTACTTATAAGGAACAACTTTATCTGATTCGTATGGGATAGGACCAGGCAGACAAATAACCACGGGAGCAACACCAGGCTTGTTGTGGTACACAATCTCTACAAGAGCAGGAACACAAAAATATGGCACAATGACATTCACCCCTGCTTCTTCAGAATACTCAAGAGACATAGAATCATTGTCAGACAAAACACCCTCATTGAGACTCTGACTCATCAGAAGAAAATAACTCATCAGCAGAAATGTACTTATCATCATAGTCTTCAATCACATTAATATCTTCATATTCAGCACTTGGTCTGATTATGTGGATAAGACCTTCATCCATCATCTCTTGGAGGTCACTTCTCACTTTATCACATCCATGGATATCTGAACTGCAAATACTGCAACCCGCAAGATCATGTGTATAATAGTTGAATTCATAAAGATCAATATGCATCTTCCCTAAATAACCTCTAACCAGGTTGATATCAAAAATCCTAAAGTACCCAGGACAACCAGTAACCATATTCACAGCACCTCCATCTCCATGTTTGGTTAGTGGATTATCCTTCACATTGGGACCTGTTTCTTTAAAAGATGACAACCCAGATCTCACCATCTTTTGCACTTTGGCCTTCAAGGGATGACAATTTTCAATGTTGTGCCCAGAGACTCCTTGATAAAAGCACAAGTATGATTAGCTTTATAATACCATGGTAAAGTTTGAGGTATAGCAGAAGAAGGCCTAGTCTGCACCAGGTTCTTCTGAATCAAAGCTGAAAACAACTTTGCACAACTAATTGGGATATGACCAAAAGCTTCTCTCTTCTGACCTTGCCCTTGATTACTTTATTGAGGTGCCCTCTTATAGGAAATATCATCCGAAGATACATTGATGACTAAAGTTACTGAAGCAACCTGTTGTTGATGCTGATGACGTCTTCTCGGAGGTCTAACCCTTCTTTCTTCAGCAACAACATTTGTTTCACTTTCTTTGTTTTTAGAAAACACATATGATGATTTATTTGTTCTCTTAGAACCTTCATATTTTGACAATCGTCCTTCCTTGACAGCTTCCTCTAGACGAACACCCATACTTACTGTTGTACCCCAAAATTTCCCCTCTCTATTCTCAAGACATTTCTCATAATAGATCTCAAATACTTAAGAAGTTTCAAGGTTTGATCAGACAAGCTCACCTCCTGAGCACTGAGCCTCCAAATTAGGGTTTGCGTTTTCTCAAGGACAATTGGAATTTTAATTCCTCAAGTGACTTTCATGATTCATTATAGGTCTCCAGAATTGCTCATACCAAGTTTCAAGTCTTGCACTACAAATTTGCTCAGTCAATTGCTCAGATGACTGAAAATCAATTGTATTGGGTAAAAAGTCAACTGTGGTTAACCTACAGTCAAACTTCATGATTTTTGGCCAACATCAACATTTTAAAGTCATATTCATCATTTTATCAAATGTTGATCACAATTCCTCAAGAAAAACATTCAAATCATCAAAGGGGCAAAATTGTCAAAATTAGGGTTTTGACTGAGAATAACTGATCAGTGATTTTTGACCTAGTACATGAACTAATGGTTTGAAGTATAATATCAAGGACTCAAACAAAACATGTTGACCTAACTTCATGGCTCAAATCATTTCTCAAGATCAATGGATTGATATTTGGAATTTGATCCACTGATGAAAGGTCAACTGATACACAAAAAGTCAAACTTTGACTTTTTGGTCAACATTAAATTTCAAAGATCAAAATTTATCAAGACACTCAAAAATATCAAACTTGATCATCAAGAATCAAGAAATTCAAAAAGTCAATGAAAAATTCAAAGTTTTCAATACTTAGAAATTTTCTAAGAGTTTTTATACTTGATAAATTCATTACTTAATGATAATTTTTCACCAAGATACAAGATGATTCAAGGAAAACTTTCAACATGAAAATTGTAGATCTTGATGAATTCTAAAACTTTGTCCCTTAGGGTTGATGTCTAAAAAATGCTTAAATTTGAAGATATAAGCTCATAAAGTCATGACATTTTTCATAAAACACTAAGTGAAATTTTTTACAAGTTTAGGTAGATTTTTAACCTAACCTCTTGACCAATTGTCACCTAGTTCCAAGATGATTTAGCCAAAGTGGTAAATATGAAGGTTTTAGACAATTTTTCAAGCTTTCCAAAATGTCAAATAACTTTAAGAGATTATGCTTGAGCTAGGAGAATCGATGAGAAGAAGTTGGGATGATAAACTTGAATTACAAGGCATTTTCATGAAGAACACATAACATAATCCCAAAGCTATGTTGCCTAATCTTGCTTTGAAGACTTTCTAACTTGAAAATCACTCTATAACTAAATGTTTACACAATTGATTGAGCTATTAACCAAGTGTTTGAGCCATTGTCCAAGACAATTTTCCATTTTTGGCACAAAGTTACCATTTTCATTCTTGTAAAGCAAGCTTTATGCATAAGTCAATGCATTGAGCCTCTCACTTGTTTATTCTGATCACAATCCATTGTAAAGTGAAGAAGCAACCTCCCTGCACCCAACAAACTCAGACCATGCTTGTACTTGAACCTTGGAACTATGAAAATCCATTGAACTTGATTTCTTATTTTCAACCAAACCATAACATGTTATCTCAAAATTCTGGTTACTTCAAGATGTCAAACCTCTTGCCTATAAATAGAGAGGTCATTTGTAACCTAACACATGAATTCAAAAGCCTTGAAACACCCTGAAACTCCCTAAAACTCTGAACTGCATCCAAACCTCCATAACTTGTCATTTCTGGCCAAAAACATCAATCTCAGAATCCACTCGTGCGTTTTCCCTCTAAATCATTCTCAAAGCTTCCAGACATCAAATATAACTCATCCCTATCCCTATTTCACAACTGTAACATCATCTTCCTCATCTTCCAAACTCAAAAATAGAGCTCTGCACATTGACTTCTCCAGCACAATTAAGCCACTTTAAGCACAAAGTAAGAGTTGCATTAGCTTCCTTGGAGTCAAGTGAAGCTATCCAGATCATCACCACACCTCCAAGAGCGCTCAAACTCCATTCATAATTTCCAGTTTTAAGGTAATTTTTCTCAAATTTGAACTCTCTCTACAAGCATCATTAATGGTTACCTTATAAATGAAAAATGTAGACATCACTGTCCTTAAGCTAACCATACCCTTAGTTTTCATTTATGTTGCCTGAGTGATGCAAATTTTGAGTTTGAAATTTTTGAAAAAATTAGGTTTTATTTGGTACCAATAGAAATTAATGTTCATCTTTAATTTATAGTTTAATTTTTTTACATGGTTGAATTCATATTGAAAAATGGAGCAAGTTTCATGTTTATACTTTTGCAAATGGTTGAGAAATGAGGAAGTTCCAAAAATAAAAAATGGTGGTGTTTGTTCTGCGCGCGAAGGAGGAAGAAAATGAAGTTCAAAACTCATAAATGAGTTTATTTTATATTTATTTGAAGTTGTTTTACTACCGGATGTAAGAGCTACCCCAGTGGTAGAGCGCACGCGTATAAGGCATTCCTACGCCTGGTCATAGGTTCGAGCTAAGCGTGGGACATTTTGTTATTTTCATGTTTGTTTCATGCTAATCAGGTGAAAGTAAGCTAAGGATGCGCACGATGCACCCCTCATCCATACCATCCATCTGCCAGGCAAGCAGATCCCAGGCGCCATTAGTGCATATCACAATACATTCCAATAATCCAATAGCATGAGATCCATACAAGCGTTTGGACTCTTCAGTTGGGCCTTTTTTTATTTTTTGATCTCATACCCCCCAAATTACTATACCAAGTGCATGCCCATGCATACTTTTTTTATTTCTATTTTCTGATTTCAAACAAATATGTATTGAGCCTAATCCTGTTTACTACTTTTTATCACCCTTTTTACTTTTAAACACTCAGCCCATTTATTTTATATTTTCATTATTTTTTATTTTTACCTATTTATTTTATTAAAACTAAAAACACAAAACATATATTTTTCTTAAAATAATTTAAGTATTTTTTTATTAAACTAAATTCTATTATTTTCTTTTACATTGTAAAAACATTTTCTAAATTAATACTAATATTCAAACTATTTCCTATACAAATTATTAGACTTAGGTTTATTTTCTTCTTAAAGTTCAATTAACTTAGATTTTACGTTTTGTAAATTAATTAATTAATTTCTTTTGTAAATAAATTTAATTAGGTTAATTACTAAAACCTTTTTCTCCATCAAAAAACCCTAAAAATCATTTTCTTTTCTTCTTCATCTTTACATTTTTGTGTATTATTATTGTAATTCATATCCAATGGTTTGTAATAGTAATTAGGGCCTTATTTCTTTCTTCCCCTATTTACAAATTTCACCCCCATTCCCAAAGTGTTGTAATAGCGTATGACATTTAAATTTCGCAATTTATCTTATCATTGCTAGTAATTAGGGTTTGCATGACATGATTTAAAATAAAACTTAGCAAAACCCTAATTCAAAGATAAATACTTAAAATAAAACACCTTTCACACTTGCACCTCTAGGGTAACTCACACTTGTTGCCTCAAATATAAACAATCATGTCCCTCGAACATGAGATGTTTTAGCAAAAGACCCTCGATCAAAAGATCATAGTCCCTCAATGACCCTTCAATGCTGCCTTCGGTAAATGATCTTAGTCCCTTACGACAATTGCTAAAACATCTTACAATTTTCCTTCTATGACTGTACAATGACCCATGCCCGTCCATCACATCCAATGATAAGGCTCTCTACCAATCAATGGTAAAATAACATTATCTAGAGGAGGAGGAAAAGAACAAAGAATTTTTGAGTAGGTAGATTGCTTGCTCACAAACAAAACCATTTACACCTCACACTTTTAAAAACATTTTTCAAACAAACATTTTTTGTACATTCTCAACGATATGAGAATCATTATAAAATGGCCTTACACCGACATTTTCAAACATCTTTCCAAACACTTCCTTTCAGCAAATATTTTCAAAACCAACACTTTGTATACATTCTCAAGGATGTGATAATCATTGCAAAGTTTGCCAAACTTAGGAGTTTTCAAAATATTTCCAAACTTGCACAAAAATAAAGCATTTCAAAGTGATCAAGCAATTAAGAGCCCGTAGATAACTACGGATGAAAAAGGTGCTAACACCTTCCCTTTTCATAACCTCCCCTCCCCCCCCCCCCCCGAACTCAAGAAAAATCTCAAAAGGTCTTTCCTGTTCTTTTCACTCTTTCCTTTATTGGATAAAAGAAAAGTCGGTGGCGACTCTTACTATTCGTAACATTTGCGATAAAACACCCAATTCAATTCTCCCACCGTATCATAGAACTAGTAACTCTGTTGGGGACTATAAACTAAAAGTGGGGTTACCTTAAGAGCTAAATCACCTTTATTGTTTTACTTTCTTTATTTGTTTGCTTTACATATGTGGGTAATGTTTGGGTTTATTACTTGTAAAGATCCTATACCCAGATCTGGGGCATATTAGGTAAGTAGCAATCGATCGTGGAGACTGTACGACATAGACTGGTATGGTTGAAGCAATATCTATGTTAGTGCGATACATTTGTGGGTACTAGTGAGTAGAACCCTAGTTGAAAAACTTGGCCATTGGAAAGTAGTGAGATAGCTGGCTTTGGTGCAAGACTGAAGTTGCTTGATACTCGATACTACACTCATTGAGATCAGAATTTTGGGATATTTCGGTCATGAAAAAAGGTTGTTTGTGCTGAAACAATGCCCGATGAAGAAAGATTAATGATATTGAGATTCCTAAGAACCCGACTACTTTCTTTAGGACAGGTTGAACCAACTAAACTTCAAGAGGGTACTTACCTATTAACCTCATGCAAGCCTAAACCAAAGGCCTTGTGTGCTTTGTGTGTATATGATTATTTGTTCATAACATCATAAACATCATGACATCATGCCATAGCATTTTTACTAACCATTTCAAGGGCCTAGGGATTTATCTTTGTCCTTTTTTGTAGGATATGGCTTCAACTCGCAGAAATACCATCCGAATCAACTTTGTAAAAGTTCCTCCCCAACTCCAAGAGTTAGCATCAAGGGTTCTTGAGAATTCCCCGTTCACCAAAAGACATGGTAGATTTCTCAATCTGGTTACCTCAAGCTTTAAAGAAGAAATGATGTGTGTGCTCTTTCAATTCTTTGATCCTAAACATCATTGTTTCACCTTTCCCGATTATCAATTGGTGCCCACAATGGAAGAATTCTCTCAAATATTAGGAGTACCTATTCTTGATCAAGTGCCCTTCACCAGTTTAGAGAAAGATCCACAACCCGGGGAGATTGCATCAGCCCTACATTTGAAAAGGTCCGACATTGTAGCCAATTAGGAAACAAGGAGCGGAGTCAAGGGTTTTCTAGTTAAGTTTATGTTAGAGAAGGCTCGACTATTTTAGGAGGATATGGATTTTCAAGCCTTTGAAGAAGTTTTGGCTCTTCTAATCTATGGGTTATTACTGTTCCCTAATCCAGACTAACTCATAGATGTAAATGCTGTCAAGATCTTCCTTTCTCGTAACCCTGTGCTTATGTTACTTGGAAACATTCAACATTGTCTTCACACTCGTACCATGAGGAAGAGAGGGGCTCTTATGTGTTGCATTCTTTTTCTGTCTAGGCGGTTTATTTCGCACCTTCCCCGGTCAGTATTAAAGAATGAACAAGGTCTGAATTGGTCATAAAGGATGACGTCACTCTCTCATTCTGATATCTCTTGGTGTTGTCGATCTCAAGAGGATGTTACTATCATTGACTATTATGGGAAGTTCCCTAATGTTTCACTCTTAGGAATTAGGGGAGGTATTACTTATAACCCTTATCTAGATCTACGACAATTTGGCTATGCTCGAAGAGATGGTCCTTATGATGCACTTATCCAAGGTATTATATTCGACTACAAGAATGATGTCCAAGGTTATCATCAAAGATTTGTACAAGCTTGGGGCATGGTAAACAAGGTTGATAACAAGACTTTGGGACATAAGACCTCTATTCCTTTAGAGCCTTATCTCAAATGGGTGCAAGCTCGAGCTCAAAATCTCATGATGCCATATCATGCTATCCTACCAATAGTTGTAGAGTCTATTGCCGAGGGGGATATTCCTTATATCATTCTTCATCCTGACATGCCTACCGACTTCGAGGAATTGCAGAGATATTGGATTCAACTCAAGGGGGAAGGAGACACCTTTGAAGCTCGATTCTATGCAAGCGAGAAGAAAGTGTTGGAGCTCACAAGGAAACTTCACGAGGAGCGAAGCCTGAATGCATACATTACACCAAAGAGGAAACGTCTGTGGGAGACTTAAGTGTTTTGTTTTAGGATTCTATTTTATTGTCTCTTTGAGAACTTTTTTCTTTTTCATTGTAAGTCCAAGGGGAAACTGTAATCTTTGAACTCATTAATATAATTGTTGTGTTTGTTTCCTTTTTGGCTAGAAAATTTAAATTCCTTAAGGTCCTTGAAAACATTGCATCCACATATCATGCATCATATCATAAGCAGGGTTTTCGATACATGTTTCCTCATCTTTTTACTGTTTATTTCAGTATAAGATGGCTCTAGAGCAAACCGTCAAAGATCTGAAAACTCAACACACACATTTCCAAGAGACTCTCCTCAACCTAGCCAAATGTCAGCAAGAAATGATAGCACTCCTTGCCACAAAAAAGAAGACCAAGAAGCGAGCTGTTATTCTCAACATGGGAAGAAGGTTCAAGGCTCCCGACCGACTGGATCAAATAGAAGAGGCTTCTTATGAGGAAGAAGACAATCAAGAAGAGGAAGTTAGAAGCACTAGAGATAGGGGTGGAAATAACCAGATTATTGAGGATGGATACTATTCCGAAGAGCACTACCCACCGGCGGATGATAAGTACAAACAACTGGAAGACTGACTTAAAGCTATCGAGATCTGAGGTCTTATGTCTGCAAGATTCAACCACACACCGCCGATAGGAAGTTATGGGTTCATTTCTTCCAAGAGAGCTTAGCTGGGACACAGTTGGAATGGTTCTATCAACTAGAAGGGACTAATATCCACACATGGGAGGACCTGGTTGCTGCCTTCTACAGATAATACCAATACAATGTTGATCTCGCACCAACTCATGTGCCATTACAAAATATGACAATAGGCCCAACTAAAGGCTTTAAGGAGTATGCTAAAAAATGGAGGGACCTGGATGGAAGGGTGCAACCCCCATTGACTGATAGAGAATTAGTGGACATGTTCATGAGCACCTTGACTGGTCCATTCTTTAATTTGCTGATAGGGAGTTCTTCCTCAGGGTTTACCGAGTTAATTTTGAAAGGTGAACATGTTAAAAGTGGAATCAAAAGTGGAAAGATCCCAATGTCCTCTACCTCTAATGCTGTGAAAAAACCATTCATTGGTAACAAGGAAACTAATGTTGTTTATGGACAAAGGAGTCGTGTCAAGAATGATTGTCATCAGTCGGTAGGAGCTGTATTGATTTCAAACCCAACCCTAGTTCAACCACCATAACAATCGAACAATCAAAAAAGGCCAGATGCCCCGAGGAGGCAATTCACTAGAATCAACATGCCACTGTCTCAAGCTTTACAACATCTGTTGAAGGCATATTTGGTAACACTAAGGAATCCTCCTCAAAACCCCAATACTTCATCTCCAAAATACAACCCGAACGCAAAATGTGCTTATCATTCCAATAGCTCTGGGAACGATACCAATGATTGTTGGGCCTTAAAGAGCAAGATCCAAGATTTAATTGATAACAAAGTGATTGAGTTTGACCCTCCATAAACCCTTAATGTCATTACTGCTCCCATGCCCATTCATGGTAAAGGTGTCAATGCTATTGACGACGCCTCCTTTATCTCCACCGTTGATGATTTGGCTACTCCATTATTGACCGTTAAGAAGAATCTTCTAAGAACCGATTTATTTCCTGACTTCCTTGAAAATTGGTACCATTGTGCTTCTCGAACCAATGGTTGTATGTGGCTGAAGAAAGGTATTTAAAGCCTGATTGATAGCCATAAAATTTTGTTCGAGAAAACTCCGCCCATGAAGAGTTTGCTTGAAAGTACTTTCCAAAAGATGAGACTTGGAGATATTTCCTTAATCACCATTTTCAATACTCCTATTAGGATCACCTCTAAAGGCCCTATAAATATTCTTGCTGAGCCAAGAGTGGATCCCCTGATTATCACTACACCAGGGCCAATCCCCTATTCATCTGACAAAGTTGTTCCTTGGAACTATGGAGAAAAAGTTTATTACCATGGTGTCAAGCAAGAGCTATGGATTACTAGAAATGAAGAGCCCAAAATTACAAACATTTTTGGAACTAGTAAGGTCACTTGGACAGGAAGGATCTTCTCTCTGGAGATCTCTCCCCCAACAATTACAACAACACCTATTCGCATTCTCGCTGTTAGGTCAACTGCAAATGCCCGAGGTAAAGAGAAAGTTATTGAGCCTGCCCTAACGGAGGCACCCTCAAAAGAAGTGACAATTGAAGACCTATCTAGACAAGAGATGGAAGAAATCCTGAAGATCATCCGAAAAAGTGATTACAAAATAGTTGAGAAATTGGGGAAGACACCCTCAAAGATATCCATGTTGTCCTTGTTGTTATGCTCTGAAGCACATGCCCAGGCTCTACTAAAATTCTTGAAGAATGCCCATGTACCACAAGAGACCATCATTGATCAATTTGAGAATTGTGTTGCAAGCCTAACTGCTGATAATCCCTTGGGATTTTCTGATGCAGATTTAACTCCGGTGGGGAAGAATCACAACAAAGCTCTCCATATCTCTATTAAATGAAAAGGCACCACTCTAGCGCATGTGTTGGTAGATATTGGGTCCCCCCTCAATGTTTTACCTAAAGGTGCCTTGGATAGGTTGAATTATGATGGGCTGGTGCTGAAACCCAGCGATATTATGGTAAGAGCCTTCGATGGTTCGAAAAGAATGGTCCATAGAGAGGTTGATCTCCCGATCAAGGTGGGATCTCAAGTCTTCAATTCAGCTTTCTATGTAATGGAATTCGCCCGACCTATTCATGTTTACTCGAACTCCAATGGATTCATGGGGCAGGTGCGGTTACCTCTACATTACATCAAATGCAGAAGTACCCAGTGAGAGGAAAGGATGTCACCATCTGTGGAGTGGAAGAATATATGGTCAGTCATTTGAATTCTTTCAAATATGTTGAAATGGATGGTGAATTCATTAAAACCCCATGTCAAGAATTTAAGGTAATCCCTCCAACAATTGTTGTTGCTAAAGCTGTGCCTGCTACTCCTAAGACTGCCAAGGATACACCAAGAATAACCTCTTTGAAGGATGCTCGAGCTATTGTAGAATATGGAGGTTGCACTACCTGGGGACAACTTCCTGACATCCCCTACAAATCTGAAAAATTTGGATTGGGTTTTACTTCAAAGGCTCAGAAAGAGGTTCGACGTGCTCGTGCTGGTGGACCACCTCTCCGTATTAGCAACAATGAAGTCAATGCACAAGAAGACACTGATAGTGATGGTGACTTGGACGAATGGATATTCCCAACTGCTAATGGTGAACTCAACAACTAGAAGGCCAAAGACTTCATCTCAATCTCCTTCAACCAGGAGTAATTGCTATTTCCTAATTTTATTTCTTTAAGAACTTTGTTTGTATAATTTCCTTCAAAATAATGACTTTAAACCATGTGCCTTGCCCGGGGCGCAGTGGTCCATTTGTTAAAGGTTGTCATTTCATATATCATATGCTCATTTAATGAAAACATTAGACGATTTTGCATTCAAATTTTGCGCTCTTTGTCTTTCCTTTACTTTATTGCATTTTCAAATAAGACATGTGACCGTACATGCACATACACACATTTGCAAATCTACATCCACTCTGGATCTCATTGACAACAATTCTGCTATTGGCGTTTATGACTTTGAAAATCCAATCTATCAAGCCGAAGACGAAGGTGATAAAGACTGTGAGATACCTGGAGAACTCACCAGACTCCTGATACAAGAGGAAAAGGCCATCCAAACGCACGAAGAACCGGTCGAAGTGATAAACTTGGGTACTGAGACAGATAATAAGGAAGTCAAGATCGGCACCAACTTGGAAGATAGTGTCAAGAGCAGATTGGTTCAGATGTTGCATGACTATGTTGAGGTATTCGCTTAGACATATGAAGACATGCCGGGGCTCGATACTGACATTGTGGTTCATCGTCTACCAATGAAAGAGGGGTGTTCTTCAATCATACAAAAGGTTTGTCACATGCGTCTTGATATGTTTGAGAATATCAAGGCCGAGGTAATGAAACAGTTCAATACAGGCTTCTTGGAAGTGACGTCGTATCCCCAATGGGTTTCAAATGTTGTTCCAGTGCCGAAGAAAGACGATAAGGTCTGTATGTGCGTAGACTACATGGATTTAAATAGGGCAAGCCCCAAAGACGACTTCCCACTACCACATATTGATGTCTTGGTTGACAACACTGCTCAACATAAGGTATTTTCTTTTATGGATGGCTTCTCGGGTTACAACCAAATCAAAATGGCACCCAAAGACATAGAGAAGACTACTTTTGTCACACAGTGGGGCACCTTCTGTTATAAGGTCATGCCTTTCGGGATGAAGAACACATGCACAACTTATCAACGGGCTATGGTGTCTCTATTTCATGACATGATTCATCATGAGATAGAATTTTATGTTGATGACATGATAGCAAGATCCTAAACTGAGGAAGAGCACCTTGATCATCTGCGCAAGCTGTTCTAGAGGTTGAAGAAATATAAGGTGAGGTTGAATCCCAACAAATGCATCTTTGGGGTAAGGTCTGGAAAGCTCCTAGGCTTCATCATCAGTAAAGGAATTGAAGTTAATCCCGCCAAAGTCAAAGCTATCCAAGAAATACCATCCCCTCGTACCGAGAAGGAGGTTAGAGGTTTTCTAGGACGACTAAACTACATTTCCCGATTCATTTCTCACCTGACTGCTACTTGTGAACCACTCTTCAAGCTACTGAAGAAAGATCAAGTGGTAAGATGGAATGACGACTGTCAAATAGCTTTTGACAAAAATCAAAGAGTGTCTTCAAGAACCTCCAATTCTGATGCCACCAGTTGAAGGAAGACCTCTGATGATGTACTTAACCGTGTTAGAGAATTCAATGGGGTGTGTGCTGGGGCAGCATGACGAGTCTGGTCGAAAAGAGCATGCTATATACTACCTTGGCAAAAAGTTTACTGACTGTGAAACAAGATATTCACCGCTCAAGAAAACTTGCTACGCTTTGGCATGGGCTGCTCGCCGACTAAGACAATATATGTTGACTCATACCACTATATTAATCCTTAAGATGGATCCCATCAAGTATATCTTTAAGAAGCCAGCTTTCTCCAGAAGGATAGCCCGATGGAAAATGATCTTAACTGAGTACGACATCCAGTACACAACACAAAAAGCAATCAAAGGAAGTGTGCTGGAAGATCATTTGGCACATCAAGCTGTGGATTTGATTACCAATCTATGAACTTTGAATTCCCGGACGAGAATATAATGCTGATTACAGATTGTGAAAAGCCTGGACCATATGAAGGACCTAAACAAGGATCCCGATGGACTATGGTTTTTGATGGGGCTTCTAATGTGCTTGGCAACAAAATTGGTGTTATGATCCTTTTTCCCAAAGGTTGCCATATGCCTTTCACTACCAGACTCTGCTTCGACTGTACCAATAATATGGCCAAGTATGAAGTGTGCATCCTGGGTCTTAAAGCTGCTATTGACTTAAGAATAAAATTCTTAAGTGTATATGGAGAATCAACTTTGGTCATCAGTCAAGTTAAAGGAGAGTGGGATACAAAAAATCCAAATCCTATCCCTTACAAAGAGCTTCTGCTAACCTTGTTCCCATACTTTGAAGAGGTTACCTTTAAACACATTTCGAGGGAAGAAAATCAGTTGGAAGATACTTTAGCTGCCATGTCTTCTATGTTCAAGGTCAGATGGGACAATGAAGCTCCCCAATTTACTGTCAAAAGATTTGACGAACCAGCGCACTACTATGAGATTGACACTGGTGGTGTAAAGGAGAAGTCCTGGTTTCATGGGGTGAAAAGATATCTATAAGCTCAAGAGTATCCCGAAGGGGCGTCAGTCAACGAAAAAAATTCCTGTGGAGGTTCTTATCCAAGTTCTTCCTGAGCAATGTGATCTTATACAAGCACAACCATGATTCAATTCTGCTCTGCTGTGTGGACAAGAAGGAAGCAGAGAAGATTATGGAGGATATGCATGAAGGCATCTTTGGAACTTATTCCAGTGGACACACTATGGCCAAGAAGATTTTGAGAGATGGTTACTATTGGTCGAGCATGGAAACCGATTGTCATTATCACTCGAGGACTTGCCATAAGTTCCAAGTTTATGCTGATAAGGTTCACGTGCCTCCAATTCCCTTGAATGTCATGACTTCTCCTTGGCCTTTTGCAATGTGGGGCATTGATATGATCGGGGAAACAAAGCCTACTGCATCTAAGGGAAATCATTTCATTCTTGTCGCCATTGATTAATTTACCAAGTGGGTTGAAGCAGCTTCACTTGCCTCAGTTACCAAGAACGTCGTAGCCCGGTTCATCAAGCATAACCTTATTTGTCGGTATGGTATCCATGAAAGGATCATCACTAACAATGGTACCAATCTTAACAATGCCATGATCAATGAACTATCCACGTAGTTCAAGATCAAGCATCACAACTCTTCTCCATACAAACCTAAGATGAATGGAACATTAGAAGCTGCTAACAAGAATATAAAGAAGATTATGCAAAAGAAGGTGGTGACCTACAAAGACTGGCATTAAATGCTACAATTTTATCTTCATGGCTACCGTACTTCGACGCGAACATTAACTGGGGCAACCCTTTTCTATTTGGTCTATGGCATGGAAGTTGTCTTGTCTGTTGAAGTTCAGATTCCTTCTCTAAGGATTATGATAGAAGCTGACTTAGACGGAGACGAATGGATGTAGACAAGGTTGGATTAGTTGAATTTGATTGGCGAGAAGAGGCTGGTTGCTGTCTATCATGGTCAGATGTACCAGAAGCGTATGATCAGAGCTTTCAACAAAAAGATCAAACATCGGGTATACAAGGCTGGCGATTTGGTAATAAAGCGCATCATTCTACCACAAGGAGATCCCAGGGGAAAATGGACTCCCACCTACAAAGGGAAATTTGTTGTTAAGAAAGTATTCTCGGGCGGTGCCATGATGCTAACCACTATGGGCGGCGAAGATTTCCCGCACCCTGTGAACACGGACATAGTAAAAAAATACTATGCATAAGAATGAACCACTAGGTTGACACACCTAAGCAAAAATGAGGGCATCCCAGAAAACCAAAAGGGTTTGGGAAAAATTAAGGGATATATACAAAAGATTATACACCCGGCAAGTCGAAAACCGGAAAGGGTAGCTTGGACAAAAAAGGGTATCCTGGTGGACTGAAAACTCGAAAGGGAGGTCCAGGAAAAAATCAGGGATTAAAAGTGTACGACTATGTCACATTGGATCACCTAAATGCAAGCTTTATTACCAAAGTTGAAATTTCAAATGGTTCAATCAACTTCTTCCAATGGCAAGGACGAGATGCTCGAAGACATAGGGGTAATAGCAGAGTTTGGAACCCAATGAGATCACTTCCATGTGACTATACATACATATATATATATATATATATATATATATATATATATATATATATATATATATATATATTTGTTTTCACTTTGTACTTTTTCATTTCACGACGACTTCCTCTTACTAGGATTTCAGTCTATTTGTACAAAATCACCTGTTTATAGGCAAATTATCAATACAAATATACTTTGAAGTTCAAACCTTTTGTTTTTTCTGTTTTGCTTGCAAAAACGTCCAATGACTAAATTGAATGAACATATGCATATGAACATGATTAACTGTTAACAAATGTATGCATAAGAACAAGACTAAACATTTACCCAAAACTCTAGGAATCGGGATGACACTCAAGCTGTCCATAAATACCCACAAAATCCCTTTCATAAGGTTATCCCCATTGAAGTCGCCAGAGCCACTTCTATGAGATTATCCCCCACAGAGTAATCTTCACAAATAAGGGTACATTCCCCACAATCTCCCTGACAGATCACTTTAACAAATAAAGGAGTATAATCTCCTCCCCGTTAAATCTCCCCACAGAGTCTCAATCAGTACAATTTATGGAAATTCTCTTCCCCAACTGAGTTTGTTCCTCCAAAACTGAAGAAAGGAGACCCTGTAGAGTTTCTTCTCTTTAGAAAATTCAATATCCCTAAGAGAGTTAGTTTCCTCAGCAGAGCACTTCTCCATCAACAAAGGTTTATTTCCCCAACAGGGTTTATTTCCCCAACAGGCTACAAGTTTCCCAGTTCGAGTCTATTCCTCAACTACTACAAATCACTAATAAAAGTCTTCTCCCCAGTAAAATCATCACTATCCCCAAAAAGTTGCTATGAAGCTTGGAATCTGACCAGATACCAGTTAACTTTATCCTCCCTAGATAAGTCGGAAGAATGTCCATCTCTTTTATCCCCAATCAGGGTATATAAGAATTATCTTCCCCAAACGAGTCGAAAGTTTAACCGTCTCTTTTATCCCCAGTCAGGGCATATAAGAAATAAATTCCCCAATAAGAGCGACGAACGACCAATGTTGCTAAATTATACTCCCCAAATAGAATTCAACATCCCCTAAAGAGTTTCCTCAAACAAGTAAGCAGGAATCCCCAGTGGAAGAATTCTAGACAAGAGTGAAGTTACACCTACTCTTCATCCCTAGCAATAGTCATGGATTTATTTTCCCAGATAAAGATACACTTCAACAACATTTCACATTCATACATCATAGCATATGCATACGAAACGCATATAACACAATCTCATTTATTTTGAGAATATCATTACACAATGCATTTCATACATCATGACATTGCATACAACTAACTCTTTACCTTTTCAGGAAAGAGCAATCACCAAACTGATATCATCAAGACAAATTGTAGACCAAGACAAGGCAAAAACCTGCACGATGAACACTCAGTAGACCTTTTTCTGGCTTAGATTAAATCAACCAAAGATTTATTCTGATACGTCTCTCAGTTAAAAATTCAAAGACATCTGCTGGCTCAAATTAAATCGACTAAAGATTTATTCTGATACTTCTCTCAGTAGACCCTTTTTCTGGCTTAGAATAAATAGACCAAAGAGTTATTCTGATATTTCTCTCAGTTAAAGATTCAAAGACATTTGTTGGCTCAGTTTAAATCGACCAAAGATTTATTCTGATACTTCTTCCAATAGACACTTTTCTGCTTCAGTTTAAGTCGACCAAAGATTTATTCTGATTCTTATCCAGTTAAAGATAAATACAGACATCTGCTGGCTCAGATTAAATAAACCAAAGATTTATTTTGATACTTCTCTCAGTTAAATATTCAAAGACATCTGCTGCCTCAATTTAAATCGACCAAAGATTTATTCTGATACTTCTTCCAGTAGACACTTTTTCTGGTTCAGTTTAAGTCAACCAAAGATTTATTCTGATTTTTATCCAGTTAAAGATAAATACAGACATATGCTAGCTCAAATTAAATGGACCAAAGATTTATTCTGATACTTCTCTCAGTAGACCTTTTCTGGTTCAATTTAAGTCGACCAAAGATTTATTCTGATTCTTATCCAGTTAAAGATAAATACAGACATCTGTTAGTTTAGTTTAAATCGACCAAAGATTTATTCTGATACTTCTTCCAGTAGACACTTTTTCTGGTTCAGTTTAAGTTGACCAAATATTGATTCAGATTCTTATCTAGTTAAATATAAATATAGACATCTGCTGGCTCAGATTAAATCAACCAAATATTTATTCAGATACTTCTCCCAGTTAAAGTCAAGCTTATACTTAGTCTAATTTCTATCAATAGTTATCCTGGATGGCATCTATAAGCCCATCTTCGACGACTCTACATCACCTATTGGATGGCATCTATAATCCCATCCCTGAAAATATTCCGCCACTCTCCAAATGGCATCTTTAAGCCCATTCCCGACATAATCAACAAACAACTTTACTTCCTGCACAAACGAGTGCAAATTTATGGGCACTTAAGTGTTCAATCATCTTCCACCTTAAAGTCACGAATGAAGGACAAGCCAATCTAACTCTTCAGTTTTAATAAGATTGAACAGCGACAACTGTTGCACCCAAAATTTTTCCCTCTCTATTCTCAAGACATTTCTCATAATAGATCTCAAATACTTAAGAAGTTTCAAGGTTTGATCAGACAAGCTCACCTCTTGAGCACTGAGCCTCCAAATTAGGGTTTGTGTTTTCTCAAGGACAATTGGACTTTTAATGCCTCAAGTTACTTTCATGATTCATTATAGGTCTCAAGGATTGCTCATACCAAGTTTCAAGTCTTGCACTACAAATTTGCCCAGTCAATTGCTCAAGTGACTAAAAATCAGTTGTATTGGGTAAAAAGTCAATTGTGGCTAACCTACAGTCAAACTTCATGATTTTTGGCTAACATCAACATTTTTAAGTCATATTCATCATTTGATCAAATGTTGGTCATGATTCCTCAAGAAAAAACATTCAAGTCATCAAAGGGGAAAATTGTCAAAATTATGATTTTGACTAAGAATGACTGATCAGTGATTTTTGACCTAGTACATGACCTAATGGTTTGAAGCATAATATCAAGGACTCAAACAAAACATGTTGACCTAATTTCATGGCTCAAATCATTTCTCAAGATCAATGGATTGATAGTTGGAATTTGATCAACTGATGAACAATCAACTGATACACAAAAAGTCAAACTTTGACTTTTTGGTCAACATTAAATTTCAAAGATAAAAATTCATCAAGACATTCAAAAATATCAAACTTGATCATCAAGAATCAAGAAATTCAAAAAATCAATGAAAAAGTCAAAGTTTTCAATACTTAGAAATTTCCTAAGAGTTTTTATACTTGATAAATTCATTACTTCATGAAAATTTTTCACCAAGATGCAAGATGATTCAAGGAAAACTTTCAATATGAAAGTTGTAGATCTTGATGAATTATACAACTTTGTACCTTAGGGTTGATGTCCAAAAAATGCTTAGATTTTAAGATATAAGCTCATAAAGTCATGACATTTTTCATAAAACACTTAGTGAAAATTTTGTAAGTTTAGGCATATTTTTTACCTAACTTCTTGACCAATTTTGACCTATTTCAAAGATGATTTAGCCAAAGTGGTCAACATGAAGGTTGTAGATAATGTTTCAAGCTTTCCAAAATGTCAAAGAACTTGAAGAGGTCATGCTTGAGCTAGGAGAATCTAAGAGACGAAGTTGGCATGATAAACTTGAATTACAAGGCATTTTCATGAAGAACACATAACATAATCCCATAGTTATGGTGCCTAATCTTGCTTTGCAAGCCTTCTAACTTGCAAATCACTCCATAACTAAATGTTTACATAATTAATTGAGCTATTATCCAAGTGTTTGAGCCATTTTCCAAGACAATTTTCCATTTTTGGCACAAAGTTACGATTTCCATTCTTGTAATGCAAGCTTTATGCATAAGTCAATGCATTGAGCCTCTCACTTGTTTCTCCTGATCACACTCCATTGTAAAGTGAAGAAGCAACCTCCCTGCACCCAACAAACTTATACCATGCTTATACTTGAACCTTGGAACTATGAAAATCCATCAACTTGATTTCTCATATTCAACCAAACCATAACATGTTATCTCAAAATTCTGGTTACTTCAAGATGTCAAACCTCTTGCCTATAAATAGAGAGGTCATTTTCAAGCTAACACGCGAATTCATAATCCTTGAAACACCCTGAAACTCCCTAAAACTCAAAATTGCATCCAAACCTTCATAACTTGTCATTTATGGCCAAAAACTTCAATCTCACAATTCACTCGTGCGTCTTCCCTCTAAATTATTCTCAAAGCTTCCATACATCAAATATAACTCTACCCCATCCCTGTTTCACAACTGTAACATCATCTTCCTCATCTTCTAAAATCAAAAATAGAGCTCTGCACATTGACTTCTCCAGCACGATTCAACTACTTTCAACACAAAGTAAGAGTTGCATTAGCTTTCTCGGAGTCTAGCAAAGTTATCCAGATCATCACCACACCTCCAGGAGCGCTTAAACTCCATACACGATTTCCAGTTTTAAGGTAAGTTTTCTCAACTTTGAACTCTCTCTACAAGCATCATTAATGGTTACCTTCTGAATGAAAAATGTAGACATCATTGCTCTAAAGCTAACCATACCCTTAGTTTTCATTTATGTTGCCTGAGTGATGCAAATTTTGAGTTTGAACTTTCTGAAAAAATTAGGTTTTATTTGGTACGAATAAAAATTAATGTTCATCTTTGATTTATAGTTTAAGTTGTTTACATGGTTGAATTCGTATTGAAAAATGGAGCAAGTTTCATGTTTATACTTTTGCAAATGGTTGAAAAATGAGGAAGTTCCAAAAATAAAAAATGGAAGTGTCTGTTCTGCGCACGAAGGAGGAAGACGATGAAGCTCAAAACTCAGAAATGAGTTTATTTTATATTTATTTGAATTTGTTTTACTACCAGATGTAAGAGCCACCCCAATGGCAGAGCGCGCGCGTATAAGGCATTCCTACGCCTAGTCATGAGTTCGAGCCAGGTGTGTGACATTTTGTTATTTTCATGTTTGTTTCATGATAATCAGGTGAAAGTAAGCTAAGGACACGCATGATGCACCCCTCATCCATACCATCCATCTGTCAGGCAAGCAGATCCAACGCACCATACGTGTAGCCCACGATACACTCCAATAAGCCAGTAGCATGAGATCCATACAGGCGTTTGAACTCTTCAGTTGGGCCTTTTTTTATTTTCTGATCTCATACCCCCCTAATTACTATACCAAGCGCAAGCCCATGCACACTTTTTTATTTCTATTTTCTGATTTCAAACAAATACATATTGGGCCTAATCCTGTTTACTACTTTTTACCACCCTTTTTACTTTTAAATACCCAACTCATTTATTTTATATTTTCATTATTTTATTTTTTTTACCTATTTATTTTATTAAAACTAAAAACACAAAACATATATTTTTCTTAAAATAATTTAACTTAAGTATTTTATTTTATTTTTTTATTAAATTAAATTCTATTATTTTCTTTTACATTGTAAAAACATTTTCTAAATTAGCACTAATAGTTAAACTATTTTCTAAACAAATTATTAGACTTAGGTTTATTTTCTTCTTAAATTTCAATTATCTTAGATTTTAAGTATTGTTAATTAATTAATTAATTTCTTTTGTAAATAAATTTAATAGTTTAGTTAGGTTAATTACTAAAACCTTTTTCTCCATCAAAAAACCCTAAAAAGCATTTTCTTTTCTTCTCCATCTTTATATTTTTGTGTATTCTTATTGTAATTCATATTCAACGGTTTGTAATAGTAATTAAGGCTTTATTGCTTTCTTCCCCTATTCATAAATTGTACCCCTCATTCCCAAAGAGTCGTAATAGCGTAGGACATTTAAATTCTGCAATTTATCACTTTCCTTATCATTGCTAGTAATTAGGGTTTGCATGACAAGATTTAAAATCAAACTTAGCAAAACCCTAATTCAAAAATAAATACTTGAAATCAAACACCTTTCACACTTGCACCTCTAGGGTAACCCACACTTGTTGCCTCAGATATAAACAGTCATGTCCCTCGAACGTGAGATGTTTTAGCAAAAGACCCTTGATTAAAAGATCATGACCCCTCAATGAACCTTCAATGCTACCTTCGATAAATGATATTAGTCCCTTACAACAATTTCTAAAACATCTTAAAAGTTTCCTTCTATGATTTTACGATGACCCACGCCCGTCCCTCACATTTAATGATAAGGCTCTCTACCAACCAATGGTAAAATAGCACTATCTAGAGGAGGAGGAAAAGAACAAAGACTTTTTGAGTAGGTAGATTGCTCTTAATTGCTTGCTCACAAACAAAACCATTTATACCTTACACTTTCAAAAATACTTTTCAAACAAACATTTTGCATACATTCTCAACGATACGAGAATCATTACAAAATGGCCTTACATTGGCATTTTCAAACATCTTTCCAAACAGTTCCTTTCAACTAATATTTTCAAAACCAACACTTTGTATACATTCTCAACGATGTGAGAATTGTAAATCCCCAATTTTTAGAAGTTATTTATTTAATGAATTATTAGGATTATTTATGAATAATTGATGTTTTATATGATTATATGTGTGATGTGTTGGTATGAGGTTGTGCATGATGTGAATTATGATGATTAGAAGTATTAGAATGGTTAAATAATTATTTAGTAATTATTTGGATTATTATTGAGAATATAATAATAGGAATTATTATTTAAAGGCTTATTTTAATTAGAGAGGTGTGTTGGTAATTAGTAGGAAGAGTGAGGACGTGATGGTAAATAGAGGTTGACTAAGTGAGGGCAATTGAGGAAGATATTAGGGGTCCTTTGTTATAACAGAGAAGAGATAATTGTTATTCTCACAATCAATCATGAAAGTTGGAGAAGAGAGGCTAGGGCACGAAGGCTTTAGAGAGAATCATCGTAAAAGGCATGAAGAACATAATCAATTACTCGAAACAATAAGGTAAGGGGTGTTTATCTAATTATTATATTTGATTTAAGTGGTAGATGGAGGTAGGGTTTTCCTTAGGTGTCATAGATGGTGATTCGATGTTGTTTGATGGAGAATTGATAGATTAGAGATGAATAATGATGCCCAAATGATGTATAATTGATGTAGAAACATAGGATGATAATAGTTGATGATTACCTATTATTAGATGATGTATTAGGACCTATTAGGTAGTGAAATCACTAGAAAAATCACAGAATAATTCAACACAAAACAGCATGCGTCGACTCAAAGAGGTCATGCATAGACTCATGTAGGTTCAAGACTCAGTATACATCGACTAATTAGGTTGACCTGAGAACACCCGGGGCATACAAAATACTTATGCGTCGACTCAAAGGGGGCATGCGTCGACTCAATCCATCCAATTTTTGACATATTTTTCTAAAGGCCGTAACTTGAGTTTCCGGACTCAGTTTGAGGTGTCGTTCGAAGCATTGGATAGCTAACGCAATGGACTATATTAATAAGGAGTAAAATGAAGAATAAGGAGGACAATTCTAGTACCCAATTTAGGATATAATTAGTTTCCCCATGTTGAATTGCTACGATGTTTTGTGGTAACGAAGTATGATGATGATATGACGATCTTTTGATAATGCTTGGTTCATAATGATAATATCTTGTTAATATGATGATTCTATTTTACATGATGATATGATGATTCTCTACTTATATGAGTACATATGATGATGTTAGTGAATACATGAATGATGATGCGTATGACTAACTGTGGTCGTTTATATTATTGTTACGCATCATGCATTCATTGGACACATTTGGTTCATTTTGATGATTTAAGACGTTGGTCCAGTGATTTGGTATCAATCCCATTGTATGGATTTGGTATGTCTATGATTTTCTTCGGTTCCATATGGGAATCAATCCTATGATTGAGGTCTTTGGAGGGTGATGACCCAGTGTCCATCAAATGAATTGGTACCACATGCATGAGTCTATGTCCTTGCACTACAATTTATGTGGCATTGCATGGTTCTTAAATTGATGATGTTGTATTGTGTTGTTGAATTTGTATGATTGTTGAGGTACTTAGAATATAACAGTGCAGAGTGTATATTGTGATACTTTTGGTTTATTCTGCTATGTCTATTAGTTATATCTTATCTAATGATTGTGATGAACTCACCCTTTCTGCTTGAATGTTGCCTTTACATGGGTAACGTGCAGGTAATCAGGAGTAGTCCCTAAAGGCTTATAAGAATAGGTTGGAGCGTGTGTTTTATTTCCGTTGAGTCTAGAAGGTTTTGATCTGATATGTAACATTGGGGACATGAATGCTTTATTTTGAAAACTATTTTGTTCTTGTTTTGTTATTACATTTAAATTGTTTCCATGGAGCTTAAATTATGTTGAATTGTGAACCATGAATCATGGGGCACTATGAAGTGTTTTAATGAACTTGTTTGAACTATGATTCCGCTGAAAGTATGTGAAACCTTGATAATGGATATGTACATGAATAATTTTGAAAACCCGTGTTACGGAGTAAGACTAGCACGTATGATTATTTCACGAATAAAATGTGACGCCCTTTTGTTGTATTACTCTGATATCATTTTAAATAATTATGAATATTCTGTAGGGTTTAGAAGGGTGTTACATTAGTTGTATCATAGAAGGTCGGTCTGTCCGGCTATGTTGTCTAATGTTGTTTGTTCCTTAGTGTGCGACATGTGTGTGAAACACTGTCGATACTTTCTTGTTTTTCTAACTATTTATGTGTAAGGGTTGGTTTGAAATAAGTGGGGGAGAAGATTTTGCTTCTCTGAGATGTTTCAAATATGGGAGTTAGTGCAATACATTGGTGAGTTACAAAGAGTGCAAGTATTATTGGAGCTATGTTGTTTCTGGAAACTGAAGAGAGTATATATTCGTGATTTTGTCTGCAGGTCAAGTTGGGATGTCTTTAGAGAGAACGATAAGGTATTTTTGATGTTTTCTTCTTGAATAATAGAGAGAAATGTGACGGCTAGTGATATGCCAGTGTTGTGTGATTCCTGATGTTTTTCCTATAGATATTTGCGACTTGCCTCCAGAGTGTGGATCTGAGTTCAGTGACCATAGAGAACTTGTGTTTGTATCTGCTAAGCAAGTAAGATAACCCTTATGATATGAGGCTTAGAGGTTTTCGTGTTTGTGACAACAGTTGAATGAGGTCGTGTATGGATTACCGACAATTGAGTAAGGTAATGGGTGAGATTAATTATCCACTTCTAGGGATTGACAATTTGATGGACTATCATTTAGGCGAGTATGTCTACAATATAATCTAATTGAGAAGGGTTATCTTCAGATTCAAATGAAGGGTGAGGATAGTTAGAGGACATATTTTATAACTTGTGTAGGCGTTATGAATATTTGGATTAGTTTGTTGCGGTGTTTATTGAGGACATTATGAGTTAATCTAAGTCAGAATAAGGGAATGTTGAATGTTGTGAATTACAATGTTGAAAGGGAAGAAACTTTATGCTATGTTGTCAAGGTGTAGGTCATGGTATGAGGAGGAGAATTTTCTTGAGCATGTTATTTCGAATGATGGTATATATGGATCCATCCAAATCATGTATGGTTATACATTGAGAGACTCCAAAGTCGGCTACAGAGACTAGAAGCTTCTTAGGCTTAACTAGTTATTGCCGCAGCTTGTTTATGACGAGGTCAAGTATGATATATTGTAAATGAATGAATTGGATGAATGAGATGTTTGGTATTAGGGCGAATATGGAGATGTTAGAGGAGCACATGGAGATACAACTTATGTCGAGTAAGAATGATTATAATGACGAAGATTAATTGGAACATGGTGCTTTAGGTAAACTTGAGTATAAGTTTTAAATAAACATTATTCCAATTTAGTAATGATGGTTTATGCGCCATCATGATTGTCGGCTACCTATTGATAAATTAAGGAACTGATCACCCTTAATCTCTTGTTGATAGTAGACAGGATCGTGTTGGATGGGATAAACTTGTCTTATTAGCTTGATGGTGTGTAAAGTGATTGATGTTCTATCGAAAGGATAATCGTTCATCATTTCAAGTATGGGATGTTGCATGTGAAGAAAGTTTTGTAGAACTAAAGAAAAGATTGACGACTGCTTCGGTATTGGTTTTGCCTAATCCGAGTGAGTCATTTGTAGTGTATTATGAATGCGTCTAAGATAGGACTTAGTGGTGTGCTAATGCTGAATAGACAAGTTGTTGCTTATGCTTCTAGACAGTTAAAGGTTTATGAGAGGAACTATCCTACACATGACTTATAATTGGCGGATGTGGTGTCCGTGCTAAAAATTTGGAGATATCATCTTTTTGGCTCTAAATTTGAAGTGTCCAATAATCATAAGAGTTTAAAATACTTATTTGATCAGAAGGAGTTAAACATGAGGCAGAGAAGATGGCTTGAATTTTTGAAGGATTAGGATTTTGATTTAAGTTACCATCCTGGTAAAGCAAATGTAGTAGCTGATGCTTTGAGTAGGAAATCTTTGCATATGTCAATGCTTATGGTTCGAGAGTTAGAGATGATCGAACAATTTAGAGATATGAGATTGGCATGCGAAGAGACATCCAACAATGTGAAGATGGGAATGTTGAAACTGACTAGTGGGATTCTTGAAGAGATCCGAGAAGGTCAGAAGTCTGATTTGAGTTTGGTGGATCGACTAAGGTTAATTAACCAAGGCAACAAAGGTGAATTCTGAGTGGATGAGAATGGTGTGGTGAGACTTGGTGATAGGGTACGTGTTCCTAATATTCCAGAACTTAAGAAGAGCATTCTTGAGGAAGGGAATCAAAGCGATTTGAGTATTCATCCAAGTGCTACGAAAATGTATCAGGATTTAAAGAAAATGTTTTGGTGGCCAGGTATGAAGAAAGAAATTTCTAAGTTTGTGTATGCTTGCTTGACTTTCCAGAAGTCAAAGATTGAACATCAGAAGCCTATAGGTCTTATGCAACCTTTGAGTATTCTAGAGTGGAAATGGGACAGTGTTTCTATGGATTTCGTGTCTGGGTTATCGAAGACTGTTAGAGGTGATGATTCAATTTGTGTAATAGTGGATAGGTTGACTAAGTCGGCTCATTTCTTGCCGATGAAGATCAATCATCCTATAGAAAGCTGGCTAAGATGTATGTTGATGAGATTGTAAAGTTGCATGGGATACCTTTTAGTATCGTGTCAGATAGAGACCCGAGGTTTACATCGAAATTCTAGACAGGTTTGCATAATGCTTTCGATACAAAGTTGAAGTTGAGTTTCGCATATCATCCGTAGACAGACGATCAAACAGAGACAAGTATCCAGTCTTTGGAGGATTTGCTAAGGGCTTATGTGCTAGAACAAGGAGGACCTTGGGATAGTCACTTGCCATTGTTGAATTTACATACAATAATAGTTTCCATTCAAGTATTGGAATGACACCGTACGAAGCATTGTATAGTAGGGGGTTTAGAACTCCATTGTGTTGGTATGAGTCGGGCGAGAGTGTTGTACTCGAACCTGATATTGTGTGAGAAACAACTAAGAATATTAAGATGATCCAAGAGAGCATGAAGGCTTCTTAGAGTCTTCAGAAAATCTATCATGATAAGCGAAGGAAGGCCTTAGAATTTCAGAAAGATGATCATGTGTTTTTGAGAGTTACTCCGGTAACAGGTGTTGGTAGGGCTCTGAAGTAAAGGAAGCTTACACCACGTTTCGTTGGTCCATATCAGATATCTGAGAAGATAGGTGAGGTAGCCTATCAAATTACTTTACCTCCGTCACTTGCGAATCTTCATGACGTGTTTCATGTATCTCAATTGAGATAGTACATTCCGTATCCCTCACATGTAATTCAGATGGATGATGTACATGTGAGAGATAACCTGATTGTTGAAGCATTACCATTGAGAATAGAAGGTCGTGAAGTGAAGAAATTGAGAGGTAAGGATATTTCCTTAGTAAAGGTGTTGTGGGGTGGATCAGCCGGTGAAAGTTTGACTTGGTAGCGTGAGGATCAGATGAATGAGTCGTATCCGACTCTGTTTTCCTCAGGTAATTTTCGAGGGTGAAAATTCTTTAAGTGGGGGAAAGTTGTAACACTCCAATTTTTAGAAGTTATTTATTTAATGAATTATTAGGAGTATTTGTGAATAATTGATGTTTTATATGATTATATGTGTGATGTGCTGGTATGAGGTTGTGCATGATGTGAATTATGATGATTAGAAGTATTAGAATGGTAAAATAATTATTTAGTAATTATTTGCATTATTATTAAGAATATAATAATAGGAATAATTATTTAAAGGGTTATTTTAATTAGAGTGGTGCGTTGGTAATTAGTAGGAAGAGTAAGGACGTGATGGTAAATAGAGGTTGACTAAGTGAGGGCAATTGAGGAAGATATTAGGGGTCTTTTGTGATAACAAAGAAGAGATAGTTGTTATTCTCACAATCAATCGTGAAAGTTGGTGAAGAGAGGCTAGGGCACAAAGGCTTTAGAGAGAATCATCATAAGAGGCACAAAGAACATAATCAATCACTCGAAACAATAAGGTAAGGGGTGTTTATCTGATTATTATATTTGATTTAAGTGGTAGATGGAGGTAGGGTTTCACCTTTGGCTCCATCACCAAAAGTCACATAACTGGTCGAATGAGATTTGATATCTACCAATAGATTCTTGACACATGTCATGTGTCTAGAACAACCACTATCAAAGTACCAGTCATCTTTGGTTGATACTCTGAGAGAGGTATGAGCTATGAAACTAGCAACATTAGACTTCGGAACCCATTATTTCTTCTTTTTGCTATTTTGAGAGATTTGAGCAGTCTTGGGAAGAAGAGTAGTTTTAGGATACCCATACAACTTGAAATAGAAAGGTCTTATGTGACCAAACCTTCCACAGTGATGACACCTCCAGGGCTGGGATTTCCCTCTGATGTGAGTAAATTTTTTCTTACCTTGATGTTTGCCATGATGTCTTTTCTTGCCATGATGTTCAGACATTTGATTCGAAATCTTTGGTTTAGACTTGGCATGAATATAATTTGATGAAGGTTCTTCTGAAACAGGTTCCTTTTTCTCATTAAACCCTAGACCACTCTTGTCTCCTGTCACTCTTCCCACTTGAAGAATTTCATCTAATGTGTCAAACCCATTATTCAGCATCTTGAGAGATTTGACCATTCTATCAAGATTTGAATTCAGAGAAGTCACTTCACTTTCTAGATTGGAAATAGTTTTCAGATGCTCTTTCCTTTCTTCCTTCAGTTGGATTATGAGTGCTTTTTGTTTCTCCCCTTTTAGGAAAACATCTTCACTTCTGAGACACGGTTCTTGTACGAGGCAGCTAGCTCATCAAAGGTTAGTTCTCCATCACTAGAATCTTCATCAGACACATATTTTCCTGTCAATTCTTTAACATAATTTGTATATTCCTCTTCAAGATCACTCTCAAAATCCTCTTCAGACCAAGTAACATATAGATTCTTCTTCTGTTTCTTAAGATATGTCGGACATTCAGCTCTAATGTGACCAAAATCTTCACATCCATGACATTGTATTCCTTTCCCTTGAGTGGATTTTTCTTCAGCCCTTTTTCTTCCAAACTCATTTGACTTAAGGATGCTAGATGAGATATTGTTGACATTTGATCTTGGGTTCATATCCATCCTTTTTATCACTTTGTTAAACTATCTTCCAAGCATAACTAAGGCATTTGATATTCCTTCATCTGTATCTAGATCATAGTCCTCCTCTTCATCTTTAGTATTGGTAACAAAAGATATTCTTTTGTTCTTCTTTTCAGATCTATCATTGATGCTTAATTCAAATGTATGAAGTGATTCAACAAGTTCATCCACTTTCATCTTGTCAATGTCTTGTGCTTCTTCTATGGTTGCCACTTTCATATCAAATCTCTTGGGAAGAGACCTAAGCATCTTTCTCACAAATTTGTCTTCTGTAATTTTTTCTCCTAAAGCACTGGCAGCATTAGCAATATCAAGAATGTTCATATGGAAGTCATTAATACTTTCATCATCCTTCATTCTCAGATTTTTGAATATGGTGGTGAGCAACTGAAGTCTTGACATCTTCACTTTTGATGTGCCTTCATGGGTAGATTGAAGAGTCCTGCAAGCATCTTTATCTACTTCACATGTGTTTTACCAATCTAAAAATGTTCTTGTCAATTCCATTGAATATAACATTCAAGGATTTAGAATTTACAAGAGCAATTTCATCCTCTTCTTTAGACCAATCTTCTTATGGCTTTAACTCAAGTAGGTTCTCCATTTTCTCCCAACTTGACAGGGTGTTTCCATCCTTTTAAGACAGCTTTCCAAGCATGGCTGTCCAGAGACTTTAGAAAGGCCACCATACGTGGTTTCCAATAGTCATAATTGCTTTCATCCAGGATGGGTTGTCTTCTCACAAATCCTCCTTCCTTGTCCATAGTACCAGAAAGTATATTCCCTAGATCTCACCTAGATATAGAGAAGGATGCCTGCTCTAATACCAATTGAAATTATGGTATCGGATATGAGATATCACGACACATATATCTGAGGACAGTATAAAATACAACAATGTTAAAAGCAGTAAAAACACAAGGGATTGTTAACCCAATTTGGTGTATAATAACACCTACTCTAGGGGCTACCAAGCCAGGGACAAGTCCACTAAATAGTATCAATTCATGGAACCTCAGTAAACAACCAGTTTACGATCTAATCACGTAATCACTACCCGTGCTATACTTCTACCTAAGACACACTTAGGTATGAGGCCCTCCTCAAATCCCTTCAATCACTAATAGTGAAGAACAAAATAAATATTAAGTTTTAAGGACTTCAATCATTAAATACTTAAAAGCTTATGAATGATCCATAATTAACAACTCAAGTATTAAACCAATACTTATAGTGTGTTATAATTAAAAATACTTAGACTTCTAAAACAGAAAGAGTATGTTCTTCTTTTTAAAAGTTGCAGCATGATGAATAAGGATGCAGGTTCTTATAAAGGCGCAGCAGTGGGCTTGGGCTGAAAAACAAATATTCCAATCCCTTGATTATTTCCATGAAAACAGGTCAAGATATAATCCATAAGGATAATGCAAATAGAAAAATATTCCTCCATATTTTTCGCAAACTATGAGTCACAAATCCTGAATAATGGTGCGCATAAAAACAAGAAATATATATGAAGTCACATTCAGATCAGGAGGCAGATATCAAGACATCTGCTTTGACATCATTCAAAACCAGTTTGCTTCAAATGTCAAGACATTTAGCAAAACATTATAAAGTCAGTGTTTTACCAAAATTGCTGCCAACAAACACTTACATTAAATATTAAAATCAATTAGAATTTAGGTTTCATTAATTATTATCACTTAATTATTTTTTATAAAACACAAAAAATAAAATATCAAAAATATTAACTTAGATCTTAGGTCTTTTAAAACACTTCTTTTTAAACATTTTTCTTATTTTATTTCATTTTTCTATTTAAATTCATAGATCAAGTGTATAGGACACACTCTCTAATTGTAATAGCGAAGATTTATTTTCCGCATCTTTTTTATTATTATGTAACTGCTCACAGGATGTAATAGCATAGGACATTTATATTCTCGCACTTATATTTTTATGCTATGATTAGTAATTAGGGTTTGTATGGCAAGACTAATAACTGAACGTAGAAAACCCTAATCTCAAGATAAAATAATTTACACTAATACACTTTGCACATTTGCACCTCTAGGGTATCTTCTCTTGATGCCTTATGATATTTGGTCATGTCCCTCGAAAGTGGGGATACTTTAGTAAAATACCCTCGATCAAATCATCATGTCCCTTTCGAATAAAGATCATAATCCCTCGATCACCCTTCGAGTTGCCTACAAAATGATCTAGTCCCTTCGATGACCCTACGAGTAAATGATGGTAGTCCCTTCGATACAATTTCTAAAGTATCCTTACATGTTGCCTTCGATGACCATTCGACAACCCTATGCATGTCCCTTCACATCAAATAGATAGGGCTACCTACCAACTAATGGTATAGATAGCACTATCTCTAAAGAAGAAGGAAAAGAATAATAAATACTTTAGTGGGTAAGGAACTCTTAATTGCTTGCTCACACCATTTCCCAAAACATTTTTACACATCACTTTCAAACAAATATTTTCAAAACACTTTGTACGCATTCTTGAGGACTGATACAAGAATCATTACAAAGTCTGCCTTACATTGGCATTTCAAAATATTTTCAAACAAATCACACACACAAAGAAAAGTTTTTCAAAGTGAGCTAAGCAATTAAGAGCATGTAGATAACTACGGATGAAAAGGGTGCTAACACCTTCCCTTTTTATAACTTACCCCCGAACTCAAAATATATCAAAGTTCTTTTCTGTTCTTTTCAAATTTCCTAAATATTAGATAAAAGAAAAGTTGGCGGCGACTCTAGCTATCCGCACATTTGTATAAAATCAAAAAGAGTCAGTTCTCCCACCGTATTACTAAACGGGCGACTCTGCTGGGGACTACTTAAGAAAGAGGGGTTACCTTAGAGATTATATCACTTTTACTTCCTTTATTTCTCTTAATTGTTTGCTTTAATTTAAGGGTTTGTTTGGGTATTATTACTTGTAAGATCCTACACCCGAATCTAGGAATTCCTTAGGTAGGTAGCAATAGATCATAAAGATTGTATGGCGTAAACCGATATAGTTAAACATGATGGCTATAGTTAGTGTGACACTTTGGTTTGTATTGATGTTCCTTGAGTCATTCAATGATAACATTAGGCTTTCGTTGGTGTTGTTAACACTAACTTACTTTTAGAACCTAAACGACCCATCTTGGCCATTAGAAAGTAGTGAGATGGCCAACTTTGGTGCAATCCAAGGTTGGTTGATAGTCGAAACTACGCTCATTGAGATTCGATTCTCTGGATGTTTTGGTGGAAAACCAATTGCCGTGCTAAAATAAAGCCTAGGAGAAATATTGGTGATATGAGATTCCTAAAACCTGATTACTATTTTAGGACAGGTTGAGCCAACTTAACTTCAAAGGGGATGGGTACTTACCTACGGACTTCATGCAAGCCTTTAAACCTAAGACTCTTATGTGACTTGTTTGTGTTTTCTTATTTAACATGAACATATCATCATATCATCATAACATAGCATTTTTACTAACCATTTCAAGGATCTTAGGGATTTATGGTGCAAGATTATCATAAGCCAGATTTCTAGCAAGGGGAAAGAGGATTTATTTTCCTCTTGCCAGATTCCGTCAAGATCAAAGTACATTCTCTTGAGATAGAGGCTATGACCCACTTGATATGGTGACCTTGACTCTTACAAATGGAAGTTTAAAGATGAAGACTCAAAGTTCTTCAGACAAAGCTGCAACTAGATTCAATTTCTAATATTTCAAAATTAAATCCCATGAGATCCTTGAAAACATTGCACATGTATCTACATGTCATACATATCATCACATAACAGGTTTCCAAGATAGGTTTTCTCATCTTCTTGTTGTTTATTTCAGCAGAAATGGCTCTCGAACAAACACTCAAAGAACTCTAGGCTCAGAATGCTCAGTTCCAACAAATGTTCCTAAACTTAGCCAAGGGACAAGAAGAACTGAAGGCGCTAGTCACCAACGGGAAGAAGAAGAAGACAAAGAAACTAATCGGCATCCTTAATACGAGGAGAAGATTCAAAGGTCCAGTGAAGCAAGCTGGAGATCTTGATATCCCATTGGAAAAAGATGAAAAACATGATAAAGACGGTAAGAGTGTTAAAATTGAAAGAAGCAACTTTGGCTCTGATAAGTTTCCTGATGAAAATGAAGAGGATTATTTGCATGAACAATATCCCCCTGCTTATGAGAAGTATAAGCTACTAGAAGAGCGTCTGAAAGCTATGGAGATCTAGAAAGTGCCTGGCTTGAACTTTAAAGATATGGGTTTGGTCTCTGGAGTCGTCATTCAGCTTAAGTTCAAAACTCCTACCTTTTCCAAGTATGATGGCATTTCTTGCCCAAAGCTGCATTTGAGATCTTATGTTCGGAAAATTCAACCATACACTGCTGACAAGAAATTATGGTTGCATTTCTTTCAAGAGAGTCTGTATGTAACACAACTGGAATGGTATTATCAACTTGAAGGTACCAATATCCATACCTGGGAAGATTTGGATGCAGCTTTCTATAAATAGTATTAATACAATTCTGATTTTGCACCAACACGCATGAAACTACAGAGTATGTCCATGGGTTTTGTGGAAGGCTTTAAAGAGTACGCACAAAAATGGAGAACCTGGAATGAAGAGTTCAACCTCCTTTGGCTGATATAGAATTGGTTGACATGTTCATGAGTACGCTAACATGTATTTTCTACAATCATCTACTTGGAAGTTCTTTAGTCGGTTTCACTGAACTGATATTGATAGGAGAACATGTTGAGAATGTAATCAGAAGCGATAAAATTCAGGTGGCTACATCTTCAAATACTGTGAAGAAATATTATAATGGTAAGAAAGAATCAATGATGTGTACGTCTAGAAGGGTCGCAATAAGAGTGACTGCAACCAATCTGTGGGGGCAGTGTTGATTTCTAATCCTGCACCAGTGCAACAACAATAAAATAATTAGTGTAGGCAGGATGAACCCAGGAGACAGTTCACAAGAATAAACATGTCGTTGTCTCAATAATTGAAACAAATGTTAAAGGCAGGACTGATTACATTGAAAAAACCTCTCCAGAACCCCAATACTTCCTCTCCCCACTACAATCCCAATGCAAGGTGTGCATATCACTCCGACAATCTCGGACATGACACTAGAAACTATTGGGCTCTGAAGAATAAGATTCAAGACATGATTGACTCTAAGGAGATTATATTTGACCCTCATGAGAGTCCTAGTGTGATCACTGCATCTATGCTTAATCATGACAAGGGCGTTAATGTTATTGATGATGTTTCCGTTGTGGAAGAAGCTGATAGCGACTGCGACATAGACAATTGGATTTTCCCTACTATCGGAAGTGGGCTCAATAATTGAAATACTGAATAATTTATACCAATCTCCTTTAGTTAGGAGTAAATGCTATTTTCTGTTTTCTTACTTTCAAGTTTTTGGTTATGTAATTTAAAATATAACTTTAAGCCTTGTGCCTTAATTGGGGCACAACGGTCCATTTGTTAGGGTTATCATTATTCATCAGCATATTTTCATTTAATAAATCATTGGACGTTTGCATTCAAATGTTGTGCTCCTTGTCTTTATTTTACTTTATTGCTTTCAAAATGGCTATGTGTTCTTACACACACCCGCACAACAAATTGAAGATCTATACCCACCCTAGATCCCATTAATAACAATTATGTTATTGCCAATTATGACTTCAAAAATCCGATCTACCAAGCCGAGGACAAAGGTAAGGAAGATTGTGAAATACCTAGAGAGCTTGTTAGGCTCGTAACGTAAGAAGAAAGAGCCATGCGACCGCATGAAGTTCCAGTCGAGGTTGTGAACTTGGGTACTGAAGAGGACAAGAAAGAAGTCAAGATAGGTGCCAACCTAGAAGACAATGTCAAAAAGAGATTAATCCAGATGTTGCGTGACTATGTTCAGATATTTTCTTGGTCGTACGAATATATGCCATGGCTTGATACTGACATCGTGGTTCACCATCTACCGATGAAGGAAGGTTGTCCTCCTATAAAGCAAAAGGTGTGTCGTGTGCGTCCCGAGATTTCTGAAAAGATAAAAGTTGAGGTTATAAAGCAGTTCAATACAAGTTTCTTAGTTGTTACGTCCTATCCTCAGTGGGTTGCAAATGCGGTGCTGGTACCTAAGAAGGGAGGTAAGGTACATATGTGTATAGACTACAAGGATTTGAATAGGGAAAGCCCCAGAGATGACTTTTCGCTTCCATATATTGATGTTCTAGTTGACAACACCTCTTAGCACAAAGTATTTTCCTTCATGGATGGTTTCTCTAGTTATAATCAAATCAAGATGGCACCTGAAGACATGGAGAAGACTACTTTTGCCACACAGTGGGGGACTTTCTGTTACAAAGTTATGCCTCTTCGTTTGAAGAACACCAATGTAACATATCAGCATTATATGGTAGCTTTGTTCCATGATATGATCCATCATGAGATAGAGGTTTACGTTGACGACATGATAGCCAGGTCCCAGACTGAAGAAGAACATCTCGACCACGTGCACAAGCTGTTTGAGATATTGGAGAAGTATAAGTTGAGGTTGAATCCAAACAAGTGCACCTTTGGATTAAGATCCGGTAAACTCCTAGGTTTGATCATCAGTGGTAAAGGTATTGAAGTTGATCCTGCCAAGGTTAAAGCCATTTAAGAAATTCCAGCTCCCCGTAATGAGAAGGAAGCCTGAGGTTTCTTGGGACGACTGAACTACATTACCAAATTTATTTCTCATTTGACTGCTACTTGTGATCCAATCTTCAAGTTACTAAAGAAAGATCAAGTAGTGAAGTGGAACATTGATTGTGAGATAGCCTTCGACAAAATCAAAGAGTACTTCCAGGAACCTCCAATTTTGATTCCACCGATCGAAGGAAGACCTCTGATCATGTACTTGATAGTACTAGAGAACTCAATGGGGTGTGTATTGGGGCAGCATGACGAGCCTGGTCGAAAAGAGCATGCAATATACTACCTTAGAAAAAAGTTTACCGACTGTGAAACAAGATATTCACTGCTCGAGAAAACTTGCTACACTTTGGCATGGGCTACTCGCCGAATGAGACAGTATATGTTGACTCATACTACTTTATTGATCTCTAAGATGGATCCAATAAAATATATATTCGAGAAACCCACTCTCTCTGGAAGAATATCAAGATGGCAAATGGTCTTGACAGAATACAACATTCAATACATTACTCAGAAGAAAATCAAAGGAAGTGTACTGGCAGATCATTTGGCTCATCAGGCTGTAGATGACTATCAGTCTATGAATTTTGAGTTCCCAAATGAGAATATCATGTTAGTTATTGATTATGAAGAACCTGGACCATATGAAGGACCTGAACCGGGATCCCGATGGACTGTGGTTTTTGATGGAGCTTCCAACGCCCTTGGTAATGGAATTGGTGCTACAATTATCTCTTCCAAGGGTTTCCATACGCCCTTCACCGCCATATTGGGTTTTGATTGTACCAACAATATGGCCGAGTACGAAGCATGCATCATGGGTATTAACGCTGCTATCGATATGAGAATTAAATTCTTGAATGTATATGGGGACTCAGCCCTAGTGATCAGTCAAATTATGGGATAATGGAATATAAAGCATTCAAATCTCATTCCCTATTGAGAGCATGTGTTTACATTAATTTCGTACTTCAAAGAAATCACTTTTGAACACATTCTACGAGAAGAGAATCTATTGGCAGACACATTAGCTACCATGTCATCTATGTTCAAAGTCAGATGGGATAATGAAGCTCCTCGAATTACTATTGAGTGACTAGATGAACTGACGCATTGCTACGAAGTTGATACTGACGGAGTAGAGGAAAAGCCTTGGTACCACGATGTAAAAAGATACCTCGATACTCAAGGTATCTTGAAGGGGAATCTATCAATGACAAGAAATTTCTAAGGAGGTTCTCTGCTAAGTTCTTTCTGAGTAACGGAATCTTGTACAAGCACAATCATGATTCGACTTTGCTTCATCGTGTAGACAAGAAGGAATTGGAGAAGATCATGGAATATATACACGAAGGAGTCTTTGGTACTCACTCTAGTGGACATACAATGGCTAAAAATATTCTTAGAGCGGGTTATTATTGGTCAACTAAGGAAACTGATTACCATCATTATTCTAGAACTTGTCACAAATGCTAGATTTACGCTGAAAAAGTACATGTGCCTCTGGTTCCTTTGGATGTCTTGACTGCTCTTTGACCGTTTGCAATGTGGGGCATTGATATGATTGGAGAGATCAAGCCTATTGCTTCCAATGGGCATAGTTTCATCTTTGTCGCTATTGATTACACCATGAATTGGGTAGAAGCGGCCTCTTTTGCCTCCATTACCAAGAATTTTATGGATCAATTCATTAAGCATAAGCCTCCTCCTCATGCTCTTGGGATTCTCAATTGCTCAGGACTACTCAAAGATTGATCAGACAAACCCTCCTCCTAAGCATTGACCTACAACATGGGGTTTTGTTCTTCTCAAGGAAGATTGGACTTATAATGCCTCAAGTGGACTTCATGGGTCATCATATGCTTCAAAGTATCCTCATACCAAATTTCAAGCCTTGCAGCACAGATTTGCTCAAACAATTAGCCAGATGATTAAAAATTAACTATATTGGACAAAAAGTCAACTTTGACAAATTTACAGTCAAACTTCAAGATTTTTGGTCAATATCAAGATTTTGAAGTCACATTCATCATTTGATCAAGGTTTTATCATGATTCATCAAGAAAACTCAAGATTCATCAAAAGTCAAAAGTTACTAAATTAGGGTTTTTTTAGGAGAAGTAAACTGAACTTTGATCAAGCATAACTAATACATATTCCATTAGAAATTTATCAACCAAATATCATTTTTAAGTAAATTAAATTCTCTACAATTTGGTATCTCTAAGCTCAAGGCCAAAAAATGCTTAATTTGAGAGATATGAGCCAAAACATTACAGGTTATTTTAAAAGTCAACAAAAAGACACTTTTTGTAAAAGCAATTTACATCAAGATAAAGGCTTCAAATGGAAAAATGACCAACATGAAGATTGTAAGGGACATCTTGAGGTTTCAAAACTGTCAAAGATCACCTTCATATGATAAAAATTGAGTGAGTTATGTGTCGTACCCCAAATTTTCCCTACCTCGATGATTTTATTTTTCAAGATTTAAATAGAAGAAATATTAAATTAAAGACGGTTCAGCAGTATCTGATGGCCCATCTTTATCCAAGACTAGGGGGTGTATTTTAATCCAGGAGACTGGGGCTTTCTAAATCAGAAAGACTCATAAACCTATTCGCAAAGAATGTTGGCCAATGGCCCATGCGATTCGAAAATAGAAAATTATTTCAAAAAGAATAATAATTATTAACTTCTTATAGTTGTATCTAAAGGCCATTTAAGAATGTTTGTTTGTTAATAAAAGAAGAGGTGAGGATGCAATTATATTAAAATCCAGGGCCCATTTCTGTTCTGGTGGTAAACAGTGAAAAGGGAGATGCAATTTGGAATACAAGCCCGTTACATTTTTCCAAACTAATCCCATTAGCATTTACTTTTTATTTAAAAGAAATTATTTTTGTTGCTGTGTGGGCCAGTTATGGCCCAATATGAATTTAAAAAAAGAAGAGTTTCGCTGAAAATGGTTGGTGGCCCATTTTGTGTTTTTGAACAAAAACACTGTTGGTTTAAATTAATTAATGGTGTTAATTAATATTAATAAATTATTTTGTTTGGAAAAATTAGGTTGGGCTGGTTATACAAACAAATAAATGTTTTGTTGTAATAAAAAATAATAATAATAGTGTTACTGGGCCAAATTATAATGCAAAGCCCATTGGAATTAAAAACTGGTTTTTGCTGCATTAGGAAACAATGTTGTTGGGTTGGATAGTAAAGAATTAACACAGGTGTAACATGGTGGGTGAACTGACTTTGGTGTTTCGCGTTTGATCGCAATTGTTGCGGATAGCAAGAGTCGCCACCGACTTTTCTTTTATCCAATAAAGGAAAGGGTGAAAAGAATAGGAAAGACCTTTGAGATTATTTTCTTGAGTTCGGGGGGTAGATTATGAAAAGGGAAGGTATTAGAACTCTTTCCATCCGTAGTTATCTACGGGCTCTTAGTTGCTTGCTAGATCACTTGCTTTTGTTTGAAAATGTGCTTGTGGTGTGGGTTTTGAAAGTATTTTGAAAATGTCTTTGTAATGGTTCTCGTTTCTATAAGAACGCGTACAAAGTGTTGTTTTAAAAATAGTTCAAAGAGGTGTTTGTGGAATGTGTTTTTGAAAGTGATTTTGAAAAGGTGTCTTTGTAATGGTTCTCGTTTCTATAAGAACGCGTACAAAGTGTTTGTCTTTTGAAAATCTTTCAAAATGAAAGTGTTGGTGTATAAAATGTTTTTGTTGTGAGAAAGAGAGAAACTAGGAGCAACCTACCTATTCAAAAGGTCTTAAATGTTCTTTTCACCCTCCTTTAGATGTTTCTATCTTACCATTAATTTTGTAAGAAGCCCCATCGTTGGATGTGAAGGGACATGCGTGAGACGTTTGTATAGTTATAGAAGGCAACCTATGGGACATTTTAGCAATGTCGTTTGGGGACTAGATTGTTTACCGAAGGCAACATTGAGGGTCATTGAGGGACAACGATCTTTTATCAAGGTTCTTTGCTAAAACGCCCATATTCGAGGGACATGACTATTTTTCCGAGGCAACAAGTGGAATTACCCTAGGGGTGCATGTGTGAATAGTGTGTTTGATTTTCATCCATTTAGTCTTTGATTAGGGGTTATCTACTTGTTGTTTTTATCTTGCCATACATACCCTATTTTATTAGCAATCATACAAAAGTAATAAAATGCAGAAAGATAAAATCCTACACTATTACAACCATATTGAAATGCATGAAAATATAAAGGCAAAAAATAAAATAAAAGCAAGAAAAATGGGTCTTTCGATTCAGGTAGAAAACCCTTTGATTTTGCACTCTTTGACCTCCTTCGAGTTGGGGTCTAGAGTTAGTGGAGTCATGCCCTTCGATTTGCCTTTCTGCCTCCTTCGACTGGGGGATGGAATCAGTGTAGGTGTGTGTTTAGATTGGGGTATGGAAACCAGCATATTGTGCCTTTCGACTGGGCCTGGAACTAGTGCAAGATGTAATCTGCCTTTCTGCCTCCTTCGAATGAGGGTTGAAGCAGTGAGGGAATGCCTTTCGTCTGGGCCTAGAAGTCAGCATGGTGTGCCTTCTGGCTGCCTCTTTCGTTTGACTTGGAGGTTAGTGTGGAAGCCAAAGGCTTCGTTTCCTACTTCCTATTTCCTGTTTCTTTCGTTTGAGTTTTGAATAAAAACATGGCCTAAGTCCATGCTAGCATCATCTTGGGGCCAAGTTAGTTCTTAAATCATTTGTAAGAAACCAAAGAACAAAACCAAAAGGAAAGGCAATAAGAACAAACTAAAAGGGTGTAAACGAAAGGGGAAGAAATGCTATGTATATGTTTGAAAGGAAAAGGAATTTTATTTACATGTTGTGTTAGAAACGAAGGATCCAAGGTTAAGGATGACTTATCTTTCTTGAGGTTGGGACGTGTGTTAGGCCTTTAGGTGGTTACCTTGAGCGCTTTTGGATTTGAAGGGAGGGACCAGGGTTTAGACCTTTGATGCTGGGTTCGAAAGAGAAGAATAAATTTGAGGTTCTTCTTGCTGGATTCGAAGGGTAACAAGGTACATGGATGTTTCAGATTCGAAGAGGACAAGTGTTTGGATTATGGGTTTGTTTTTGACAAGTGGTTAAGTGTTTGAGAGCTTTATGGTGTTTGAGAAATTTTTGAAGATTCGTTCCTCTGGCCAAAAATTCCTCCTTAAACATGTGTTGGAGCCTCTAATTTATAAGCAAGGTTGCCTGAAGCTTTTGGAGGGAAAACAAAAGGTTTGAACAAATTGAGTAACCTGCTCTTTGTAGCTTTCGAGAGACAGTGCCTTGTATGCTATTTTGATGCAAGAATGGGGCAATGTTTTAGGACTGTTGTGCAGCAGTTTTGGCCAGTGTACCAGGCCTGAACTTGGCAGCGAGCATCTTTGAATATCTCAACCTTTCATTTTGACCCTTCTTCAACCAGACACTTCTCCCAACAATACTATTTGATTTTCCTCCAATAATTTCCTTTCGAATGAGTCACTTTTGTGCATCCTTCGAAGGAGCCAAAAATGTGACCCTTGGATGGACCACCAAAAACATGCCTTAAAGTGGGCTTGTAAATCCTTCGAATGGACCATCCAGTATGTCCTTCGAATGAGATGCCCAGAATTGGATTCGAAAGATGTTGATTCTAAAGGGACACAGTTATAAATGAAACCTTATGGAGGTGGTTCTGTCCAGTCGAAGACTTGCCTGCCAAAGGTCCAAGTGGCCAAATGAAGGAGTGTACGTAGAGGGTCCCTGCTTTGTGACTTCATGCAAACATGAAGGGAACCACATGCCCAAACGAAAGGTTTGACCAAAACCTTATACTAAAGAATTCATATGCCCAAACGAAGAAAGCATGAAGGGAGTCAAATTCCCAAATGAATCTTGCAACAAGGGGCCACCTATCCAAACGAAAGAGGCATGCTAGGCTTGCAAAGATGCCCAAACGAAAGGGACATGCAGGAAGCAATTTTGAGCAATCGAAGGATGTCAAAAGGAGGCTTTGTTCCTTGTGCACGCTAGTATGGGGGAAGCCCTTTGTGTGCAAGAAAAAATTATGGCTCAAACGAAGGCTTGTACGCAGCTAGTCATCAACTTGTGAACCAAAGCAAGTATGGGGGAACATTTGTCTAGGCATGCAAGCATCAAACATCCAAACGAAATAGGCACCTAGGAAGCCATTGCATGGTGAATCCTGTGAGACCAATGGTGCAATCGAATGTGGCGTACAAGAAGCTCCTGCCTTGTGAACCAAAACTAATGCGCCGAAGACCCATGCCCAATCGAAGGATGCAAGCCAAGCTTGCATCGAAAGATGCCAAAAGGCCAACTGAAGGAGCTGAATCGACAGACTTGTTTTTATCCAAATTTGTCAAAATATTATTTTTATTGGTTTTCTTCCTTTTTGATAGTTTCCTTTTAATCTTGGTATTGGAAAAATCCCAATGTACTTGTGCAAGCTTGAACCTTGAGAATCCTTGTCAGAAATGCCTTGAAAAAGGAGAGAGAAAGTTTTGGGGTACAACAGCTGCCCCTGTTCAATCTTCTTAAACCTGAAGAGTTAGGTTGGCAAATCTGCCATTCGTGACTTGAAGGTGAAAGATGATTGAACACTAGAGTGTCCAAAAAATTACACTCGATGATGTGGTGGTTGATTGTGTAAGGAATGGGCTTACAGATTCCATTTGGAGGGATGATGGAGAGTTGTCAGAGACGGGCTTATGGATGTCATCCAAAGGTGATTGTTGACAGAAATTAGACTAAGTCTAATTTTGACTTCAACTGGAAAAGAATCAGAATAAATCTTTGGAGTGATTTATATGAACCAGAGAAAATGTCTACCAGAACAGAATCAAGATAAACCATTTAGAGATTTAAAATGAACCAGCAGAGGTCTTGAATATTCTTTAACTGGAACGAATCAGAATAAATCTTGGAGCGATCTATCTAAACCAGAGAAAATGTCTACCGGAATGGAATCAAGATAAACCATTGAGAGATTTAAAATGAACCAGTAGAAGTCTTGAATATTCTTTAACTGGAACGAATCAGAATAAATCTTGGAGCGATCTATCTGAACCAGAGATAATGTCTACCATAAAGGAATCAAGATAAACCATTAAGAGATTTAAAATGAACCAACAGATGTCTTGAATATTCTTTAACTGGAACAAATCAGAATAAATCTTGGAGCGATCTATCTGAACTAGAGAAAATTTCTACCAAAACAGAATCAAGATAAACCATTGAGAGATTTAAAATGAATCAGTAGAAGTCTTGAATATTCTTTAACTGGAACGAATCAGAATAAATCTTGGAGCGATCTATCTGAACCAGAGAAAATGTCAACCGGAATGGAATCAAGATAAACCATTGAGAGATTTAAAATGAACCAGCAGAAGTCTTGAATATTCTTTAACTAGAACGAATCAGAATAAATCTTGGAGCGATTTATCTGAACCAGAGATAATGTCTACCGGAAAGGAATCAAGATAAACCATTGAGAGATTTTAAATGAACCAGCTGAGGTCTTGAATATTCTTTAACTGGAATCAATCAGAATAAATCTTGGAGCGATCTATCTGAACTAGAGAAAATGTCTACCGAAACGGAATCATGATGAACCATTGAGAGATTTAAAATGAACCAACAGAAGTCTTGAATATTCTTTAACTGGAATGAATCAGAATAAATCTTGGAGCGATCTATCTGAACCAGAGAAAAAGTCTACCGAAACGAAATCAAGATAAACCATTGAGAGATTTAAACTGAACCAGTAGAGGTCTGAAGGAAATATTTGTCATGTAGATAGTCACCCAGTCCTGTCTCTGGAATTGATCTGCAATTGATTTGTCCACAAATAGTTATCCTGTCTTGTTGGTGATAATTTTCTATTGATTGATCTTTCTTGAAAATGTAAAGAGTTAGTTGTATGTAATGCCATGATGTATGAAATGCATGGCGTAATGATGTTTTCAAAATATATGAGATTATGTCGTATGCATTTGCGTCGTATGCATTTATCATATGTGTAATATGATGCATTAAATGTTGTTGGAATGTAATTTTGTCTTGGAAAACAAATCCTTGGCAAGTGCTGGGGAGTTTTGGGAAGCTGAATCCTGGAAGACCGCTGGGGATGAAGAGTATGCACACCTTTACAGACATGGTCTTTAGAATGTTTCTGCTGAGGATTCCTGTTTTGTTGTTTGAGGAGAAATCCGCTGGGGAATATTGATTTCTCTTGAGAAGAAAATTCTGTGGAGAGTGTTGATTTCCGGTTGGGGAAAAGAGTTCATGAATTTTAGTTGTCCATTGCTCTACTGGGGAGCTATCTCTTTATGGAAGAGAAAGGGAGTTAAAAACTTGTTGGGGACAAAGAAATTAACTGTTATCTGGTTGTATCCCAGGTTTTACAACAACTCGTTGGGGATTGTAGAGCAGTCTACTGGGGAAGAGGAGTTGTGGTCCCTTGATGTGTAATAGTCTGAGAGGAAAATTCAAGTTGGGGAATCTGTAGTTTGTTCGGGAAATAAACCCTGTCGTCAGCCTGTTGAAAAGGTGTTTCCTTTTGGTAGAACTCCTCGAAGACTCTTGAGATCAAACCCAGTTGGGGAGAAGTTTTCAGAGATTGAAACTCTGGCTGGGGATCACCCTATGAAAAGGACTTTGTGGGAGATTTATCACTGCTCCTAGTAGCAAATGTTTGTATTATTGCCAGGAAATGTTTTCTTGATTGCACGTAACTTTTTGCTAGATTTCACGTTCAATGCCCCGAGTGATTCAGATACAGACCTGCTCCTTGTTACTCAGCACTTCTTGAGAGATTTCTTGGAATCTTGACTGGATAGCCCCAGATGTATTGGATAGTGACACGTCGTACCCCCTTGCTTATAGGAGATCTGACATTGGAAGTGTCATCCCATTTGAAGTGATTTTGTTCACTGAGAGAGCTTTCGTTTGTTGAATATTTGTCGTGTGAATTTCTCTGTTGTCAAATAATTAGCCATATGCAAACAGTAATATTTAGAATAATTCAAATTTTATGCTTGTCTTGAAGTTTTGAAAATGAATTTTAGCAGATAAAATAATTTTACAAGTATGTGAATTCAAATCAGGATTTAGAGTAACCCTTACAAGAGTCAGGATACCTTTTGTAACAGTATGCTTTCGAACTAACCCATGCTTCAATTAGGACTTTGAAAGGTTATATCGTGGTCTGGTTCACAGTCTAAGAAACAAAGGATAAGGCTCAAAGTGTATTTGTACCCTCCCGTTCTTCATGATGTTCTTCAGTCCTAAACTTAGTTAATTGTGCGCTTGACATCCAATTAAGTCTGGAATGATGTTTTGGTGATGGTTCAGAGAAGTTAAGTTTGTCGTAAATCAGTCATTTCTGCAACATTTTTCATGTTGTTGAGGATTTATAGTGACCTCTTTTTTTATTTATTATCCCTGATTTTTCCTGACTGCTCTTGTTTTTTAGATTACAGTCAGCGGGATGCCCCAGTTTTTCTTAAGTCTCCTTCGTAGGTTTTGACTTAGTGAGCTTTTCTTTTAAGAGATAATGACTGCCTATTTGATAGGGAACCATCACCATCTTTTGATTCTAGAGGAACGTTTTTGATGTCATTCGTTGTATACGAAGTGAATGTTTGTGACTGAACGCGCATTTGAATTAACTGAGAGACTACCCTACCCCAGGTTTTGATTAAAGGTTTCAATTTGTGTGAAAAAGAAAACTCCTACTTTTTTGGCTCGAAAGGGTTGACTAGGGATTATCCTCCTTATAACTTCAGTGTTTAGGAATTGAAAGACTGCTTGTACATCTTCAGCAAGGTCTGTCAAAAAGCATACTGCATGAGATTACGACATTGTTTTTGTCATTCTCCCTCAAAAGGCTTATAACTTTCAAAAACAAGAGTTGAATATCATAAAGGGAGTAAGAAGCATTGTTTAAATAGAGTGAAAATGAATGGATTAATTCAAGACAAACATATGTGATGCATTAATCAAAGTCTGACATAAAGATAAGTGTTTAAGAAAACAAAAAAATTACAACTGAAATTTTGAATAAACACAAAATTTCCTCACCTAGACCGTCACTTCAATTGGATGCCCTTGAGGGGTGATAGAAGAGCTCCGGTTGACCGTCTTGTGTGAACTCCAACGCTCCTTCGTCGATCAGATTTTGAATCTTGTACTTCAACGCCCAACAATCATTTATGTCATGCCCAAGACTGTCAGAGTGATAGGCGCACCTTGCATTAGGATTATAGCGGGGGAAGCAGTATTGGGGTTTGTATGAGGTCCTATAAACGTAATCAGATTCATCCTCAACATGTGTTGCAATGCTTGAGACAATGGCATGTTGATGTTATTAAACTGTCTCTCTGGCTTGTTTTGCCTTTGCTGATGTTCCCGTTGATGTTGATGAGGTCGTTGTTAGACCCGTGACGTGGCAGTAATTTGCGAAGGTTTGCTCTCCCTCAAACCGGTTTCTGGTCTCATAGGAGGCTGAATAATGACTTGATCCCCAATCTCGATTGTTTGCTTTATACGTTTGCAAATGTCTTGATGAAGTTTGTTGACGAGGGTCCTTAGCTCCTCCTGTCCCCGAGCTATTTTTTGGATAAGAGCCATTTGGCCCACCAGTTGTCCCATCATCTGGATCTTCATTGTTTCCATTTCAGTTTGTAGCTGTTCCAGCTGGTCATCCTTGTTGTCCCCGGGATTCCCTATGATCATGCCCCTAGTGAGGAGTGCTTTCACCTCTTCTAGTCCCTTGGACAGGTTCTAAAACATTTCCTGAAGTTGAGCGTTTTGAGTCTGAAAGTCTTTGATAGTCTGTTCTAGAGCCATCTCTACTGAAATAAATAGTAAGCAGATGAAAGACATGTGTGGAAAAGCCTGTCATGATATGATGCATGGTATGTGGATGCAATGTTTTCAAGGACTTAGAAAATTTAAATTTGTTATAGAAAAAGAAAGGAGCAAACATCAATTGTATTCATAAGTTTAAATTGATTACAAATGTGCCCCTTGGGCTTACAATGGAGGAAATAAAGCAAAATAAACTCCTACGAAAAAAAGGTCGAACGCATCCTCTTTGGTGCGATGAAGGCGTTCAGATTTCGCTCCTCATGGAGTTGTCTTGTAAGTTCTAGGACCTTCTTTTCACTCGCATAGAATTGGGCCTCGAAAGTGTCTCGTTCTTCCTTCAGCTGGATCCAATCTCCTTGTAAGTCTTCAAGAGAAGTAGGCATGGTGGGGTGAGAGATAGCATAAGGAACATCTCTTTCAACCAATGGCTCCATGATGATAGGCAAAGTGGTAGGGTATGGCATACGAAGTCTTTGAGCACGAGTTTGTATCCACTTAAGATAAGGCTCCAAAGGAATGGAGTTCTTATGCCCCAATGTCTTGATATCCACTTTGTTTACCATTCTCCAAGCTCGTATAAATCTCTGACGGTATCCTTGATTGTCACTCTCGTAGTCGAACACCAAACCTTGGATGAGTGCATCGTGAGGATTGTCTCTTCGTGCATAGCCAAATTGTCATAATGCAAGAGAAGGGTTATAGGTGATACCTCCTCTAATTCCAAGTAAAGGGACATTAGAGAATTCCCCACAACGGTCAATGATAGTAGTATCCTCCAAGGATCGAGAACACCAATAAATGTCAGAGTGTGTAAGGGACATCATCCTTTGAGACCAAGTTAATCCTTGCTCGTTCTTCAATGTTGATCGAGGTAAGTGCGAAGTAAACCACTTAGCGAGTAAGGGAATGCAACACAAGAGAGTACCTTTTTTCTTCATTGTGCGAGTGTGGAAACAATGTAAAATGTCTCCTAGAAAAGTAGGTATAGGGTTACGAGAGAGGAAGACCTTGATGGCATTCACATCTATGAATTAGTCGGGATTGGGAAATAGAACCAAGCCATAGATTAGAAGGGCCAGGACATCTTCAAAGGCTTGAAAATCCATGTCTTCCTAGAATGAACGAGCCTTCTCTAACAGAAACTTGGCCAGGAAACCCTTAACTCTGCTTCTTATCTCCCAATTTGCTATGATATCGGCTCTCTTCAGATGCAGGGATTCGACAATGACTTCAGGGTTTGGAATCAATTCTAAACCAGTGAATGGTACTTGATCAAGCACGGGCACTCCCAATAGTTGAGAGAACTCTTTTAGTGTAGGGACCAACTGATAGTCATAAAAGGTGAAGAAATGATGCATGGGATCAAAGAATTGGAAAAGTACACACATCATTTCTTCTAGGAATTTGGAGGTAGCCAAGCTGAGAAGTCGACCATATTTCTTAGTGAAGGAAGAATCTCCAGGCACCCTTGATGCTAACTCTTTGAGTTGAGGGTGTGCTTTCACGAAACTGATCCAGATTCCTTCTGATGGGATTCATGACCTACAAAACAAAACAAAGATAAATACCTAAATCCTTGAAATGGTTAGATAGAATGCTTATGATGTTATGATGTTTATGATGTTATGTACATGTATTCAAAGCAAGTAAGTTGTTATGTACACACAAAGCAGACAAGTCCTTAGGTTTAGGCTTGCATGGAGTTTGTAGGTAAGTACCCTCTTGAAGTTTAGTTGGCTCAAACTATCCTAGAAAGTAACAGAGTTCTAGGGTATCTCAATATCACTGACCTTTCTTTTAGGCATTGTCTCAGCACAATCAATCTTTTCTTGCAGCCGAGATATCCCAATAGTCCGATCTCAATGAGTGTAGTATCGAGTATCAACCAATTTTCAGCTTTCCACTGAAACCGACTATCTCACTACTTCCTAATGGACAAGTTTTTCAATTAAGGTTCTAAGGTCAGTTAGTGCTTCATGAAACTGCTCAGCGGCCCCGTATTCACCTCAATTTAACACAAGGGATACATGTACCAACAAATGCGTCACACTAACGTAGCCATTACTTCAACCGTGACGATCTACGCCGTACAGTTTCCATAATCTAATGATACTTACCTAAAAGGTGCCCCCAGATCCGGGTAGAGGATCAAAACAAGCCCAAACAAGGAACCATAATGTAAAGCAAGCAAATCAAACAAGTAAAGTAAGTAAAGGTGATCTAGCCCTAAGGTAACCCCACTTTTAAGTAAATCCCCAGTAGATTCGCCAGTTCTGTAACACGGTGGGAGAGTTGACTTGGGTGTTTTGCGTTTGATCGCAATTGTTGCAGATGGTAAGAGTCGCCACCAACTTTTCTTTTATCCAATAAAGGAAAGGGTGAAAAGAACAGGAAAGATCTTTGAGATTATTTTCTTAAGTTCGGGGGGTAGGTTATGAAAAGGGAAGGTATTAGCACTCTTTCCATCCATAGTTATCTACGGGCTCTTAGTTTCTTGCTAGATCACTTGCTTTTGTTTGAAAATGTGCTTATGGTGTGGGGTTTGAAAGTATATTAAAAATGTCTTCGTAATGGTCTTTTCCTCCTCCTTTAGATGTTTCTATCTTACCATTGATTTGGTAAGAAACCCCATCGTTGGATGTGAAGGGACAGGCGTGGGACGTTTGTATAGTCATAGAAGGCAACATATGGTACGTTTTAGCAATGTCGTTTAGGGACTAGATCGTTTATCAAAGGCAACATTGAGGGTCATCGAGGGACTACGATCTTTTATCAAGGGTCTTTTCTAAAACGCCCATATTCGAGGGACATGACTATTTTTCCGCGACAACAAGTGAAATTACCCTAGGGGTGCATGTGTGAATAGTGTGTTTGATTTACATGCATTTAGTCTTTGATTAGGGGTTATCTACTTATTGTTTTTATCTTGCCATACATACCCTGATTTACTAGCAATCATACAAAAGTAATAAAATACAGAAAGATAATATCCTACACTATTACAACCATATTGAATTGCATGAAAATATAAAGGCAAAAAATAAAATAAAAGCAAGAAAAATGGGTCTTTTGATTCAGGCAAAAAACCCTTCGATTCTGCACTCTTTGACCTCCTTCGATTTGGGGTCTGGAGTCATACCCTTCGATTTTCCTTTCTGCCTCCTTTGACTGGGGGTTGGAATCAGTGTAGGTGTGCCTTTCGATTGGGGCCTGGAAGCCAGCATGTTGTGCCTTTTGACTGGGCCTGGAACCAGTGCAAGATGTAATCTGCCTTTCTGCCTCCTTTGACTGGGGGTTGAAAGCATTGAGGGAATGCCTTTCGTCTGGGCCTGGAAGTCAACATGGTGTGCCTTTTGGCTGCCTCTTTCGTTTGACCTGGAGGTTAGTGTAGAAGCCAAAGGCTTCGTTTCCTACTTCTTTTTTCCTGTTTCTTTCGTTTGAGTTTTGAATAGCAACATGGCCTAAGGCCATGCTAGCATCATCTTGGGGCCAAGTTAGTTCTCAAATCATTTGTAAGAAACCAAATAATAAAACCAAAAGGAAAGGAAATAAAAACAAACTAAAAGGGTGTAAACGAAAGGGGAATAAATGTTATGTATATGTTTGAAACAAAAAGGAATTTTATTTACATGTTGTGCTGGAAATGAAGGATCCAAGGTTAAGGATGACTTACCTTGCTTGAGGCTGGGACTGTGCGGGGCCTTTAGGTGGTTTCCTTGAGCGCTTCTGGATTTGAAGGGAGGGACCAGTGGTTAGACTTTTAATGCTGGATTCGAAAGAGAAGAATAAATTTGAGGTTCTTCCTGCTGGATTCGTAGGGTAACAAGGTACAGGGATGTTTCATATTTGAAGGGGACAAGTGTTTGAATTCTGGGTTTGTGTTTGACAAGGTTTTAAGTGTTTGAGAGCTTTATGGTGTTTGAGAAATTTTTGAAGATTCGTTCCTCTGGCTAAAAAGTTCTCCTTAAACATGTCTTGGAGCCTCTTATTTATAGGCAAGGTTGCCTGAAGATTTTGGAGGGAAAATAAAAGTTTTGTACAAATTGAGTAACCTGCTCTTTGTAGCTTTTGAGAGACAGTGCCTTGTATGCTATTTTTATGCAAGAATAGGGCAGTGTTTCAGGACTGCTGTGTAGCAGTTTTGGCCAGTGTACCAGGCCTGAACTTGGCAGCGAGCATCTTTGAATATCCCAACCTTTCGTTTTCACCCTTCTTCAACCAGACTCTTCTCCCAACAATACTATTTGATTTTCCTCCAATAAGTGCTTTTCGAATTAGTCACTTTTGTGCATCCTTCGAAGGAGCCAAAAATGTGACCCTTGGATGGGCCACCAAAAACATGCCTTAAAGTGGGCTTGTAAATCCTTCGAATGGACCATCAATCATGTCCTTTGAATGGATGCCAAATTTTGGATTCGAAAGATGTTGATTCGAAGGGGATACAATTATAAATGAAACCTTGTGGAGGTGGTTCTGTCCAGTCGAAGGCTTGTCTGCCAAAGGTCCAAGTGTCCAAACGAAGGAGTGTACGTAGGGGGTCCCTTCTTTGTGACTTCATGCAAACATGAATGGAAACACATGCTCAAACGAAAGGTTTGACCAAAACCTTGTGCTGAAGGATTCATACGCCCAAACATAGAAAGCATGAAGGGAGTCAAATACCCAAATGAAGCTTGCAACAAGGGGCCACCTGCCCAAACTAAATAGGCATGCTATTGTACCCCAAAATTTCCCCTCTCATATTCCTCAAGACATTGCAAGAAAAATCTCCAAGTTGCTCAAGTTTGCTCAAGAGTTGGACAAACAAGCTATCTCCTAAGATAATCTACCCCAAATTAGGGTTTTGTGTTGCATCAAGATCCTTGAATCCAAATGACCTCAAGTCCTCCCCAATGTCCTAATATGTTCTCAAGATCATCCATGTCAAATTTCAAGCCTTGCAGAGGAAGTTTGCTCAGTCAATTGCCCAAAGGTCCAAAAATCGACTATGCTAGGGCAAAAGTCAACTGTGACCCAAATACAGTCAAACTTCAAGATTTTTTGTCAATATTCTCATTTTGAAGGTTATTTCATCATTTGATCAAAGGTTGATCATGATTCATCAAGGATTGCTCAAAATTCATCAAGACTCAAAAGTTGCTAAATTAAGGTTTTACAGGAAAAGTCAACTCAACTTTGACCAAGCATAACTTTCTAATACTTTATGAGAAATGACCCATCCAAAGCTCATTTTGAAGAGGATGAAATTTCCTACAATCTATCTTCATACCTCAAGATCAAAAAATGCACTCACAAGAAGTTATGAATTTGGACATTATAGGTCATTTTTGAAAGTCAACAAAAACACCTTTTTTCCAAAGCTTATAACTTGATCATGGAATATCAAAATGGGATGAGACCAAAAGGGTTGGTTAGAGGACATCTCAAGCTTTCTAAAACGTCCAAGAACACATCCAAAAGTTCAAAATTGAAGAAGTTATGCATTGTTGAAGTTAGATTTTTTTGCAAAATTGCCAAAAGTCACCTATCCCCAAAACATCAAATTTTGTCAAATGGGCTCATTCTTTTTCACTTGTTTTGAGTTTGCATTATAGCCCACGTGCCCTAGCTTCAGCCATGTGTCCATATCTCATTTTTATTATTTAATTTTATTTTTATTTGAATTTATTCATTATAAATCAAATAAAATCATATAAAATCAAAAATATTGATAACCAAAGATTTTTTGTTGATTATAGGCTTCAATGGATAGCTAGCACATCTCCAAACTCGTAACAAGGCATAAGTGTACAAGAAGATATGATTTGAATCAAATTTGGAAAGGTTTAATGGAAGAATCAAATCCAATTCATGGGCATTGATATGGAGAGATTTGAACCAAGTTTGTAGACCTAATGCAAAGCACAATACATAAGCAAGCTGAAGGACACGAAATAAGGGTTCAAAGTTGTTGGAAAAGGCAGAACAAAAAGTGAAAAAATCACAAAAAAGAGAGATCAAAATCCAGGTTAGAGGTGTTATCAGGGATCGAGACTTGTTCCAATTGCTTCCTGGGTGTCATCGGTGGATCTGAAACTGACTGTTTAACGCTGGTTCGCGAAATGTCGCGGAAGCAAGAGTCGCCACCGTCTTTGATTTTCTCCAACATGGACAGGACAAAAGCACAGCAAAATTCCTTATGAGATAGTTTCTCGGTTCGGGAGGTAGATTTATAGAAAGGGAAGGTGTTAGCACCCTTTCTATCCATGGTTATCCATGGGCTCTTAGATACTTGCTCATTGTGTTTTCAAAAGTGTTTGCTTTTCAATTGTGAGTGAGTTTGAAAAAGTTTCGTTTAAAGATTTCTGAATAACTCTTGTATCAGTCCTCAAGAGTGTTTGAAAAATTGTTTTTGAAAGCTTTTTTTTTTAAAGTGTCGGTGTGAAAAGAATTTTGATTGTTTTTGAATAGAGCAAGTATCTACGAGTCATCCACCTACCCTAAGGAATTAAGCTGTGTAAATGTCCTTAAGGTAGTGCCATCCCACCATTGAGAGGTAGGTAGCACCACCGTTGGAGGTGTTCGGGTCAATTCGTTTGTAGGGACAGTGTGGTCACCAGAGCAACAGTAGGACACCTTAGAAGCTACCCTTATGCCATTGATCCTTTTTTAATTCGAGGCAACTTTTCCGAGGCAACTTGTTTTGAGGCATATGGATCAACTGACATAAGGACTTACTAAAACGTCCTATACTCGACGACCACGTTTCGAGGGCAAGGCAACAGTGAGGCGTACCCTAAGAGTGGTGTGTGAATTTGTGTGTTGTTTTCATGTTTATATTTGTCTTTGGTCATCCATTCGTGAGCTACACTTGCTTTTAGTTAACCATACATTCTTTCATACAAAGTTAGCAGTTTAAGAGTGCAGAAATTAAAATGCGGAAAGTAAAATCCTACGCTATTACAAGGCGCGAGTCTATACATCGCCAAATTAACAAAGACCCGTTTTAATAAAAATGCGGAAAGTAAAACCTAGTTACTATTACATGGCTTGAGTAGTTACATAATATTCACAAGAAAATAAAATAACGTGCGAAATAGAAATTGAAATTGAACGTTCGAGGGCGTTGGACCCTTTTGAAATTAAATTGAATGAAAAGTTAATTAATTATTAAATTAAAGGAAAGAAATGTTTTTTTGATGGTTTTTGTATTTATGAAATAAAGAAAATTAAAATTCAAGAGAAACCCTAATTCTAAGTTGTTTTTAATTATTAAAGAAAAATATTAAAGTTTAACCTAATTTATTAAATATTTAATGTACATGTTTATTTACAAAATTAATGATAATTAATAATAATGATAAATAATGATGATTAATAATTTATTTAAGAAAAAGATGAAAATGTCAAAAAAAACCTAATTCTAGATACTTTTTACTTATTAAGAAAAAGATTAAAGTTTAAAAACCTAAATTAAACTAAGTTAATTGTTAGAGTTTATTTACAAAAAAATAGGTTAGTGATGAAATTAATAATAATTAAAGATATTTGTATTTTTGATTTTTTTTTGTTTTTATTATAGAAAATTATTTTATGGTGAAAAAAACAATTAAAACAATTAAAAAAGAATTAGTAAAGAAAAGAAAATAAAATTAAAAAGGATGCAAACCAAGGGGGGTTTCAGGCCCAAGGGGAGGTTTTTTTGAACGGTCTGCATTCTTTGGCCATTGGATTGGGTTTCATGGCCATTTGTGTTCTGGCTGTTGGTCATTTGTGTTCTGCCCTCAACGTTCCTTAATCTTCTCAGGATGTCTGTCTCGCCATGTATTGGTGTCATGCATAAGTTGTTCTTTTGGCCATTTAGCTTTTGGCTTTTGGCTTTTGGCCATTTGGCTTTTGGCTTTTGGCCATTTGGCTTTTGGCCTCAATGTTCTTTAATAAACCTGCATGGGATCCTGTCTAAATCTGCAGTGTTGAATCTCATGAACACATTAAATAAAATCATAAAATGCAAATAAAGCCAATATATGAAGAAATTTAATGTTTAGGCACAATATGACATGTATGAATGATTATACCCTTTTGATCATGGAGATCAAATCAATCTTACCCTTACTGGAAAATTAGTGACCTGAATATTAGTGACCTGAATGCTTTTATTCCCTTTTGATCATGGAGATCAAGCCAGCCTTACCCTTACTGAAGAAGTAGTGAGGTGTTGGTTTGTAACTGTGATGACTTGTTTGTAGTGAGAGAGGGATTTGTAATAAGGATTTCAAGGTTTTAGGGTTCTTGAAAGAATTTGATATTCTGACAGTGTTGTGGCCAGGTTTTTTCTCTCTTTTTCTCCTCTCTGGTTTGTGTGAAAAGAAGGTGATTATATAATGGAAATTAGGGTAAAGAAAATGGGCTTTGAATGTGCAATTGGGCCTCCAATGTTCACTTGAGTTCGTCACTTTCCAGGCTAAATCGCAGGGACTTAAGTGCAATTTTTGAAGTTGAAATGTGAAACTAAGTGCAATTAAGTGCAATGTTCACAAAATGTAGCCGACATCGATAACTAACTCCTGTCCGAAAATCGGCTCAATCGGATAAACGGTGAATTAATTATGAATTTTTGAAGTTTCAGCTCAGACAAACTTATTTTGGGCTCCAGTGTCGACTCTGACACGTTCTTCAATAAAAAACTGGTATTGATTGGAGCATAATCCGGTCTCGACTTTTGAAGCAAAGTTGTAGATCTATGAGTCAGGGACCTTGTGTAAAAATATGAGCCCAATCCGATAAAAATTGACCGAGTTATGAATTTTCGAAGTTTCGGCCCAGATGAAATAGTATTCAGCATTCAGGATTTTCGGTGTGTCACGCACTCTGAGCAAAAAAAGAAGGCCTTTTGAATACCGTTTGAACTCAATACCTTCTGTGAAAATGTAGCCGACTCAATTTATGAAATTTTGGCGCCGGAACCAGCTCGATACGATGAAAATCGACCAAGTTATGATTTTCTGAACATGACGCAAATAAACTTCTGTCACAAATTTTTTGTATGAAAATACTTGATAAATCCACATTTTTGAAGACCTTCTGGTCGAAATTGGCTTCCAGCCGTGAGAGATGAAAACGTAGATAATGTCAAGACGGAATTTTGGCCACCGGAACGGGTTCAAAACGAGCCACGATCTTCAAGTTATGAATTTTTAGCGCGTAAAAACTGCACTTTCAGCACACTTTTTCACCATATTTCTTCAAGAAAACTCGCACATTCGGATACCTTCTTTAAAGAATTGACTCTTGAGCCGAACCTGAATTTGAGAATACGTTATCAGAGATATCTTGGTGAAAGAATACCTGAATATGACGCGCCGGGTTGGACTTGTGAATTTTTCTTGAAATATTTTGAGAAATATGGGAGGGCAAATTTTGGGGTACAACACTGGGCATTCACACAAGCTATCCTAAACAAAACCAAGCATTTTCAGACTCCCTAACGCACTGTAAGTCGCACGATAGTCACCCATTTTCTTGGTTTCGATTTGAATTATCATGGCATCTATTGAACAATCTAATGCAATATTCATAATCACAAGAACATTTCCAAACTTTTTGCATCATTTAATTTCATTTATATGATTTGTACTGCAAACCACCATTGTTAGGGTTTGGTCTGCATTTTGGGGCGTTTTTATTCCAGGTACAATTGCCCCCCATAATGGACATGATGGTGACCGGGAGGGTGAGACGAACACAACCATGCCCTTGAAGTTCATTTTTGTGGCCTGTAGCAGATTTTGGAGATGGATATGCCTGTAGCTACGGACTTCTGTCCGTTGGTATAGGTATTTGGCGTTTTAGCCACGGACGAGAGGTTGGGGATGATGCGTGGCATCCCATTACTGGACCATTCAAATGTTACGCACGTTTTTATTATTTTCAGGCAATGGTTTTGTTTTTTATATAATATATATCATTCATATTGTTATAACAAACATAACAACGTGCCCTAGTGGTCAACACGTCAGCTTCCAAGGCGTTAGTGGCTGGAGGTCAGGGGTTCGATCCCTGCCTCCAACACTTTGTATTTTCTTATTTCTTTTCAGGTTATCACATGCATACACTAGCTTGCAATCCACCATACATTCTCACCTATCCAAGCGCCAGATGGCAAAAGGCCAGATCTGATGGTCCATGGTTGGAGGTCCACCAAAGCGCCAGTCAACGCATGAGCACCAGATCCACAAAGTCAAACAGGCCAGCTGATAATGGGCCAAGAATTTGCTCCCCACACCCCTAAAACAGGCCCAACACTCCTCTCTATTTATTTTGTCTTGATTAATTGTTTTATTTTATTTATTTAAATTTCTAACCAATCACAAATTCTTTTTTTACCAAATAAAACCACAAAAAAAAATATTCTTTTTATCCAACCAAATTTTAAAATTTTATTTTATTAATAATTACTAACCAATTAATTTAGGTTCTAATTCTAGAAAACTCTAACTTATTTTTTGTAAATAATTAAAATTAATTAAAATTAATTAGGTTTTAACTACTAATTTAATTATTTTGATTTCTTTCTTAAATAATCAAAAAACTCCAAAAATATATTATTTTTCACCAATTAATTTATTTTATAATTGATTTAGTTATTTAATTTAGAATTTAATTTCTTTCCTTAAATACAAAACAACCAAAAAAAACATTTTCTTTCAAAAAGGGTCAAAACCCTAAATTTCGCACTCGATTTAATTTCTCGCGCACTTTATTTGCTTTCATCCAATTATGTATTTGCTTATGGATTGTAATAGTTAAATAGGACATCTAATTATTTTTACCGCTTTATTTTATTTTTCAAGGGTTGCTTTTGGCGATGTAAATACCTGACGCCTTGTAATTTAATTTCCGCATTTTAATTCTGCAAAATTATAACTGCTAGATGTTTGATAATAGGTTTGCATGACAAGACTGAATTCTTAATCTTAAAATCAAATTAGATCACCCTTAACATGTGCAGAGATAAAAAATAACTGAAAACGACACACTCGCACATGCGCACTCTTAGGGTACACCCCCACTTCGTTGCCTTTGTACACGACCATTGAGTATAGGTCATTTTAGAGGTCGCCCTCTTGTCTTAAAGATCATAGTCCCCTCGAAATGGTTGCCTCGGATATTGTTGCCTCAAACAAATGATCTAAGACATTAGGGTTACCGCTAAAGTGTCCTAACATTTCTTTGGTGACCGTAAGTCCCTCATTCGAATTGACCCTTAAACTCCAACGATGATGCTACCTACTCATTAATAGTGGGATAACATTGTCTAAAGGAAAATAGCATAGAACGATTCCTTTTTCGAGTAGGTAGATAGTTCTTAGATACTTGCTCATCCAAAACAAAACAAATTTTCACACTTACACTCCTTTTCGAACAAAGTTTTCAAAAATACTTCATTACACTCTTGAGGACAGAAGCAAGAGTTAAATCGGAGTTTCAAACAAAAACTTTTTCAAACCCACAAGCACAAGGAAAACAATTTTGAAAACAATTGAGCAAGTACCTAAGATCCCGTGGATAACCACAGATAAAAGGGTGCTAACACCTTCCCTTTCTATAATCTACCCCCCGTACTCAGAGATAATCTCGAAAAAGGAATTTTTATGTGCTTTTTTCCTTTCCTTGTTGGATAAAATAAAATTCGGTGGAGACTCTTGCTTACCGCGACATTTTGTAAATACAAAATGCAAAATGCAAACCAGCATTCCAAAAAACAGTCAGTTCTTCCCACCGTATCACAGAACTGGCGACTTTGCTGGGGAATATTTTATAAGTGGGGTGTACCTTAGGAATAGTTCATAATGTTTTCAATTGCTTGACTTGTATGCTTTATCTTTATGGGTTGAATCGGAGTTACTATAAATCCTAACTCGGATCTGGAGGACACCCTTTAGGTAAGTAGCAATAAACTATGAGGGAACTGTATGGCGTAGACCGATACGGTTGAAGCAGTAGCTACATTGGTGTGGCACTTTAGTTTGTACCGATATCCCTTGTGGCACAACAAGGAGAATATGGGTCTTCTAAGGGGTCATTAAGCACAAACTGACCTTAGCACCTATAATTGACCAACTTGGCTATAGAACGGTAGCAGTATGCTACACTCATTGAGACCAAACTCTCGCGATGATTCCGGCTGCAAGAAAAGGTTGCTAAACTGGAATTATGACCGACCGAGGGTGGTCAGTGATATTGAGATCCTCTAGAACCCGGTTACTATTTTAGGACAGGTTTGAACCAACTAAACTGAAAGAGGGTAATACCTAAACTCCTTGCCAGCCTGAAATCTAAGGGATTTCTGTGTGACTTGTTTACCCTTACCATGTTTGCTATCTGTGAATACTTATGGTGTGTTTCTTATCATAACATCATGTATCATGACATTGCATGCATATTGCATTGGACTAACCTATTTCAAAGACAGAGGGGATTCATCTTTGTTCTGTTTTATAGGTCATGGCACCCATGCGTAGAAACACTATTCGAATCAACTTTGTCCAGATTCCCACTCAGCTTAAGGAATTGGTTGCAAAGATGCCAGATACTTCTTCCTTTATCAGAAGACATGGGCACCTCCTTTGTTTGGTCACCTCTAAGATGGATGGACAGATGATGAGTGTATTAGTCTAATTCTTTGATCCACTGTACCATTGCTTTACTTTTCCAGACTACCAGTTGTTCCCCACCTTAGAAGAGTTCTCTGATCTACTTGGTATCTCTATTCTGGAGCAGACCCCGTTTATAGGTTGAGAGAAAGTCATTAGGCTGGAAGAAATTGCTTTAGCCCTCCATCTGACAAAGGCTGAGGTAATGTCAAACTGGGAGACTAGAAGTGGTACAAAAGGCTTCTTGGCTAAATTCTTGGTTGATCAGGCTAATCAGTTCTGGGACAGTCTAGACTTCCAAGCATTTGAAGACATTCTGGCTCTTCTCATATATGGTTTGGTGTTGTTTCCTAACTCCGATTCCATTGTTGATGTGAATGCGGTGAAGATCTTCATTTCCTGTAATCCAGTACCCACTCTCTTGGGTGACATTTTGCACTCTCTTTATGCCCGTACTGCTCGGAAGCGGGGAACCCTTATGTGTTGTGCACCATTGCTGGTGAGGTGGTTTATTTCTCACCTCCCCAAATCAGTTTTGAACAACAAGGAAGGCATGGGTTGGGCCTACAGGATTATGTCTCTCTCTCATAATGACATCATTTGTACTATTAAAGGCATGGAAGACGTGGCTATTATTGATCACTGTGGGGAATACCCCAATGTTCCATTGCTAGGAACCCATGGAGGAATCACTTATAATCCATGTTTGGCCTTACGTCAATTTGGGCGAGCTAGGAGGGAAGGACCTCATGAGTTACTGATGCCGAGCATTGTCTTTGACTTCTAAGGGGATAGTGACGAGCAATGCCGCAGGTTCGTACGAGCTTGGGATAGAGTACATGGGTCTAATCTGCACGAGCTAGGTGCAAAGACTTCTCTTCCGATGGAGCCATATCCCCGATGGGTTCGAATCCGTCCCCAAAAGTTGGGAATACCGTACGAAGATGTCTTACCTGTGATTGTTGAGGTTGCTGATGAAGAAGGGGTTCCACCTACCATCCTCCACCCTTACATGCCTACTGACATTGGGGTATTGAAGAGGTCCTGGATGGAGCTAAGGGAAGAGCGCGATACTTATAGAGAAAAGTATCACGAGCAAGAGCGAAATATCCTAAAGTTGACAAGGAAATTAGAGAATGAGAAGATCCTCAACGACTATGTCAGCACCAAAGGTAAACGACCATGGGAGCACTGATGTCTTTTTATTATTTCTAGTTCTGATTTATTTTTCAGTATTTCCCTTTTTGTAACGCCTTAAAGGCATCTGTTGAACATTTGAATTCAAAGTTTATCTAATAAAAGTGTGTTTCATTTTGGTTTATGAATTTGAATCTCTAAAGTCTTTGAAATCATGCCATATGCATTTCATTCCATGCACCTCATAACAGGTACCCTTACAAGTTTTCTCATCTTCTTCGCTGTTTATTTCAGCATCATGTCTGCTGAAACATCAACTGATCAAGCTATCAAGGCTCTACAAGCTCAAAACGCTCAATTCCAGGAAATGTTCATGAATTTGGCTAAGGGTCAGCAAGATCTGAAGACCCTTATCCTGAAAGATAAGAAGAAGAAGAAGAAGAAGAAGAAGAAGAAGAAGAAGACAGTCCTTCTGAACATGGGTCACAGGTTTGGGAACAGGCTGCGAGATAAAGTCAATCTATCCCACTCATCTGGAGGGGGAGAAAACCAAGAAGAAAGGAGGGTTCCTAGCCCTGTGGTATCTGATCACGAGACTGACTTTGACGAAGACCAGTATCCTCCTGCCGAGGATAGATATAAACATCTTGAAGACCGGTTAAGTGTGATGGAGATTCAGAAGGTCCTTGGGTTGGACTTTGGTGATCTAGGTTTGTCATCTGGGGTCGTGATTCCTCACAAGTTTAAAGCACCAGCCTTTGCTAAATACGACAGGGTTTCTTGTCCAAAGCTGCACCTCCGTTCGTATGTTAGAAAAATTCAGCCATATACCGCTGACAGGAACCTTTGGATCCACTTCTTTCAAGACAGTCTCTCAGGGACTCAGCTTGAATGGTTTTAGCAGCTGGAAGGAGCTAGTATCGGAAATTGGGAAGATTTGGCTGCTACTTTTTACAAGCAGTACCAATACAATACCGACCTCGCTCCCACGCGTACCCAACTTCAGGGTATGTCCATGGGTGCGGACGAAGGTTTCAAAGATTACGCTCAGAAGTGGAGGGACCTTGCTGGAAGAGTGCAACCTCCCTTGGCTGATAGGGAGCTAGTGGATATGTTTTTGGGGACCCTGTCTGGTCCATATTTCAACCATCTGATTGGAAGTTCATCGTCCGGGTTTACAGAGTTGATTATGACCGGGGAAAGAATTAAGGCCGGTATCAAGAGCGGTAAAATACAGAAGGGTACTTCATCAAGTACCAAGAAGAAGCCTTTTAAGAAGGAGTCAAGCGTAGTTTACAACGCAAAAAGCCATAATAGACCTGAACGTCGCCAAGTTGTTAATGCGGTGGATATATCAAGACCTGTTGTTGCTCCTCAACGCAACAATCAGCTAAGGGCCGAGAGGCCACGAAGACAATTCACTTAGCTCAATATAACTTTATCCCAAATTTTGCCACAGTTATTGAAGACCAACTTGGTGATTCCGAAAGAGGCCCCGAAGAACCCTAATACAACATCACCCATGTACAATCCGAACGCCCGATGTGCGTTTCATTCTGATAGCCCGGGGTACGATACGAATGATTGTTGGGTCCTGAAGAACAAGGTACAGGATTTAATTGATGCTAAGGAGATTGAGTTCGAATCTCCAGAAAGGCCTAATGTTGTGACTGCTCCTATGCCCAAGCATGGAGTGAATGTTGTAGATGAAGACTCATTTGTGGTTTCTGTGAAAGACATTGTTACTCCATTAATGACTGTGAAGAAGAACCTTCTGCTAGCCGGTTTATTTCCGGGTTGTGACGAAGGTTGTCGTATGTTTTCCGTCCTACCTACTGGTTTCCATCTTTTGAAGTCAGGTGTCCAACGCCTGATGGATAATAAAGAAATTTTGTTTGAGAATACTTTTGTTCCTTTGGTTCCTACTGAAGAAGTTGCTATAATCACCATTTTCGACAATTCTTCCAAGGCTTCCTCGAGAAAGCCGGTTAGAATTACATCTGTTCCAAGAATTGCACCATTGATCATCATTGTTCCTGGGCCTATCCCCTATACATCAGATAAAGTTGTCCTGTGGCATTATGGGGCTGACGTATATTACCACAGAGTTAAGCAAGACTTGAGTGCTGAAGAGGTTGATACTGGCGTCAGCAATATTATTGGACCTGCCAAAGTCACCCGCAGCGGAAGACTTTTCTCCCCTGAGATCTCTCCACCAGTTGTTCGGAAGCCTGTTGTTATTACACCTGCCAGTACACCTGCTACTATCCCTGTTCAAGTTCCAATTCTTACCCCTGTTGCCGAGTTATCTGATACTAAGGGAAAAGGGACCACTGATGAGCATGCCCGGACGGGGGCACCGAAGAGGATTACTGTTGAAGCCTTTAGACAAGAGATGGAAGAAATTTTGAAGATCATCAAAAAGAGCGACTACAATGTAGCCTTCCTAAAAACTGCGCACGTGTCGCAGGAGCATCAATTGATCAGTTTAAAGATTGCGTGGCTAGTTTGACAGTAGATAATGGGTTGGGTTTCTCCGACGCAGACTTGCCTGCTAAGGGGAGGAATCACAATGATGCTCTGCATGTCTCCATTGAATGCAGGAGCACTACTCTAGCTCATGTATTGGTGGATACGGGGTCTTCGTTGAACGTTTTGCCTAAGAAAGCTCTAGACCGGTTGGACTGTGAAGGTTTAGAGTTGAAGCCAAGTAACATTGTTGTTAGGGCCTTTGATGGGTCAAAGAGAATGGTACATGGAAAAGTGGATATTCCAGTGAATGTTGGTTCTCAGATCTTTGCGTCTACTTTTTACGTGATGGACATTCGGCCATCCTATTCTTGTTTGCTGGGTAGCCCATGGATCCATAAAGCGGGGGCAGTGACTTCTACGCTCCACCAGATGTTGAAATACCCAATCAAAGGGAAAATTGTTACGGTACGAGGGGAGGAGGAGTACATGGTGAGCCACCTCAACTCTTTCCGATATGTAGAGATGGATGGGGAGTTCATTGAGACCCCGTTTCAGCATTTTGAAGAGGTTCCCCAGACGCTGGCATCAACTGAGACTGTTGTTGAAGATCCTTCAATGAAGATGGCTTCCCTCAAGGATGCCCGGGCTGTTATTGAGAAAGGTGGGTGTGCAAATTGGGGCCAACTCCCTAATTTCGCACATAAGACTAACAAGTTTGGTTTGGGTTTCACTGCAGAAGCTCAAAGGGTTATTCGGAGTGCACGGATCGGAAGACCTCCCCTGTTTATCAGCAACTCAGGAGTAAATGCCATTGAAGACGATGTTGAAGAATCTGAGTTCGACAGTTGGATCTATCCTACTACTGATGGTGGACTAAGCAACTGGGAAACAAAGGACTTCATCCCAATTTCTTTTGTTACACAGTAATGAGACTTTTGTTTTGTATTTAACAGACAATTTTTAAACTTTATGGCCCGGTGTCTTACCCGGGACACCGTGGTTTTGTTTGTGAGGGCTTTATGTGTGTCATCGACATATATCATTAATAAAAGCATTGGACGTTTTATTGCATTTTCAAATTTTGTGCTCCTTGTTTTTCTTTGTATATATATTACAAAACAACTATTTTACACACACTCACATATACAGGTCTACATCCACTCTGGATCTCACTGGTAACGACTCTGCTACTGCCAGTTATGACTTCAAAAGTCCGATCAACTTAGCCGAAGACGAAGGTGAAGATGATTGTGAACTTCCTGGTGAACTTGCTAGACTGTTACTTCAGGAAGAGAGGGCCATACAGTCGCATGAAGAGCCAGTGGAAATGGTAAATCTGGGTACAGAGGTAGACAAGAAAGAGGTCAAGATCGGTGCAAATCTGGAAGCTAGTGTTAAACAACGGTTGATTCAGATGCTGCATGACTACGTTGAGATCTTCGCCTGGTCTTATGAAGATATGCCTGGGTTGGATACCGATATTGTGGTTCACCGATTGCCTACCAAGGAAGATTGTCCTCCAGTAAAACAGAAGGTTCGCCGAATGCGCCCAGAGATGTCCAAGAAAATCAAGGCTGAAGTTATGAAACAGTTTAACGCCGGTTTTCTAGCAGTTACTTCTTACCCTCAGTGGGTGGCCAACGTGGTTCCTATGCCGAAGAAGGATGGTAAGGTTTGAATGTGTGTTGACTATAGGGATTTGAACAGGGCGAGTCCCAAGGATGATTTCCCTCTGCCTCATATCGACGTTCTGGTTGACAACACCGCTCAGCATAAGGTCTTCTCCTTTATGGATGGTTTCTCCGGTTATAATCAGATTAAGATGGCTCCCGAAGATATGGAGAAGACAACCTTTGTTACTCAATGGGGTACCTTTTGCTACAAGGTCATGCCTTTTGGATTGAAAACTGCTGGGGCAACATATCAGCGCGCCATGGTCGCCTTGTTCCATGACATGATCCATCATGAGATTGAGGTATACGTCGATGACATGATTGTGAGATCCCAAACTGAAGAGCATCTTGACCATCTTCAGAAGTTATTTGACAGGTTGAGATTGTACAAGTTAAGGTTAAACCCGAACAAGTGCACCTTCGGGGTGAGATCTGGTAAACTGCTGGGTTTCGTCGTAAGTGATAAAGGTATTCAAATGGACCCTGCAAAGGTGAAGGCTATACAGGAGATGCCAACTCCATGAACAGAGAAAGAAGTCAGAGGATTTCTGGGACGTCTGAACTATATTGCCCGATTCATCTCGCACTTGACTGCTACTTGTGAACCAATCTTCAAGCTGCTGAAGAAAGATCAAGTGGTAAGATGGAATGATGAATGTCAGGCCGCTTTCGAAAGAATCAAAGAGTATCTCCAAGAGCCACTTATTATGATGCCGCCAGTTGAAGGGAGACCTCTAATCTTATACTTGACAGTACTCGACAACTCAATGGGGTGTGTGATGGGTCAGCATGACGAGTCTGGCCGAAAAGAGCATGCTATTTATTACCTTAGCAAAAAGTTTACCGACTGCAAGACCCGATACCTATTGCTCGAGAAAACTTGCTGCGCTTTGGCATGGGCTGCTCGCCGGCTGAGACAGTATATGCTGGCTCACACTACTCTATTGATATCAAATATGGATCCAATCAAGTATATCTTCGAAAAGCCTGCCTTGTCCGGAAGAATAGCAAGATGGCAGATGATTTTGACTGAGTATGACATCCAGTACACGACCCAAAAGGCAATCAAGGGAAGTGTGTTGGCAGACCATTTGGCACATCAAGCAGTGGATGATTACCAATCTATGAACTTTGAATTCCCAGATGAGAGCATCATGTTGGTAACTGACTTTGAGATACATGGACCGGATGAAGGACCTGATGAGGGATCCCGATGGTCTATGTACTTTGATGGAGCTTCAAACGCTTTGGGTAATGGTATTGGCACCATGATCATATCTCCTAAAGGCTCTCATACTCCGTTTACCGCCCGACTATGTTTCAACTGCACCAACAACATGGCGGAGTATGAAGCGTGCATTATGGGTCTTCGAGCAGCAATTGACTTAAGGATTAAGTTCTTGAGTGTTTTCGGAGATTCCGCTCTCGTGATCAGTCAGATCAAAGGCCAGTGGGATACAAAACACCCTAATCTTATTCCTTACAAGGAGTATGTGTTGACGTTGCTTCCACAATTCGAGGAGATAACTTTTGAACACTTCCCTAGAGAGGATAATCAGTTAGCGGACGCGTTGGCTACGATGTCCTCTATGTTCAAAGTCAATTGGGACAACGAAGCTCCCCGGATCACCATTGAGAGGTTGGACGGACCTGCACATTGCTGTGACATCGAGACTGAAGAAGCAACGGATAAACCCTGGTTTCATGAGGTGAAGAGGTATCTTGAGGCTCAGGAATACCCCGAGGGTGCATCTATTAATGATAAGAAGTTCCTGAGGAGGTTCGCAACAAAGTTCTTCATCAGTAATGGTATCCTTTACAAGCATAACCATGATTCAACCTTACTGCGTTGTGTGGATAAGAACGAAGCAGGAAGAATCATGATAGAGTTACATGAAGGTACTTATGGAACTCATTCCAGTGGACACACCATGGCAAATAAAATCCTTCGGGCAGGATGTTATTGGTCCACAATGGAAGCCGACTGTTATCAGCATTCTCGGACCTTTCACAAGTGCCAAGTCTATGCTGATAAGGTGCATATACCTATGGTACCTCTGAACGTCTTGACAGCTCCGTGGCCTTTTGCAATGTGGGGCATTAACATGATCGGCGAGATCAGACCTACGGCATCTAACAGGCATCATTTCATCCTGGTAGCAATTGATTACTTTACGAAGTGGGTTGAAGCAGCTTCCTTTGCTACTGTAACCAAGAACGTCGTGGCACGGTTCATTCGGCACAATCTGATTTGTCGATATGGTGTACCAGAGAGGATCATTACGGACAATGGTACAAATATCAATAATAAGATGATCACCGAACTCTGCAAACAGTTCAAGATACAGCATCACAACTCTTCTCCCTACCGGCCGAAGATGAATGGGATTGTAGAAGCGAATAATAAAAATATCAAGAAGATTGTGTAGAAGATGACGGTGACATACAAAGACTGGCACGAGATGTTACCATTTGCTCTTCATGGGTACCGTACCTCAACACGGACGTCAACAGGGGCAACACCCTATTCCTTGGTTTATGGAATGGAGGCCGTATTACCCATTGAAGTTCAGATACCCTCTCTTTGGATTATAAAGGATGCAGGTTTGAGCGAAGATGACTGGATTCAGACCCGACTTGATCAGCTGAACTTAATCGACGAAAAGATACTTACTGCTATTTGTCAAGGTCAAACCTATCAAAAACGGATGATCAAGGCATTTAACAAGAAAGTTAGACGACAAGATTATCAAGTTGGGGACCTGGTTATCAAGCGCATCATACTACCTCAAGGTGATCCCAGGGGCAAATGGACCCCTACTTACGAAGGGCCATTTGTGGTTAAGAACATCTTCTCGGGAGGAGCTATGATTCTAACCACCATGGATGGTGACGACCTTCCTAACCCCGTCAATGCAGACATAGTGAAAAAATACTACACATAATCAAAGACCCGCTAGGTTGACTGGCCTAGGCAAAAATAAGGGCTTCCCGGCGAACCAAAAGGGTTCGGGCAAAAATAAGGGATGAAAATGAAAAAAAATTTTACACCCGGCAAGTCAAAAACCTGAAAAGGCGGCTTGGGCAAAAAAGGGTATCCCGGTGGACTGAAAACCCGAAAGGGCGGTCCAGGCAAAAATTAGGGATCAAAGCGTAACACTATGTCTCATTGGATCACCTTGCAACCAGACTTCGGTATTGACTATCAAGCTCGAACGGCACTAATCAATCTGATTTACCTTTCAACCAAGTAGCAAAGCGATAAGATGCTCGAGAACATAAAGGCAATAGCAGAGTTGGAACCCAGTGGGATTATTCACATAGTTGTTTTATTTAGTTTTTTCACAAATTGTGTAAATTCTATTTATTCGACGGCGTTCTCTTACTAGGACATCAGCCTCTTGTACAAAAATGCCTATTTACAGGCCAAATTTCACAATCAATACAATTCATTTTCAAAGAAATTTCAAACTGTTTTTCCTTTATCCGTTTTGTTTTGCAAAGAACGTCCAATGTTCGTTTTTGATATATGCATTTGACATTAATTGTTGCTCATAAATATTTACATACAAAACAAAAGACGATTATTGGTAATATCAGAAACATGGGCAAATAAGATTTGTCCAAGCTTTACAGTTGCTCTATCCACCAGGTACAAAGGTAGATTCAGCTGAAGAATATGGATAAGGTACTTTCACTCCCCGAAGAGTAAGACAGTAATGATAGCTCTCCCCAGCTGAGACTTGCAACTGTGAATGAATCGGTAATTTTCTCCTCAAGCAGAGTTCATCTACCATCAGCATTGAAAGGTCTTAATATTCCCCAGTGGAGTATAATAATATTCCCCGGCAAAATGAAAAATATCCCCCAGTGGAGTCTGAAATTTTTCCAGCGCTGTCTGAAAAGCTTCCCCATTAGAGTTTGGAAAAGCATCCCCAGTAAACTTTGGAAGATTGTCCCCAACAAAGTTCAAAGGATTATCCCCATAAGAGTCTAAAAGGTTATCCCCAATGAAGTCGCAGCTGAAAGATCATCCCCAACGAAGTTCTTTCCTTTCACAGACAGGAATTCAATCCCTAACAGGATTCAGTATCACCAGTAACGGTAATTCATCCCCAGCGGAATTTATCAGTGAAATCCTCAGCAGAGCATCTTTTCCCCACATAGTAATCTCCTCCTCAGTTTATTCCCCAACGGAGTTATCCTCTTCTGCAGGTTTATTCTCATAGTCATCTTCATCCACTATCTCCAGCGGAAACAAAGAATTTAACTCTTTTTCTCCAGCAATTATCCGGGATTTATTTTCCCCAACTACAAACATTACATTTTCATATATCATGACACATGCATATACGCATCATACAACACCATCTCATTTATTTTGAGAACATCATTGCTTGATACATATCATGCATTGCATACAGCTAACCTTTACCTTTCAGGAAGGATGCGGTTGAATTCTCATAAAACTCAAAGCTATGAAGCTTTTACAAAGTCGAAGTACTGACCAGTTCTTAAATCTCAACAGAATTATCCTCAGTTGAATTACAGATAAGGTTCTAAATCTCGGAAATTTCCCTACCGTCGAATTACTGACCAGTTCTTAAATCTCAACCAAATTATCCTCAGTTGAACTACAGACAAGGTCCTAAATCTCGACAAAGTCCTCCGTCGAATCACAGATGAGTTCCTAAATCTCAGCAGAGTTTTCTCAGTTGAATTACGGGAGACTTTCTTAAATCTCGATGAAGATGTTTCCCACAGTCGAAGTACTTACCAGTTCTTAAATCTCAACCGAATTATCCTCAGTTGAATTACAGATAAGGATCTAAATCTCGACAAAGTTCCTCCATCGAATTACAGACAGTTCCTAAATCTCAGCAGAGTTTCCTCAGTTGAATTACGGGCAAGTTCTTAAATCTAGATGAAGATGTTTCCCTCAGTCGAAGTACTGACCAGTTCTTAAATCTCAACCAAATTATCCTCAGTTGAATTACAGATAAGGTTCTAAATCTCGACAAAGTTCCTCCATTGAATTACAGACAGTTCTTAAATCTCAACAGAATTATCCTCGGTTGAATTACAGACAAGTCCTAAATCTCGATGAAGATGTTTCCCTCAGTCGAACTACTGACCAGTTCTTAAATCTCAACTGAATTATCCTCAGTTGAATTACAGATAAGGTTCTAAATCTTGACAAATTCTCCTCCGTCGAAGTACAGACAATTCCTAAATCTCAGTAGAGTTTTCTCAGTTGAATTACGGGCGAGTTCTTAAATCTCGATGAAGATGTTTCCCCCCAGTTGAATTACGGAAAAGTTCTTAAAACTCAGCAGAGATGTTCTCTCGGTTGAAGTACATGCAAGTTCCTAAATCTCAACAAAATCATACTTCCCCAGCGGAATCTTCAAACAACAGGTATGCGAGCTCTCGCTAAGGAATCCCTTATGCGATCGACACTCCTCCAGATGGCATATTTAAGCCCATCCTCCCTCCAGCAACCCCCAAATGGCATCTGTAAGCCCATTCCCAACATCAGAAGGTTGATACCACTTCATGCGAGTGCAAATTTATGGGCACTCTAGTGTTCAATCATCTTGCACCTTCGGATCACGAAAGGCATGAAAGCCAATCTACATACTCAGGTTTAAGAAGATTGAACAGGGGAAGTTGTTGTACCCCAAAATTTTCCCTCTCATATTCCTCAAGACATTGGAAGAAAAATCTCCAAGTTGCTCAAGTTTGCTCAAGAGTTGGACAGACAAGCTATCTCCTAAGGCAGCCTACCCCAAATTAGGGTTTTGTGTTGCATCAAGATCCTTGAATACAAATGACCTCAAGTGCTCCCCAATGTCCTAATATGTTCTCAAGATCATCCATGTCAAATTTCAAGCCTTGTAGAGGAAGTTTGCTCAGTCAATTGCCCAAAGGTCCAAAAATCGACTTTGCTAGGGCAAAAGTCAACTGTGACCCAAATACAGTCAAACTTCAAGATTTTTTGTCAACATTCTTATTTTTAAGGTTATTTCATCATTTTATAAAGGTTTGATCATGATTCAACAAGGATTACTCAAAATTCATCAAGACTCAAAAGTTGCTAAATTAGGGTTTTGTAGGAAAAGTCAACTCAAATTTGACCAAGCATAACTTTCTCATACTTTATGCGAAATGACCCATCCAAAGCTCATTTTTAATAGGATGCAATTTACTACAATCAATCTTCATACCCCAAGATCAAAAAATTCACTCACAAGATGTTATGAATTTGGACATTATAGGTCATTTTTGAAAGTCAACAAAAATACCTTTTTTTCCAAAGCTTATAACTTGAGCATGGAATATCAAAATGAGATGAGACCAAAAGGGTTGGTTATAGGACATATAAAAATTTCTAAAAAGTCAAAGAACACCTGCAAAAGTTCAACATTGAAGAAGTTATGCATTGTTAAAGTTGGACTTTTTTGCAAAACTGCTAAAAGTCAACTATCCCCAAAACATCAAATTTTGTCAAATGGGCCCGTTCTTTTTCACTTGTTTTGAGTTTGCATTATAGCCCACGTGCCCTAGCTTCAGCCATGTGTCCATATCTCATTTTTATTATTTAATTTGATTTTTGTTTGAATTTATTCATTTTAAATCAAATAAAATCATATAAAATCAAAAATGTTGATAACCAAAGATTTTTTGTTGATTATAGGCTTCAATGGACAGCTAGCACATCTCCAAACTCGTATCAAGGCATAAGTGTATAATAAGATATGATTTGAATCAAATTTGGAAAGGTTTAATGGAAGAATCAAATCCAATTCATGGGCATTGATATGGAGAGATTTGAACCAAGTTTGTAGACCTAATGCAAAGCACAATACATAAGCAAGCTGAAGGACACAAAATAAGGGTTGGAAGTTTTTGGAAGAGGCAAAACAAAAAGTGAAAAAATCACAAAAAGTGAGAGATCAAAATCCAGGTTAAAGGTGTTTTCAGGGATCGAGACTTGTTCCAATCGCTTCCTGGGCATTCACACAAGCTATCCCAACCAAAACCAAGCATTTTCAGACTCCCTAACACACTGTAAGTCACACGATAGTCACCCCTGTTCTTGGTTTCAATTTGAATTATCTTGGCATCTATTGAATAATCTAATGGCATATTCATAATCACAAGAACATTTCCAAACTTTTTGCATCATTTAATTTCATTTATATGATCTGTACTGCAAACCACCATTGTTAGGGTTTGGTCTGCATTTTTGGGCGTTTTTATTCCAGGTACAATTGCCCCCCATAATGGACATGGTTGTGACCGGGAGGGTGAGACAAACACAACCATGCCCTTGAAATTCATTTTTGTGGCTTGTAGCAGATTTTGGAGATGGACATGCCTGTAGATACGAACTTATGTCTGTTGGTATAGGTATTTGGCGTTTTAGCCACGAACGAGAGGTTGGGGATGATGCGTGACATCTCATTACTGGACCATTCAAATATTACACGTGTTTTTATTATTTTCTGGCAATGGTTTTGTTTTTTATATAATATATATCATTCATATTGTTATAACAAACACAACAACGTGCCCCAGTGGTCAGCCCGTCAGCTTTCAAGGCGTTAGTGGCTGGAGGTCAGGGGTTCGATCCCTGCCTCCAGCACTTTGTATTTTCTTATTTCTTTTCAGGTTATCACATGCATACGGTAGCTTGCAATCCACCATACATCCTCACCTATCCAAGCGCCAGATGGTCAAAGGCCATATCTGATGGTCCATGGTTGGAGGTCCACCAAGGCGCCAGTCAATGCATGAGCACCAGATCCACAAAGTCAAACAGGCCAGCTGATAATGGGCCAAGAATTTGCTCCTCACACCCCTAAAACAGGCCCAACACTCCTCTCTCTTTATTTATTTTGTCTTGATTAATTGTTTTATTTTATTTATTTAAATTTCTAACCAATCACAAATTCTTTTTTTTTTACCAAATAAAACCACACAAAAAAATATTCTTTTTATCCAATCAAATTTTAAAATTTTATTTTATTAATAATTACTAACCAATTAATTTAGGTTCTAATTCTAGAAAACTCTAACTTATTTTTTGTAAATAATTAAAATTAATTAGATTTAATTAGGTTTTAACTACTAATTTAATTATTTTGATTTCTTTCTTAAATAATCAAAAAACTCCAAAAATATATTATTTTTCACCAATTAATTTATTTTATAATTGATTTATTTATTTAATTTAGAATTTAATTTATTTCCTTAAATAAAAACAAAAAAAACACATTTTCTTTCAAAAAGGGTCAAAACCCTAAATTTCGCACTCGATTTAATTTCTCGGGCGCTTTATTTGCTTTCATCCAATTATGTATCTGCTTATGGATTCTAATAGTTAAATAGGACATTTAATTATTTTTACCGCTTTATTTTATTTTTCAAGGGTTGCTTTTGGCGATGTAAATACCCGACGCCTTGTAATTTAATTTCCGCATTTTAATTCTGCAAAATTATAACTGTTAGATGTTTGATAATAGGTTTGCATGACAAGACTGAATGCTTAATCTTAAAATCAAATTAGATCACCCTTAACATGTGCAAAGATAAAAAAGTAACTGAAAACGACACACTCGCACATGTGCACTCTTAGGGTACACCCCACTTGGTTGCCTTCATACGCGATCATTGAGTATAGGTCGTTTTAGAGGTCACCCTCTTGTCTTAAAGATCATAGTCGCCTCGAAATGGTTGCCTCGGATATTGTTACCTCAAATAAATGATCTAAGCCATTAGGGTTACCGCTAAAGTGTCCTAACATTGTTTTGGTGACCGTAAGTCTCTCATTCGAATTGACCCTTAAACTCCAACGATGATGCTACCTACTCATTAATAGTGGGATAGCATTGTCTAAAGGAAAATAGCATAGAATGATTCCTTTTTCGAGTAGGTAGATAGTTCTTAGATACTTGCTCATCCAAAACAAAACAAATTTTCACACTTACACTCCTTTTCGAACAAAGTTTTCAAAAACACTTCATTACACTCTTGAAGACAGAAGCAAGAGTTAAATCGGAGTTTCAAACAAAAACTTTTTCAAACCCACAAGCATAAAGAAAACAATTTTGAAAACAATTGAGCAAGTACCTAAGAGCCCGTGGATAACCACGGATAGAAAGGGTGCTAACACCTTCCCTTTCTATAATCTACCCCCCGTACTCAGAGATAATCTCGAAAAAGGAATTTTTCTATGCTTTTTTCCTTTCCTTGTTGGATAAAATAAAAGTCGGTGGCGACTCTTGCTTACCGCAACATTTTGCGAATACAAAACGCAAAATGCAAACGAGCATTCCAAAAAACAGTCAGTTCTTCCCACTGTATCACACATGCTATGCTTGCAAAGATGCCCAAACGAAAGAGGCATGCATGAAGCAATTTTGTGTCTTGTGCACGCTAGTATGGGGGAAGCCTTTTGTGCGCAAGATAAAAGTTATGGCTCAAACAAAGGCTTGTATGCATCTAGTCATCAACTTGTAAACCAAAGCAAGTATGGGGGAACATTTGTCCAGGAATGCAAGCATCAAACATCCAAACAAAACAGGCACCTAGGCATCCATTGCATGGTGAATCCTATGAGACCAAAGGTGCAATCGAAGGTGGCATACAGGAAGCTCCTGCCTTGTGAAATAAAACCAATGCGCCAGAGACCTATGCCCAGTCGAAGGATGCAAGACAAGCTTTCATCGAAAGAGGCCAAAAGGCCAACCAAAGGAGCTGAATCGAAAGACTTGTTTTTCTCCAAATTTGTCAAAATATTATTTTTATCTGTTTTCTTCCTTTTTGACAGTTTCCTTTTAATCTTGGACTGAAAAAATCCCAATGTACTTGTGCAAGCTTGAACCTTGAGAATCCTTGTGAGAAATGCCTTGAAAAAGGAGAGGGAAAATTTTGGGGTACAACAGCAGGCCCGCATAAACAATAACATGGAGCCCTAATTGCATAAACACATACAGTTTCAATCAACCCAAAATTTACGCACATTTTTTGGAATTTACAGCCACTGTAGAAATCAAATTAAAAAAATTTGAAAACAAAATTTGCAAATAATCAAATCTCTATTACAGTAAACTCGGAATCTACAAAATTTCCAATTACATTCAATACAAATTGCAATTAACAAAATTTAAAATCCCTAATTTCTCTAAATGGCCCTAATCTATTCTAATCTAATTAGTAACAACAAAGAAATCAAAACCCTAAATCAACCTATATATACTAAATTCGAGTACATAAGGAAGAGGACTTGAATACAGGGGGATTACAAAAAAAACCGATAATACACAGACGGGGAGAGAGAATAAAGGAGACCTTGAACGAAGGACACCGAGGAAGTAAATAACTTTGATGTTGTTGAAGAAGAACAAATGGTGATTGGGGTTTCGATATCCGAAACCCTAATCGCAATCGCCTCCTCTATCACATCTGTCGTGCCTTCAAAAAACTTATCTCCACCACCGCTACCATAAACTACATGCAAAGAGAGAAAAGGATTAGCGCAAAGAAGAAGAAGAAGGTCAGAGGGAACGAAATCAAAAGGGGGTAAAATTTATTAGCTTTAGTTGTTTTTTTTTGTTCTAATATCTGATGAAGGGCTTTGGGGTGGTCGGGTGAGTGCTGGGGGATGATATGATAGCACCGCGGGGGATTAGGATTAGGGTTTGGTGAGGAGAGTGAAAGGGTTGTGTGCGGTGAGAGAGAGGAAGGAGGAGAGTGATGTAAGGCTGAGTGATAAAGAATGAATTAAACAAAATGTATTCTACCATTCCAATCCAGTACACACACGCCAATTGTAACTATCATGGTCCCTCATTAGCATCCCTTAGATGTGCATCAAATGACCGTTAGACCAAGTTTCATGGTAACATCGTGCACCCGCACTACACGTGATCCCACCGGTCCCTCACTGCAACTGTAATGGGCCAAGCCCATTAATTTTAACACCACCCCATTCCTTAATTGCTTAAACTCCAAAGCGGTTCGCACCCCTCCCTGTCCAGACCTGTTTTGGGCCTAGCTCAGTATTCTTTTAGCATCCTCTACTTTTTACTTCATAACTATAATTGCACCCCCCCCCCCCCCCCCCCAAGGAATTAAACTATTTTTTATATAATTATTATATTTTAATTCTATTTTCCTATTATTATTATAATTACTTATTTATTTTCATAATTAATTATTATTATTATTATTAATTATCATATATAAATATTATTATATTATCATCCATATTATTTTTATCTAAAAGCTCATGCATATATTTTATTATATTATTTGAATTAAATTTTTTTAATCATGCATTAATCAAGAATTTTTGCAATTAACATGATAAAAAACACATAACCAATCTCAAACTATTATTCACAATCAACTAATCTAAACAATTGTTTTTGCAAAAGGGTTTCAAACGGATTTTGACTAATCATGTATTTAGCCAAAATCTCCACAATCACTACAGCCGGTCAAATACGAGGCGATTCAAAATACATTTGCAACCCCTAAAAACAACAACCCCATACAAACTACGAATTGAGACTCTGATTCCTCATAAGAGGATACATAGGTATACAATCAAAAATTGTGGTGAGTTCCCCTATTAAAATCTTAAAACCCTATTTTACCCAAACCTAAACCTAAAACCTAGTATCCTTGTGAACAAGGTAGATGAAAGGTGCCTAACACCTTCCTTTCGTTTAATGAAGTCTGAAAACTAGAACCTTTGTATGTGAATTAAGGTTTCTTATTAGATGCCCATCCCTAGGATAAAAACTGATAGTGGCGACTCTGTATTTAAAACCCGTCGCAACATTATGATTGGTGCAAGTTGGGAAATTTTGAGAAAATGCATGAAAGTCAAATTGAGAAAATTTGAATTTTTGGGCTAATAGGTTTATCTTTTAAAGTCCAAACGTGTTCCTGGCCTCATAATAGGCTCTTAAATCCATTCACTTATTTTTGTGGTTTTTATTTCTTTTTATTTTGATTTTATTTAATTAATAGCAAAATAAATCAAATAAAATACCAATTAAATGGATTAAGGCATGTGAATATTGTTTTAATCATGTTGGAGGCTCAAATATAAATCTTGAGAAGCAAGAAACCGTGTGAGCTCGTGAAGATATGATTTGGAAAAATTTAGAAACTTTTTATATTAAATTTGAATCAAATCTTCACATCTCTCAAACATGATGTCCAAGTCCATCTTTTTAACCTAATCCTTTATCTATATAAACACAACATGTTCAGACAAACAGAGGACACGCATACTGTCTCAATGAAGAATCCTAGAATTCTCAAAAATTCAAGAAACTAGGGAAAGAACAAAACCTTATTTGCAGCTATCCTCAATCAAGTTCAAGCATTCCACCATCACCCTGACGTGCCTAGGACGCTTTCCAAGTCCTTAAGCAATCAAAATCGTTCCTAGAACACCACGTTTCATGTTCACCAGTTTTGGTAACTTTTTTAAATTCAAACCTTTAAGTTATGCATTGTTAACTAATTTGATGCATTCACATGTGCTCATATACATCATTAGAACATGTTTGATGCATTATATGTGAGCTTTAGCTCAGGAACAAGGACTTGCCAATGTTAGGGCATAATTTGATTTTTGTTTCAAAACTCATGATACAACCAGTTTCAGGCTAAAACAACATCACCATTGGATTCAGGAGCTACAAATTAGGGGATAGGGTCCTTCTTAATCCCTAAGGTGCGTTGTTTTTGCAGGTTGAAGAATGGCCTCTCCGGAGAAGACAACCGGAGCTAGGGCTCCGGTGCTTCTCCGGTTTACTGGTTTATAATATATTGTTTTATTTTTATTATGTTAACAGATTGAAAGTGTAATGCAGTTGGTTGAGACAGAGGCTTGTTAAACAAAAAGGCGTGGGTTCAATCCCTGTCTTGCAACATTAATGTTTTGCTATTTTCCAAACTAACATACAGGGTTATTATATAATGATCAGTTCCTGTTCTCTATCACTAATAAGGCGCTGGCTCAGTGGCAAAGAAGGGCGCTTGTGACTCTAGGGGCGTGGGTTCAACACCCATCCCTTGCAAAAAATTTTACAATATTTTTCTTCTTAACCTAGTTTCTTTTCTTTTTCTTTTCTAACCCTAATTTTATTTTAATTAATCAACCATTAACTAAGCTAATTTTTTTCTTAATAATAATAAATTAGGATTAGGTTTTTAATTAATGATTAATTTTTTCTTATTTTTATTTACTAATTAATTAATTAATTACTAAACCTTTTCTTTCTTAAATATTAAAATCAATTAGAATTTAGGTTTTATTAATTATTATCACTTAAATTATTTTTTATAAAACATAAAAAATAAAATATCAAAAACATTAACTTAGATTTAGGTCTTTTAAAACACTTTTCTTAAAGATTTTTCTTATTATATTTCTTTTTGCTATTTAAATTCATAGATCAAGTGTATAGGATATACTCTCTAATTGTAATAGCGTAGATTTATTTTCTGCATCTTTTTTATTATTATGTAACTGCGCATAGGATCTAATAGCATAGAACATTTATATTATCTCACTTATATTTTTATGTTATGATTAGTAACTAGGCTTTGTATGGCAAGACTAATAACTGAACGTAGAAAACTCTGATCTCAATATAAAATAACTGAAACTAATACACTTCACACTCTTTCACCTCTAGGGTATCCTCTCTTAATGCCTTACGATACTTGGTCATGTCCCTCGAAAGTGGGGATACTTTAGAAAAAGACCCTCGATCAAATCATCATGTCCCTTTCTAATAAAGATCATAATCCATCAATGACCCTTCGAGTTTCCTACAAAATGATCTAGTCCCTTCGATGACTCTACGAGTAAATAATGATAGTCCCTTTGATACAATTGCTAAAGTATCCTTACATGCTGTCGTCAATGACCATTCAAACACCCTACGCCTATCCCTTCACATCCAATAGATAGAGCTATCTACCAACTAATGATATGGATAACACTATCTCTAAAGGAGAAGGAAAACAATAATAAAGACTTTAGTGGGTAAGGAACTCCTAATTGCTTGCTCACACCATTTCCCAAAACATTTTTTCACACATCAGTTTCAAACAAATATTTTCAAAACACTTTGTACGCATTCTTGAGGACTGATACAAGAATCATTATAAAGTCTACCTTAAATTGGCATTTCAAAAATATTTTCAAACAAATCACACACACAAAGCAAAGTTTTTCAAAGTGAGTTAAGCAATTAAGAGCCCGTAGATAACTACGGATGAAAAGGGTGCTAACACCTTCCCTTTTCATAACTTAACCCCTAAACTCAAAATATATCAAAGGTCTTTCTGTTCTTTTCACCTTTCCTAAATATTGGATAAAAGAAAAGTCGATGGCAACTCTAGCTATCTGCAAATTTGGATAAAACCAAAAAAAGTCAATTCTCCCACCGTATTACAGACGTAATGGCTAATTTTTCTGGATAATATTGCTTTCTTAAAATTAGAATTTTCATATTTTCTAGATTAGATTTGATGTTTTTAGGCTATTTTGTAATTTTCCTGCATTCTTATGTTACGGTAGGAGTTTTCAAAATTTTAAGTGTTTAATCTTATGTCATTTTATTATTTTAATTTATGTTTTTCATTTTTATGTGATTTATATGCTATTGTATGCTTGAAGTTTAATTTTAAGTTGAAGTTTGTTTAAAATTTCAGACTATTCAGATTTTACACATGTGGCGTTTTCCACAAGCCCGTGGCCCTTGCCACGGTATCCAAACTATGTGCCCCCCGCCACGGTTTGTGTGGCCCTCGCCACGATCTTCACAAAACAGAAACAAAAGTGTTTTTATGAAACACTCCTCTTTTCCATCATCTTCCTTCATTCGACCCAATCTCTTCCTCTTTCAACCCTTTCTAACTTCCACTAAACACCCATTAACACCTACTCACGTTTCACTTTCCAATTTCATTTAACCCTTTAAATTCCTTGAATTACGATGCATATCATACCTCTCCACTCACAGTGACCTATGAAAACTAAACCCTTATTATATCAATAACGTCTCATCACACTCAACAACCAAACAAAAGGGCAAGACCATCATCGGATTTATCAATAGTCGTTTTTTGCACTGAGGATTTCGGCTTACAAAGGGAGAAGTACGTTAAGTTCTACCAACTTTCTGTCATCCTCACAATGTACGTTTATGAGTCTTGTTTGTGTGAATTGGGGATCTTAAATAGTGTTCAATGGATGCTGACTAATTCATGTCTAACTTACATTTTTCGTTGAACCACCCAACCTATGAACCTTTAACTCTGGAGTTCTTAAGTTCGTTTATCTACGACACCCCTATGGAAAAACCATATCTCACCGGAACCTCTAGGTTTAGGCTGTTCAACAAAGAATACTCATTAAGCCAAAATACCATAGGGGATATGTTACATTTTCTGCATGGAGAAGATGTAGCCTGTAGAGTTCCTTTCAAGGCGGATTGGTAAACCGTAGCGTTTGATATTTGGGAAAAGTTAACAGGTGAAACGACTCTAAACTGGGGAGGACTTAATGCCTCCCTAATCTATAATTCAGTCATCCACTACTTTCACAGCATTCTAGCAAGCATAATTTTTGGCAGGATTAACAACCACAAGGTAAATTCTAAAGAGTTGTTCTTTCTCCATTGCATCTTTACACCGACTAGAATCAATGCCACTCCCTTTTGTTGGCACACATTCATTCCATTTGTGCAATAGGAACCAGTCATTTCTGTATAGGGGGGGGGGGTAGTCACATCCATTGCTCTTGCCTTGGGCCTAGACGACAAACTCACTGATTTGCCATCAATACCATCCCTGTACCTTGACATCCATAATTATCTATCAACACACTTGATTAAAGTTAAAGAAGATGTAAAGTATTATCTGATGGTCCAAAATAAAGCGGTTAAGAGTGTCATTTTACCTTGTCACAATCGCACTAATGTACAAAATATGGCCAATTGGCTTTATGATCTGCCCATGAGCCCAATGCACCTACACAAGGTGCACAAGACGGCCAGACTGACGATGAGTTCAATGAGATGGAGTAGAGGTCCCCTGAAGTTCAACCGCAATCCACGCAGATTCCTTCTGAAAGTGTCGCAGGAACATCATCAAGATGTCGAAGAAGACATGAAGAAACTTTTGGCACATCTGATGACATTCTTGCAGAAATAAGGTGGTGTAATGAATTGGATGCTCAATGAGACCAAAGACTTCAAGATATTCAAACTCATCAAACTAAGATGATGCGCCTCATTAAGCAAATTCATCAGGTTCAACGTGACTACAATGATAGGAAGGACCAAATAATGTCAAGCATGACCGACCAGATGACAACTTTGACAATGTGTGTGGATGGCTTACAGGAGTACATTCATCATGTAAGTATGCCACCTCACCAGCCTGGTAACGGTGGCCGTGGACGAGTACGTGGAAGAGGCCACCAGTAGTAGATTTCCCAGGTTCTAACTTTCTTTTTCACCTTATTTTGAAACGTTGGGGACAATGTTCGATTTAAGTGTGGAGGAGAAAGCTTTACTGCTTTTGTTTATCGTTTTCTAGGTAGTTTTATTTTTTCCCTTGCTCATTTATTGTTAGTGTTAGTTGAGTCGAATTCTTGTGTTGTCGAGTCTCCATACGTGTTTTTCTACTATTTATTGATTCTCAAATTTTCTTGAGCCATAACAAAAAAAATTGGTTTGACCCATAACACGACACCTTAAAAATTATATAGGTTTTTTACACTTAGGCTATGTTGGATTGATTTGATAAAGATTCACCTAAATAGATACCGCTTTGACACCCTAAACTCCCTAGTTATGTATGATCAATTTGAATACCTATTCTACCGAGAACTTAAGTTTGAGTTTTTAAGTAGCCCCGAGTAGTTTATACTAGCAGTCAACACCATCTTAAGCACAAACTATGTAGGGAGTTGATGAATATAAATGGATGATCCCAAAAATTATATATAAATATATATATATATATATATATATATATATATATATATATATATATATATATATATATATATATATATATATATATATATATATATATATATATATATATATATATATATATATATATGTGTGTGTGTGTGTGTGTGTGTGTGTGTGTGTGTGTGTGTGTGTGTGTCGTAGCTTAATAAAAATAGGGAACCTACAGAAGTTTTCATAAAAATTCGTTATTAGTTTGTTCAAAGGTGTCTGGTATTGAACTTGGTAGGGCGGACTACAATTCGATCCTCCGTAACTTGTAATTGGGTAAATAAAGGGGTTACCAAAGTCATGTACCAGAACCCCGTGTTAAAGGATTAGAATCACTAACCAACTAATCTATTATGTGCGTGCATGGATAAAGGGATTAATATGATTGCGCTCGAATGAAAGTGGGTAAAATAAAACGAAAGAAATAGGTTGAGCTATAATAGAATGATTCAAAATATTTTTGATTAAGGAGGGAGTTTTTGATCGTGTTTGCGGTTTTGTGTTACTATGATATCCTTAGTGTTGAATTCAAGTATCTATCATTCTAACAAAATTCCTCGCAACCACGTACAATTTGAGTTATGTCGTGTACTTGTGTCGAACCCGTTTTTAAATTGATCTTCATGATGATTATTTGATTGAGGACAAGAAAAGTTTCAAGTTTAGAGGAGTTTGATAATGCGAAATTTCATTGTATTTTCGACTCGACTCGCATGAATTATTTTACTGTTTTTAGTCATTTATGTCATTCTATACTGGTAGTGTTACTGTATTTCAGGTGTTTTTCCTCCAATAAGCTTGCGTGAGAAAAGAAGAGGAATTGGAAAAGAAAAAGCAAGAAAACATGAAGTAACAGAAGAAATAAAGAAAATATGTGCACAGAAGTTTGTGGCCCTCGCAACGCATGTCCTAGATGTGGCCCTCACCACACTTCCTGTGGCTATCACCACAGGCTTTTTTATAATAGAACCATGTTCCTTCCCATGCAGAGCCACAAGACCATCACTTATCATGTTTTCTCTCTGCAAGACTAGGACGGACGAAAATCTCTCCATGAACGAAATTATTCTAGACTTTTCTCGAGGGAGTTACGTGAATCAAGCAATCTATAAAAAGGGAAAGGATTGACAGTTACAGGGGTCGAAGATTTTCATTGTTTAAAGAACTTTTTCCCTCTAGATTCTAAGCAGAAAATTCACCACTTTCAAGTGATAGCTTTCCACATCGGGGAGCTATTGCAACATTAGTTTTAGATTTACATTTGAGTTTTTCAATTTTGTACTTTCGGAAGTGAATTCTGCCTACATTTGTGGAGGATTGTGAAGTAAATTTTCATTCAACTTGTAGTCAAGTTCTTTTTGTAATAGATTTATTTCCAGGTTTTTTATTCAAGCTTTATTTATACATACTTTATAGAAATCATGTTTGGTTTTATGACTAACTACTGTTATAGCATGCTTCTATTTAAAATTATGTTCGACTAATTTCCTTAGATACTGGTATGTAAAATAATCTAACCAAAGGGATTCAAAAATATGTTGGTATAAATATTTACAAACTACTTTCCTGGTTTTGGTTTCTAATTAAATTATTAAAACCGTTTTGTTACGAGAGTAAAAGACAACAAAGGTTAAAATTAATACAACGAGAGTTTGAGATTTTTAATCGGATAGTAGTAACTGAATGTTGATTCTAAATACAGTAAGAGCGCTTTAGGATTAATTAGATTTTATTGGTTTCCAAAAAGTGTTTTTAAATTCAAATGAGATAGCGAGAGCAAACATTTAGATTTAAGAATACAGTCTAAGTCAATAAACACGAGAGTGTGAGATAAGGATTTTTAAACTAATATTTTCTACTGAAAAGTATTTTTAAGAAAAACAAAACCAATGGTTAGTCAGATCCCTGAAGTTATACAAATTACATACTGGTATCCTTTATTCTGAATATTTTATTAAACTTGAATTTACTCCTTATTTCCCTCAAAAACCTAAGATTAATCTCCAGCCTTAGATTACATAGTAACATTAGATAACATTAGTTTGATTATCAGTCCCTGTGGGTTTGATATCTTTTAAAACTACGTGATTATACTATGCACTTACAGTTAGTAATTTTGAAAGACTCTTAAAGTTGCGACCAACAACTTTGAAGATACGACGAGTTCATAGCTAATTATTGCATCGATTTGATATCGGTGGATGAGATCTCCCTAGGCCATATTGAGCGGGCCTAAGAGGAGCATGACGACTTCATTACATCATTTCCTTATCGCTCAAGTCAAATATTACTAGGTGTAATCTCAAATGAAACAGTTCGGGAAAAAGTTAGGGGATAACAAAAGAAAATTCAAAAGAAAGAGGTCCTCAAATCCTCAAAATTCTCCACCAGAGTTGACAAAGGTCCTTAACAAAAACAACAAAATGTCGTAAGAAGAAGTGACAACCTTATGGTGAACTACCTCTTCCATATGGCCTTAAGGGAAATACATCTAGAAATATATCTGGTGTTTTACCCCAAATTTTCCCTCTTATTTTACTCAATACATACTCCTAGAGATCCTCAATTTGCTCAAGTTTGCCCAAGAGTTGACCAGACAAACTCTCTCCTAAGGCAGTGTGTCACAAATTAGGGTTTCCATTTTCATTAAGATAGGTGGACTCCAAAGAACTCATATGCTTTCCATGGTCCTAATATGTTCCCAAGATTCTACATGTCAAGTTTCATGCCTTGCACAAGAAGTTTTCTTAGTCAACAACTCAGATGCTTGAGAATCGAATGTATTAGGTCAAAAGTCAACTGTGACCCACATACAGTCAAACTTTAAGATTTTTGGTCAAAATTAACATTTTGAAGTTACTTTCATCATTTGATCAAGGGTTTATCATGATTCCTCAAGGAATGCTCTAAATTCATCAAAACCCAAAAGTTGCTCAATTAGGGTTTCTCAATAAAAGTCAACCAAACTTTGACCAAGCATAACTTCCACATGATTTATCAAAAAATTTACATCCGAGGCTCATTTTGAAGAGGATGCAATTCCCTACAACTCATAGTCATCCAAAAAGTTCAATATATGCACTCATAAAGAGATATGAATTTCTATATTATGGGTCCTTTTGAAAAGTCAACAAAACACCTTTTGGGTCAAAGCTTCTTACATGAACATGGAAGACCCAATTGAGAGGAAACCAAAAGGGGTGTTTAGGGGACATCCTAAGCTTTCTAAAAAGTCAAAGAACACCTTCTTAGGGTTAAAAATGAGAGAGATGTGTATTGTCAAAGTTGACCAATTTTTGGAAATGTGCATGAAGCCAACATTGATCAAAATGACTTTTTTCCCAAATGGGCCCATGTTTTCTTGTTTGAAACTTGTTCCTAAGATGGCCCACGACCTCTGATCTTATCCACCTATTATTTTATTATTTTTATTATTTATTTTGATTTTTTATCCATTTAAATCAAAATAAATCAATTTAAATAGTAGAATAATCAAATAATTCGTGCAAGAGCTAATTGATTGGAAAAGATCTTAATTTGGTCTATTTTGGAAACAAATCATACAAGGAAAAGAATGAAATCAAATATCCATAATTTTCAAAGATATGATCAGTTTTTGTTGACCTAAATCATTCTATCATATATACCTAACATCTCTAAAGCATAAAAGATGGTTTGGGGTCGTGAAAACAAGGGGAAGAAATTGCAAATTTTAGAAGAAAAAGTGCAGACAATATTCTCTTCCATAGGCCGTTTCAAGTAATTCCAAAGCCAACAATCTGTTCTTGGACGTGGTCTAAAGCCATTCCAATCATCCTCAAGCCTTAAAACCTCCAGAAATCACGCCTCACAGTGCCACGGTTTGCATATTTTTTTCAAGATTCGTTTTCAATTATTTATCCATCATAAACATGTTTTGATCATATATCCATGCTTGCTATCATATTTGCAATGTTTTTGATTGGTTTGATTGAAGTTTAAGTGTAGGAAATGCACGATGCCATTGTTAGGGTTTTGAGGTCCCAAATTGGGAATTCTATATAAAGCAAAATTTGACAAAATTAGGGGTATTATAATGCTCAGGAGATGATTTGCAGTTGATCCATGTCTTTGGTTTGAATTTATTCTGCTTGTGCTGCGTATTTTTGAATTTTACAGGTTTATGGCTACGAACAAAATCTGTCACTATAGCCTTTAGTGACGGAAACGACTATAGGTAAAAGTGTGGCCAAAAACAACAGTTATGGGGAAGAAGACAATTAGGTGGCAGAATCCTATTGGGTAATTTGAATCACGCGCGCGTTTGGGAAAGACCACTTTATTTCCTTTATATTTTATTTATGTTATTATATATACAACTAACCATCCCAGCAAATTTTGTTTTCTTACTTTGTTTCTACATATTCAATGCATCATCATCCAAAACGCCTACCAAGCGCTACCACCATTTGGCCATTGGATATATCAATAATTCAGATCCAACGCCTCAAACAATGAAGGACTATGGTGCACTCTCAGGCTGGCACAACACATGCCCATTCTTTTTTTTTTCTATTTTAATTTTTTTTAATTGTTTTACTAATTATTTTCCTTTATTAAAATAACACCAAAAAATCATTATTTTTTATTTAATAAAAAAATCATCAAAAAAAAAAACATAAAAATCATTTTTTTCATAAAAATATTATATTTCCTTAATTAATTAGTTAAATTTAATTTAGGGCAAATTTAATTCCTTTTTTATAATTTAAATTAATTAGAAATTAGGGTTTTAATTTGTACATAACCTAATTAATTTTTCTCAAAAAAAACTAACCTAAATCTTTTTTCAATTAGATTTTTTAGGTTTCCTAAGTTATTCTCGCATTTAATTCGCCGCCCGCATTTTTTAATTTCCTTTTATTATTATTGTAATTGTTTCGAGGTTGTAATAGTAATTAGGGTTTAAATTCCGCATTTTTATTTTCAGTCCGAAATAATTATGTATCTGCAAAAGCCTTGTAATAGCTAGGACTTTGAACTTTCTTGCTTTTAATTCCGCAAACTATAAACTGCTTAGATGTATGTTAATAGGATTGTATGGAAAGACAAACTGGAAATTAATACAGTAGAAAACCCTAAATGTGCAAAGAAAAATTAACTGAAAATTACACTCGCACATGCTCACTCCTAGGGTTTGCCTCACTTGGTTGCCTCAGAAATAATGGTCGTGTCCCTCGAACGTAGGGATATCTTAGCAAAAGACCCTCAATCTAAAAGTCATCATAAAGATCATAGTCCCTTAACGTCCCTCAAGTTGCCTACGAGAAATGATCTTGTCCCTCGATGTTGCCTACAAATATATGATGATAGTCCCTTCGAAATGCTAAGGTATCCTTACTTGTTTCCTTCAGAGACCATTTCATCCCTTTGAACGTCCCTTTAAAACTCCAACGATGGTGCTACCTATTTCTCAATAATGGGATAGCATTGTCTAAAAGGAAAACAAACAGACCTTTTTTGAGTAGGTAAATTAGTTTTTAGGTACTTGTTCAAACAAACAAATTTTTCTCACACAAACACTTTTTAAACAAAGTTTTCAAAAACAACTTCGTAACACTCTTGAGGACAGAAATAAGGGTTAAAACGAAGTAAAACAAAACTTTTCAAAACAAAGCACACACAAGCAATTTCAAAATGAGCAAGTACCTAAGATCCCATGGAAAACCACGGATGGAAAGGGTGCTAACACCTTCCCTTTCTATAATCTACCCCCCGTACTCAGAAACATATCGAAAAAGGTTTTTTCTGTTCTTTTTCCTTTTCCTTTGTTGGACGAAATAAAAGTTGGTGGCGACTCTTGCTTACCGCAACATTTTGCGGAAAAAAAACGCAAACCAGTATAACAATCGGTTCTGCCACCGTATCACAGAACTGGCGACTCTACTGGGGACAAAAATATAAAGTGGTGTAAACCTTAGGATCTAGGTCATATTTAATTGATTTCTCTTGATTGTCTTGCTTGCTTTATATTTATGGGAACTATTTGGGTTATTTGATCCTACACCCGGATCTGGGGGCACTTTTTAGGTAAATAGCAACAGATCGTGGAGACTGTACGGTTTAAGCGATGGTTGTGTTGGTGTGACACTTTGGTTGGTACCGGTATCCTTTGTGTGGAAATGAGGAGAATACGGGGCTGCCGCGTGGTGTCGTGAAGCACTAACGGACCTTAGAACCTTAGTTGAACAAACTTGGCCATTAGAAAGTAGTGAGATAGCCGGCCTCGGTATAAAGATGAGGATTGGTGTCATGAATCATGCGTTTTTGGCACTTTTTAACATTTGATTCATATTCATTGTTTGATTCTAATGCTAATTGTATGGTTTAATTGTGTTTTTGTGCACCCTTGAGGATTTCACTATGAATGCGCGCTAGGGTTTCCAGGACCTTGAATTAGGGTTTTTTAATTAAGGAACAATTGGCACATGGGAGCTAGGCCATTCAACTCAGCGCTCTTAGACGAAAACAAAACGACCCTCGCGCCTAATTTCTAATGCAAGGATTCCTAATCGCTATTTTCTGGAATGGTATATTTTGGAACGGTTCAAAAACCGTTGCTTATGGTTTTGTGTTTCAGGGAACGTAGAAGAAGAAGATGAGGTGGCCATCAAGGATTGGATTGTTTGAAATCTCGCGCGAAAAACGCACTAGCATTTGTTTTTACTTTATTATGTTTATTGTTTATTTAATATACAGAGAAGTAAAGTGGCACGATTGGCAGGGCATTGTAGTGGTAACCTCCAGGACCTGGGTTCGATCCCAGGTCCCCATCCCTTTGCAATATTATTTTCCTAATTGTCATTCTATGCAGCGTCTCTCTTGAGGAACACCGTGCACCCACAAAATCAAGCCATTCACACACATGCTGAGATCAATCCAAGGGCTATGGTTGGAAGCATATCATGGACATGAGTCAAAGGCATTGCACGCTGGCATGAGAAGTCAACCAGGCCAAAGCTATTGGGCCCAAATTGCTGGACCTCACCCTCCACTTGGGGACAGAACTCCCCTAGGTTTGCAAATCTTTATTTATTTTTTCATTTTTTATTTTAATTCAATTACAATTTTTAATTAGTTAATTAATTTTATTATTTTCATAATATATAAAAAACACCAAAAGATCAGAAAAGATAAAAAATAATAAATATTTTTATTTAACTAATATTTTGTAAATAAATAACTTTAATTGATTTTAGTTCTAATTTAGGTTTAAATCTTAACATTTTCTTAAATAATTTAAAATTGGTAGAATTAGGGTTTATAATAATTTTTATCCCTTTTTCTTTTCTTTCATAATAATTAAATATTTCCTATTATTTATTTTTGTAATTAAATTGCATGTAAATAATTAGATTAAGTTTAGGTTAAAATCTAATTCTTTCTTAATAAACTAAAAAACAACTAGAATTAGGGATAGCATTTTATTTTAATTAATCTTTCTCATAAAAATCTTAAAGTACAAAAATACCAAAATAATTTCTTTTTCTTTCATTTAATTAATCATTCAATTTAATTTCATTAAAAAGGGGTCCAACGCCCTCGTTTCTAATTTTATTCCGATTCGCATATTTATTTCTTTTTCTTGTAAATATTTATGTATCTCTCCCAAAGCTATGTAACATTTATATTTCTCGCACTTTTACTTTACTTCTTTATTTATTTTCTGTCAAATCGGGTCCTGGAAATTTTGGCGATGTGGACCCGCGCCTTTGTAATAGTTTAGGAACTTTATATTTCTCGCAATTTTTAACTATTAATAATGACATGCAAGAATGAATGATAAAATAAAAACAAACGCATAGATCACTTTGACAAAAGACAAAAATAAATGAAAACGACACACAAATCACACACCACCCCTAGGGTACGCCTCACTGTTGCCTTGCCTCGAAAGGTGATCGTCGAGTAGAGGATGTCTTAGTAAGTCCTCATGATCCGGGAACCTGGCATGAGGGTAGCTTCTAAGGTGTCTTCCCATTGCTCTGGTGATCACCATGTCCCGAACCTCGAATTGACCCGAACACCTCCAATGGTGGTGCTACCTACCTCTCAATGGTGGGATGGCACTACTTTAAGGACATTTACACAGACGAATTCCTTAGGGTAGGTAGACGACTCTAGATACTTGCTCTAATTTCACAACAAATAAAAAATACTTTTCACACCGACACATTTTCAAAAAGCTTTCGAAAGCATTTTTCAAACACTCTTGAGGACCGATACAAGAGTCGAACTGAAATTTTCAAAGAAACTTTTTAAAACCCACAATTGAAAAGCAAACAAACCATTTTTGAAAACACAAATGAGCAAGTATCTAAGAGCCCATGGATAACCATGGATAGAAAGGGTGCTAACACCTTCCCTTTCTATAACCTACCTCCCGAACCGAGAGCAATCTCTTTAAGGAATTTTTCTGTGCTTTTGTACTTTCCATTTGGAGAAAATAAAAGAGGGTGGCGACTGTTGCTTCCGCGACATTTCGTGAACCAGCGTTAAACAGTCAGTTCCAGATCCACCAATCACAGAACTGGCGACTCTGCTGGGGAATTAAACTTAAAGTGAGGTGTACCTTAGGACTAAGATCACTTGTGTTTTCAATTGCTTTCTTTGCTTGATTTAAATTGTGGGAATGTCTCGGGAGTTCTATAGATCCTAACCTGGATCTGGGGATACCTTCTTAGAAAGTAGCAACAAGGCTGTGAGGGAACTATGCGGGGTATACCGACATGGTTGAAACAGTCTGCTACGTTGATGTGGCACTTTGGTGTGTACCGGTAACCCTTGAGTTCAGTCAAGGAGAGTACGGGGCCTCCGCGTGGTGTCGTGAAGCATCAACAGACCTTAGGAACCTTAATTGAACTATCTTGTCCTCTTTAGGGTAGTGAGATAACTGACTTTGGTGCAGTCCGAGGTTGGTTGATACTCGATACTACACTCAATTGAGGGTTGCTTTCCTGGAATATTTCGGTCGCCAGTTCAGTGGCTAAATCGAAACGATGAACAATGAAAGCAATCCAGTGATATTGGGACCCTTAGAACTCGGTTACTTCTAATAGGACAGGTTGAGCCCACCAACTTCAAGAGGGTAATGCCCAAACCCCATGCTGGCCTAAACTCTAAGGGTTTCTCTTGTGTGACTTGTGTGCCTTCGTACTTGACTATTTGCATGCTTGTTGTCTGACACTTGAGCTTCTTGCAGGTTTTGTTTGTAGTCCTTAATTAGGACTCATAACAAGGTCTACCGAGTTTCTTGCAGGTTTCGTTTATAGTCCTTAATTGGGACTCATAACAGGGTTTACTGAGTTTCTTGCAGGTTTTGTTTATAGTCCTTAATTGGGGCTCATAACAGGGCTTACTAAGTTTCTTGCAGGTTTTGTTTATAGTCCTTAATTAGGACTCATAACGGAGTGTATTGGGTTTCTTGCAGGTTTTGTTTATAGTCCTTAATTAGGGCTTATAACAGAATGTACTGAGTTTCTTGCAGACTAGTTTTTTTTTGCAGGTTTTGTTTATGTCCTTAATTGGGACTCATAACAGGGTTTACTCACATTACCTCATGCATACCATAACATTATACCATTGCATACATCCTAACTCATTTCAAGGATCTCAAGGGCTTGTGATACAGGTCATGGTGAATCAACTATCCCAGCAAGGGGCAAAGAGGATTTATTTTCCTCTAGCCAAGGTTGTCAGGGGCTATGACCCACTTGATATGGTGAGCTCTGACTCCTGAAGAAGGTTCCCCTAACCAAGGTTGTTTGGAAATCAAAACCAGACATGATGACTAAAGTCAGGGGCTATGACCCACTGGATATGGTGAGCCTTTGACCCTTTGAAGAAGGACTCTCAACAACATGAAATTCCTTCAATCAAGCTACCGGACCCAAATTCTAACAAATTTTCTTTGTTTACCCCGCGAGGTCCTTGAAAACATTGCATGCATATCATACACATCTTTGCATTACAGGTACCCCTTTGCAGGACACTTACCTTCGTCGCTGTTTATTTCAGCAATGACTTCCCAACAAGGTAACTAGGACCTTCACACTCAAGAGACTCAGTTCAGGGAAATCCTCCTAGGCCTATCCAAGGGGCAGGAAGAGTTGAAGACACTCCTCACGGGGAATCTGATCAGAAAGAGTCCTGAAGATGACAAGGACGAACAGCTGAAACGTCTACAAGCTGAGGTAGACACATTGAAAACCCAGATTCTGGGGCAAAGGGCCCTCATTCAAGGTCTAGCTCAGGAGCAAGGAGAGCTGAGAGCCATGATCAGTCAGCTTCATCAAGACATGAAGCAACCAGCCCAAGTCAGGGACCCAGTCATTAATCAACTTCCAAGAAGTCAAAGGTTTGGGCCTCTCCAAGCTGCTATTACTTCACCGGTCCAACAACGACCCCGCCCAGAACAACGGGCTGATCAGAGCAAACCAGACAAGCCTAAAAGGCAGTTCACCAAGATCAACATGTCGCTGGATCAAGCACTACAACAAATGTTAGAGGCAGGGCTGATCACCTTAAGGGCTCCTCTCCGGAATCCAAACACTTCTGCTCCTAACTATCATCCCAACGATAGGTGCGCATATCATTCTAATAGCCCGGGGCATACTACGGACAACTGCTGGCCTCTCAAAAACAAGATTCAAGACATGATCGACGCTGGAGAGATTCAGTTTAAAGTATCCAAGACTCCCCACGTGATCACTGCTCCCTTGCCAAAACATGGCTAGGATTGAGAAATTTTTGTTCATTCGAATGTTCAAGTTGCAATTCTCTTTTGTTCAAACATTTACTCATGTTAAACATTGTTATTTCATTAATGCATCACATATGTCTGTTCTGAAACAATATATTCGTATTCACTAAATGCAAATTATATTCATATTTTTTCGGATGATCAACTCTTAATTAATAATTCTAAGCCTCTTGAGGGAGGATGACAAAAACGATACCATAATCCACAGTATGCTTTTGAACAGACCCCGCTGATGAGGTACATGCATTGTTTCAAATCCCTAAACACTGGAGTTATAAGGATGATAATCCCTCGTCAACCCCTCTGAGCCAAAGAAGTAGGAGTTTTTTCTTTTCGAAATTTAAAACCTTGAATCATAACCTGGGGCAGGGTAGTCTCTCAGTTGATCCAAGTGCATAACGAATGGCACCAAAGAAGTTCTTACAAAGCAAAGAAAGACAGTGATGGTTCCGAATAATCAATAAAGAAAGGCAGTCATTATATCTCAAAAATAAAAACCCATTAAGTCAAAACCTATGAAGGAGACTTACAAAACTGGGGCATCCCGCTGACTGTAATTCCAAAAAGAAACAGTTCAGGCAAAAAACAGGGATAATGAAAGAGGTCTTTCAAACCCTAAACCAAACAAAAATGACTGCCTGTTCAGAATAAACTATCAATATTTGAACCATCATTGGAACATCAGGACAAAGACTCAAACAAAGTCTAATGTATGATCAACTGAGTTTAGGTTTGGAGAACATCACGAAGAGCGGGTGGGTACAAATAATTTGAGCCTTTATCCTTTGTTTCTTAAACCGTGAACCAAGCCATGTTATAACCCTTAAAAGTCCTAGCTGAAGCATGGGTTAGTTCGAAAGCATACTGTTACGAAAGATATCCTGACTCCTTAAGGCCTACGGTAAATACAGAGTTGACATCACGTTTACAAACATTCATTTGTTTTATGGAAAAAGAATGCATCTTCAAAATCTTCAAAACAGACATAGGCTTTGCATTTTTAACATAACATTGTTTGCATATGACTATCTGTTTGAGCAGCAGGGAAATTCGCACGACGAATGCCTAATGAACAGAAGCGCTTCCAATCAAGGGGCATGACATGATCATGGTCCATCATCTAGGGCAGTCCAATCAAGATTCGGAGAATCTCTCAAAGGCCAAATAGCCTGGGGCAAATCTCCGCCTGAGTCACTTGGGGCATTCCAGCAACGAATCTTGCCTGATCAAACACCTTCTGGTGGCATGACAAAACACTGCTAACAGGGGCAACTCCCTACATTCTGAGAGCGTGGACATAGTCGAAAAAAATACTACGCACAATCAAAGACCCGCTAGGTTGACACACCTAGGCAAAAATAAGGGCTTCCCGGTGAACCAAAAGGGTTCGGGCAAAATGAAGAGATGAAATGAAAAAATCTGTACACCCGGCAAGTCGAAAACCTGAAAAGGCGACTTGGGCAAAAATGGGTATCCCGATGGACTGAAAACCCAAAGGGGCGGTCCAGGCAAAAGTTAGGGATCAAAGCGTACGACTATGTCCTATCATCTTGTCACTTGCCTACCAGAAGAAGGTTTGTCCATCAACAACTACCAATCACCTCCACAGGTATCTTCCTCTCCCACATCAGAAACAGGGGCAATAACGAGTTGTCTAAGCAATCTGATTGTTCTGTCCTCCAAGGTATCAAGGTAGGTTCCATTGAAGAACATAACCAATACAGTTCAATACTTCCCCAGGAGAGTCCAATTCAGTTTCCCCAAGAAAGTTGGAATCCATCTCTCCAAGCAGTAAGCTTATCCCCAGTAGATTCTGGAAGCTTATCCTCGCAGAGCACGAACGTGTCCCCCGGCTTTATTCAAAGAGTTATTTCCTTACCAGGATATAACTGGGTTATCCTCAGCCAATAGCCACGGAAAGAGCGTCCTCGACGAGTTCTCCTCATCCCCAGCGAAGTCTATCAACACTTCCAACACAACAATGGTATCCCCAGTGAAGTTATTATCAACAACTCAGCAAAGTATCTCTCTCCCCACAGAGCATTGCTTCCCAGCAAGATCGTTAGAGTACTTGTCTCCCCGCAGAGTAATCCATTCGCCAAGTTTATGCCCCAAACGGAGTTATCTTCTCCTACCGGTATTCTTGCAACTATCATCCCCAGCGGAGGCAAAAATATATTCTCCAACATCAGCCCAGGAGTGACTTCCCGGCACCCGTCAAGGACTTACTTTCCTAGACAACAAACATACATACATCATTATAGCATGCATAGACGCATCATATCTTACAAATCTCATTTATGTTGAGAACATCATTGCTTGGTCCATATCATGCATTGCATATGACTGACCTTTACCTTTCAGGAAAGATTCAGTTAAATTCTCAATCATATTTCAAGACCGAGACCGGTTCAATTAAATCGACTCCAAAGATTTCTTATCCAGTCAAAGGCCTTCTCTGGTCCAGTTAAATCGACCCCAAACAGATTTTTTTGATAAAGACCCAGTTGAAGACATTCCAAGACCTAGACCGGTTCAGTTAATCGACCCTAAGATTCTCTGTTTCTTATCCAGTCCAAGGCCTTCTCTAGTCTAGCTAAATCGACCCCAAACAGATTTTTCTGATGAAGACTCAGTAGAAGTCATCCAAGGTTTTCTCAATGATTGCTACTGAGATTGTAATCGCCTATGGTTCTCTCCCCGATACTGCGGAGATGATAATTCCATCCAAGGTTTTCTCAATGATTGCTATTGAGATTGTAATCGCCTATGGTTCTCTCCCCGATACTGCGGAGATGATAATTCCATCCAAGGTTTTCTCAATGATTGCTATTGAGGTTGTAATCGCCTATGGTTCTCTCCCCGATACTGCGGAGATGATAATTCCATCCAAGGTTTTCTCAATGATTGCTATTGAGGTTGTAATCGCCTATGGTTCTCTCCCCGATACTGCGGAGATGATAATTCCATCCAAGGTTTTCTCAATGATTGCTATTGAGGTTGTAATCGCCTATGGTTCTCTCCCCGATACTGCGGAGATGATAATTCCCACCAAGGTTCTCTCAATGTTTGCTGTTGAGGTGGTAATCGCCTATGGTTCTCTCCCCGATACTGCGGAGATGATAATTCCCACCAAGGTTCTCTCAATGTTTGCTGTTGAGGTGGTAATCGCCTATGGTTCTCTCCCCGATCCTGCGGAGGTAGTAATCCCAGGCTTCGCTCAATGATTGCTGTTGAAGTGAAGTTATCCAAGGTTCTCTCGATGTTTGCTGTTGAGGTGGTAATTGCCTATGGTTCTCTCCCCGATCCTGCGGAGGTAGTAATCATCCCAAGATTTTCTCAACGATTGCTGTTGAAGTTAAAGTCACCCAAGGTTCTCTCACCGTTCCTGTTGAGGTAGTAACCATCCCTGGTTCATTCATCACCGTTTGAAGCTCCAGACCCAGCTCCTGCAACCAGTCAGGACATATCTACACAAAGAATTTGAAAACTAGTTCCTGTAACAGGTCAGGTAATCTTTTTTCTTTTGCAGGTACGCAAGTTCTCGCTAAGGAATCTCTTACGCGATCAACATCCAGATGGCATCAATAAGCCCATCCACCTTCCATCATCTTTTAGCATGGAATCTATAAGCCCATCATCCTATCCATCAATCTCCAAATGGCATCTGTAAGCCCATTCCCCCACATCACACTACTATGTGAGCGCAAATTTCTGGGCACTCTAGTGTTCAATCATCTTCCACCTTCGGATTACGAAAGGCACGTCAGCCAATCTGCATCCTCAGGTCTAAGAAGATTGAACAGGGGAAACTGTTGTACCCCAAAATTTGCCCTTCCATATTCTTCAAGAAATTGCCAAGTCAAGCTTCAAAATCTCCCCAAGGGTTGCACAGTTCAAGGGCCTCCTAAACAGTCAAAATTAGGGTTTTGGTTCTGACAAAGTAAATGAAGTTTCCAAGGGTCCAATCAAGTCCCACATGCCTATAAATATGGTCAAGCATCCTCATACCAAGTTTCAAGACTTTCAGCACCAAATTGCACAGTCAAAACCCTAATTGCACTACAGTCAACTGTAGGGGCAAAATGGTCATTTGACAGTCAAAAGTTCAAATTTTTGGTCAACATCTCATTGTGAAGCCACAAACATCATTTGATCAATTCTTGATCATGATTCTCAAAGCTTGGCTCAAAAATCATCAAGATGCAAAAGTTTCCATAATTGGACAGTTGGAAAAGTCAACTGTAAATTGACCAGGGCATAACTTTTACATGGATTATCAGAAAAATTCCATCCAAAGCTCATTTTGAAGATAAAGACATTTCCTACAACTCCTCTTCATACTTCAAGTCCAAGAAATGCTCTCACAAAAAGTTATCAATTTCAACATTATAGGTCATTTTCAAAAGTCAACAAAAAGGGACTTTAAGTCAAAGGCCATAACTTGAGATTGGTAAATCAAAATGACATGGGACCAAAGACATTGGTTAGAGGACTCAAAGACCTTTCCAAAATGTCCAAGAACATGAGCAAAGCTTAAAAATTGAGCAAGTTATGCCTTGTAGAAGTTGGGAAATTTTTGGATATTTTGAAAAGTCAACATTGCTTCAAATGACCTAAAATTGCTAATGGGCCTCTTTTTCTTCCACAATTCATCATCCAAGGCATGTGCACGACCATTTGGCCCAAAGGGAAGTTTTTTATCATTTTATTTTATTTATTTGGATTTTTAATTATTAATAATTCATTTAATTAAATTAAATATGTAAAAAATACTAAACCTAATTTTTTGAATCTTTTTGTGCATGAAATAATCTCAAGATATTGTGTATAATCAGATTTGGAAAAAATCTTGCTAATTGGCCATGATTGGAACTAAATGAGCATGAAAAGATTTGAAAATAATAGCATGAAAAATCAAATATCCTTTTCATCAATTCATGGATTTTGGATCAATTTTCTTTGACCTAATCATTCACACATAAGTATAGAATGCAAACCTAATCCTAGGGAGGTCTAAGCTGCGCAGGAAAAGCCATATGCAAACTTGAAATTTATCAAGAAAAGTCAAATCTGAAAACCAAGTTCCAGGACGATTCAAGCAAAGAGACTTGTGCCATCACCTTCCTGAAGCTTCAAGGAAGGTTTTCCAATCAAAACCATCCATCCTAACATCAAGAAACGTGAGAACGATGATGCCCTGTACAGAAAATTTCTTGCATTCGTACATCATGAATCATGCGTTTTTGGCACTTTTTAACATTTGATTCATATTCATTGTTTGATTCTAATGCTAACTGTATGGTTTAATTGTGTTTTTGTGCACCCTTGAGGATTTCACCATGAATGCGCGCTAGGGTTTCCAGGACCTTGAATTAGGGTTTTTTAATTAAGGAACAATTGGCACATGGGACCTAGGCCATTCAACTCAGCGCTCTTAGACGAAAACAAAACGACCCTCGCGCCTAATTTATAATGCAAGGATTCCTAATCGCTATTTTCTGGAATGGTATATTTTGGAACGATTCAAAAACCGTTGCTTATGGTTTTGTGTTTCAGGGAACGTAGAAGAAGAAGATGAGGTGGCCATCAAGGATTGGATTGTTTGAAATCTCGCGCGAAAAACGCACTAGCATTTGTTTTTACTTTATTATGTTTATTGTTTATTTAATATACAGAGAAGTAAAGTGGCACGATTGGCAGGGCATTGTAGTGGTAACCTCCAGGACCTGGGTTCGATCCCAGGTCCCCATCCCTTTGCAATATTATTTTCCTAATTGTCATTCTATGCAGCGTCTCTCTTGAGGAACACCATGCACCCACAAAATCAAGCCATTTACACACATGCTGAGATCAATCCAAGGGCTATGGTTGGAAGCATATCATGGACATTAGTCAAAGGCATTGCACGCTGGCATGAGAAGTCAACCAGGCCAAAGCTATTGGGCCCAAATTGCTGGACCTCACCCTCCACTTGGGGACAGAACTCCCCTAGGTTTGCAAATCTTTATTTATTTTTTCATTTTTTATTTTAATTCAATTACAATTTTTAATTAGTTAATTAATTTTATTATTTTCATAATATATAAAAAACACCAAAAGATCAGAAAAGATAAAAAATAATAAATATTTTTATTTAACTAATATTTTGTAAATAAATAACTTTAATTGATTTTAGTTCTAATTTAGGTTTAAATCTTAACATTTTCTTAAATAATTTAAAATTGGTAGAATTAGGGTTTATAATAATTTTTATCCCTTTTTCTTTTCTTTCATAATAATTAAATATTTCCTATTATTTATTTTTGTAATTAAATTGCATGTAAATAATTAGATTAAGTTTAGGTTAAAATTTAATTCTTTCTTAATAAACTAAAAAACAACTAGAATTAGGGATAGCATTTTATTTTAATTAATCTTTCTCATAAAAATCTTAAAGTACAAAAATACCAAAATAACTTCTTTTTCTTTCATTTAATTAATCATTCAATTTAGTTTCATTAAAAAGGGGTCTAACGCCCTCGTTTCTAATTTTATTCCGATTCGCATATTTATTTCTTTTTCTTGTAAATATTTATGTATCTCTCCCAAAGCTATGTAACATTTATATTTCTCGCACTTTTACTTTACTTCTTTATTTATTTTCTGTCAAATCGGGTCCTGGAAATTTTGGCGATGTGGACCCGCGCCTTTGTAATAGTTTAGGAACTTTATATTTCTCGCAATTTTTAACTATTAATAATGACATGCAAGAATGAATGATAAAATAAAAACAAACGCATAGATCACTTTGACAAAAGACAAAAATAAATGAAAACGACACACAAATCACACACCACCCCTAGGGTACGCCTCACTGTTGCCTTGCCTCGAAAGGTGATCGTCGAGTAGAGGATGTCTTAGTAAGTCCTCATGATCCGGGAACCTGGCATGAGGGTAGCTTCTAAGGTGTCTTCCCATTGCTCTGGTGATCACCATGTCCCGAACCTCGAATTGACCCGAACACCTCCAACGGTGGTGCTACCTACCTCTCAATGGTGGGATGGCACTACTTTAAGGACATTTACACAGACGAATTCCTTAGGGTAGGTAGACGACTCTAGATACTTGCTCTAATTTCACAACAAATAAAAAATACTTTTCACACCGACACATTTTCAAAAAGCTTTCGAAAGCATTTTTCAAACACTCTTGAGGACCGATACAAGAGTCGAACTGAAATTTTCAAAGAAACTTTTTAAAACCCACAATTGAAAAGCAAACAAACCATTTTTGAAAACACAAATGAGCAAGTATCTAAGAGCCCATGGATAACCATGGATAGAAAGGGTGCTAACACCTTCCCTTTCTATAACCTACCTCCCGAACCGAGAGCAATCTCTTTAAGGAATTTTTCTATGCTTTTGTCCTTTCCATTTGGAGAAAATAAAAGACGATGGCGACTCTTGCTTCCGCGACATTTCACGAACCAGCGTTAAACAGTCAGTTCCAAATCCACCGATCACACACTCATTAATGGAAACACATACAAACATATGAGAATAGATGCTATGCTGAAAAACCATATCTAGTTAACAAAGATCTAGATAATTCCACAATAGATAAAGGATGTTATCAGGTTATTACAGATCCAACCAACAAAGAAAAACAGAAAGAAATTGTCATCTTTAAAACTAGTTATTCAAAAGAACCAGTGATTCAACATAAGCAACCTGATCTTCACCAATATATGATTCAGAGCCATATAATTGAACATGAATTTTCTTGAAGGACTTCATCTTTGTTATATACGTTTTCCCTGTCAGAGATGCTCCAGTAGATGATCCAATAAATGTTTCCACCTTGGATTCAATCTTCTTGGAATTAGTACTCTTAGCCTTTTTTCTGACTTGGCTTCCAACAACCGAACCTTTTTAACATCAACATTTTAGAAAGGTTGACTCATGTTGACACACAAATTAAGAGAATGTAGAAGTAATAAGGTTTTGAGACCAATAGAGAAGAATAACCTTTCTTGTAACAATTGACCAGACAATGAGATAATTTTGAAAGAAGTGTAATCATTCTCATTAATAGTTCACCACTTATGTTAGGAGAGAGAGAGAGAGAGAGAGAGAGAGAGAGAGAGAGAGAGAGAGAGAGAGAGAGAGAGAGAGAGAGAGAGAGAGAGAGAGAGTGAGTGAGAGTGAGAGAGAGACTTTCTTGTTCTTCTTTCTCTCTTCCCAAGCTTTGACTGTTGGGGATTCTCACAATATTTGAAATGACACTGCCTTGGTCAGATATAACCACATATGGTTTGACATAGGATAATATTTTTCTTGAATTTGCATGCACAACTAGATGAAGGGGAGAGAAAATATTATTAGCATGCCTCTAAACCTTTAAATGTTATAAATCTTTAGCAGTATAAATTCTTAAATCACCCTTAAATTCTCAATCTGATTCACATCCAAAGTCCTTTTATTTGAAATATATCTCCCGGTAGTTTCTAAATGGTCCCAAGGTTAGGGGAAACACTTTTCCCTATACCAAGACCCTTGACAAAAGTGGTGACCAGTATCAATGAGCTTTGTCCTGTTGAACAGACTGGAATCCTTGAATATACTGATTGTAACCAGCTTTCCATAATATAATGTCATGACATCTTATTTGACATTATATTATTTTACCATCCAAATCAATTTAGATCAACAACTTCCTTCTAAAGTATACATATCCTTAGTGAAAGACCAAGATACATAAATTATTTTGTTGTTGATCCAAGAGACAAGATTGTTTCCCAAGAAGAAACATCCCTTATCAATATTATTTCCATCAGACTTATTCTTGTAAACCCATTTTGTGCCAGTAGCTTTCCTCCAAAATTCACCAGTCAAGGTCTCCTTCAATTTTGAATACAAAATTTGAGATAGAATAAGAATTAGATATTACATCTCTGAATCTAGAGGTGATCTCTTCATAAAAAAATTAAAATAATGATTTCCTTTGGATAAATTTTCTGAACTCAAGAGGGAACCTTGTTGGCTAGAGAGCTCTCTGATTCAGTACCTACTAGATCTTTAGAGTTTGCCTTATTTTCTAAAGTCTCGGTCTACTAAGATGATGTTCCAGCACCTTATGATTGAACCAAGTAGAAAAGAGAACAAATCATCTTATGTGTAGGGATGACTTATGATAAGTCTGGCATGACAAAACTGGGACATCACCTTAACCCCAACGTTAAGTTGAGAGCAGGATGCAATGAAGGTTAAAAATAATGATTGTGCTCGGCTTTAAGGCATATCTGGCATCAACTGGAAAGTTAGATTACATTTGAGTTAAAAAGTAAAAGAGATAAGATCGAGGCGGTAGAAGACAAAAAAATTCATAATATTACAACCACTACAACATGCTTGCCTCCCTATGATTCATCACTCTTGCCAGGCGCCGCAATTGCCTCCATGCACAACTAACCTACCACACGAAGCTTTGTCCCTCACATGATGTTTGTACATTACCCAATAATGGTATGAAAATGGAGAATTATAGGGAAATTTGTTGATTCGTATTATCCATAAGTAATGAATATTAAAAATCCCATGATCAAATACTCCACCAAACCCTAAATGAAGTTGACTATAAAAGGACCTCCTGGTGAAAATGCAAAAGAAGTTTCAGGCATAAAGAGAAACACTTGGTAGAAATTGGGTGTGAAAGTAAGTTGAATCATAGTGGAGAATTTCTTATATCTTCTTCTCAAGTTTAAGCTACCAGGATCTGGCGTGACAAAACTCGGCTTCTATTGATTGAAGATTGCAAGAAGACAAAGAAGTTTCTCTTAGGTTTTCCTTTCTTTTTCAATATGTGTTTATGAATGTTTATCTCAGGAACCAATATTAGTGTATGTATTGAGCTCACCCTGAGATAAACTCCTTTATGTTGAGCAAATATGAAGTTAATATAAAGTAATATTTTGTGTTATTTTATATGGTATTAGTGCTTTATTTTATCATGCATTATATTTCCATACATCAAATTCTTTGGTTGATCATCTTACGAAAAGATAAAAGCTTGTTGGACATGGGGTTTTGGTAAGGAAGTCATATAACAAGTGGCATATGTGAATCAACTTCACTAACCTCAATGTTGTATGTCCTAAAGATTTGTTTGGGGTACAACCAGATTAAAATGGATCCCATGGACACTCCAAATACGGAGTTCATATCTAACCATGCTAATCATTACTTGATTTCATGCCTTTTAGGCTCAAGAACGTTGAAGCCACCTATGAGTGCCTCATGGATGCGGTGTTATCAAATAAGATAGGTCACAACCTCGTGGTTTAATTTGATGACATGATCATAAAGACATAAAAATAAGGAAGACATATAATATACTTAGAAAATATCTTGGGATTAGAATGGAATTATAACATGCACCTTAATACAACCAAGTTCTCATCTGGCGTATAAGGGGGATAGTTCTTAGGTTTCATGCTCACAAATGAAGCATAGAGGAATACCCAGATAAATTTCAAGTCATCATAGACATTAGAAGCCCATCCTATGTTAAGGATGTTCAACATCTAATTGGGCACTTAATCGCCCTCTCTCGTTTATTTCTTATGCAAGTGACAAGGCTTTCCACTTCTTTTCCACATTGAAGGAAAATGAGAGGTTTTAATAGACTAGAGAAATTGAGTAGGCATTCTCGAAGTTGAAGGAATTCTTATAATCACCACTCATTTTGAAACGCCTATTAATAGGTTCACCTTATATATCTACTTGTTTGTAATTGACCAGGAGTTTAGCTTAATACTTGTTCAGGAAACAAATAAAGTATAGTGGTTTGTCTATTTCGTTAGCAAAGTGTTTAGGGGGGATTGAGGTTATCTATCAAAAGATAGAAAGGCTTGTGTTAACAGTAGTGGCGAGTGTAAGAAAACTTATGCCTTATTTTTAGGGATACCGGATATTGGTAAAAATAATCTATCATGTACACTAGATATTTAAGAAGCCAAACTTGGACGAAATAATGGTATCTTGGGAATTCTAAATTTCTAAATACAATATATGTTACATTACCAAAGTCAACATCAACACATTAGATATTGGTAAAAATAGACTATCACGTACATCATGTCCTTAAGAAGTCAGACATGGCCAGAAGAATGGTATCTTTGGAAGTCTAACTATTTGAATACAATATCTAGTAAATTCCTAGAGGCAACATCAAGTCACAGGTTTTGGTAGATTTTTTAGCTGAGTTTAGCACACCCATCGGTGAGGAGGTTTCCACCTTATTATTCCTCTTAGTGGATTGAGCCTTTAACGTCAAAGGTAGGGCATTGGGATTGTAATAGAAGTATGAATGCTCAAAAAGTATTGGACTGTTTTTTATAAAAATGTGAAAGAGGTAAAGAATTGTTCTTTGATGTATAAACATATTATATATCCTAGAACACCTCTTGATAAGTATGCAATCATTCACAATCAATCATGAAACCTTGCACTGATTTCAAAAGCTTTTTGTATTGAAAAAATGCAATGATTTGAATGTGTATTTAGTTATAACACTTGTGTAGTCAAATACAAATTATGCAACATTAAGAAAATTTGAATTTCCAAAGCTTGTATTCGACTACACTATCCTTGTATTCGAATACAAATTACATATTTTTTATTCTATTTGACATTCATATTTGACTATATTGTCCTTTTATTCTAATAAAAATTGTTCAATTTTGATTCTGTTTGGCATCTATATTCGGCTACATAACATGTGTATTCGAATAAACTTTTGAAATTTTGCAAAATTTATTCTTTTAAAACTTGGAGCCTTGAATATTCATAAACCCAAATGCAAGAAGAGATTAGATCAAGTGAAGATGATTTTCTCTTAGCAAATGAAAGTACCAAGATTGGAATTGCAATATGTACCTTAATTAAGCCTATTTGACTAACACTTCACTTGAATCAACCGATCATCTTTAAGCATGATACATGAGACTTGAAAATGTTTTCTTCATTGAAACACAATGTCTTTATACTTGAATTTATTAATTTATCTTCATCAAAATCATATATGTCCAAATGTTATATTTATAACTGAGAGATCTGGTTCTCTTTGATCAAATTCTTCTCGGTGGAGGGGAGTCACTCTTCTCAAATCCAAAGTTATGGAACCATCATATTGGTTTATTGATGGTCTTTATAAGAAATTTAGATCAGGTCTCCTCTCTTCTTTCTTGATAGACCATTGGGTAGGAAGCACTCCCCTTGGAATTAGATTTCAGATTAATATGATCACTCCTTTGGGGAGTTAGGCAGGTGGGAGGGAGAGGTTTGGGCGTGGAATCTTAAGTGGAAGAGATCTTCCCTTTTTGATCAAGAGTTAGTTCTTATTGATGACCTTATGTCAGTAGTTAGGGGTTTTATTCCATCCTCAGAGTTTGATGAATGAAGGTGACACCATTATAAGGACGACTCATATTAAGTTCCTTCAGCCTTTTACTGCCTCATGGCTAATGACTTTTCTCCTAATTGTCAGATTACTTCTATTAAGTGAAGTCGAAGCACATATGCCACTTGTTTGATGCCTTTCTTACCAAAATAAGTTTGACAAAAAAGACTTAGGTTCTACTAAGAAAATTATTGATATGGAAATTCTCAAAGACATCTGTACTAGAAATTTATGGCTATCTCAGAAAAGACATGTGTTGTACCCCAAAATTTTCCCTCTCATTCTATTCAAGGCATGCTCATTGAGGTCCCCAATTTCTCAAGGTTGACCAAGAATTGACCAGACAAATTCTCCTCCTAAGAAATGGATTTCCATCTAAGGTTTCATTTCTTACAAAGAATTTTGGTTTGCAAAAGCTTTAAATGATTTCCATGGCACTCTATATGCCTCAGCATAATGGCATGGCTGAAATAAAGAAAAGAAGTGTACGGAACATGCTGAGGTGTATGTCAAAAGCAAAGAATATGCCTGAGAGATTTTAGGCTGAAGCAGCTTCGACATCAGTATGTAGTAATTTGATGCCCAACGAAGCAGATGGTCGAAAAAGGCACCATATGAGGCTTGGACAGGATGGAAGCCTAATATAAGTCATCTTAGAGTTTTTGGATCAATATGTTTCAAGCATAGTGAGGAAGAGGTGATACTTCGATTGGTCGAATTGAAGGAAATGAGATCGAAAAGAACAGAACGAAGCTTCGAAAAGTCAAGATAAAGAGGTGATACTTCGATTGGTCGAGTTGAAGGAATGGAGATCGAAAAGAACAGAACGAAGCTTCGATAAGTCAAGATGAAGAGGTGATACTTCCATTGGCCGAGTTGAAGGAAAAGAGATCAAAAAGAACATAACGAAGCTTCAAAAAGTCAGAAGGAAGACGTGATACTTCGATTGGTCGAATTGAAGGAAAGCAAGTCGAAAAGAACAGAGTGATGCTTCAACAAGTCAAGATGAAGAGGTGATACTTCAATTGGTCGAATTGAAGGAAAGAATATCAAAAAGAATAGAATGAAGCTTCGTCAAGTCAAAAGGAAAAGGTGATACTTCGATTGGTCGAATTGAAGGAAAGGAGATCGAAAAGAACATAATGAAGCTTTGATAAGTCAAGATGAAGAGGTGATACTTCGATTGGTCGAATTGAAGGAAAGGAGATCAAAAGGAACAAGAACTGGGTTCGAATAGGCTGATTGGATATGAAGGGTTTCCAGATTACACAATTGATGCAGATGGTAACTAAGTCAAAGAAGCCATAATGATGAAGCCTTGAGCAATTCGAATTGGAACTCAGATCCATCGAAAAGAACAAAGCTTGGGAGCTTGTCGAAAGAATAAATTGATGTGAAATGGAGATGCAAGTCGAAACAAAAACCTAATGGGATGAAGCTTGTTGGGCTTGGAATGATCAGATCGAAGCCCAAATTCGAGCAAGACACCAACCATAACATGTCTAGGTTCATTATGTTTCAAGAATGGCAAGAAAATTATCAAAATGGTAACTTTTCAAATCTTTCGATTTTGCTTTCAAAGCCATGATTAATGGTTGATTCATGCCATATTTGTTCACCACAACACCCCTATATAAATAAAAGACCAAACCAGAAGCAGGGGAGAGACACAAGTTTCCTCAAAGAGCCACAAGCAGACAGTACCTCAAATCACCACACACTACCTCAGAAAACCATATCAAAATTCTCAAAACTGCATAAAGTTGTCAAAATTCAAAACCTACATTACGGTCCTTCTCAATCCAAACTAACACCCAAATCATTCTCTTGACACTTCCAAGAAGCCACCCAGACCCTTACACGAGTTGTTCCACGCCCAGGGTTAAAGGTCGAAGCATCTCCGATTGGTAAGGATTTACAAAATCAAAATTGTATCTCCAGGCCCTTTAAATACATATTGCTTGCATATTTGCGCTGCTAACGTTGTTTCTGTTTGTATGAACGTATCACATGTAAGATGACATGCAGGAATAAGATCGTGACATCGTTAGGGCACAATCTGAATTTGCCTTCGAAGCTCATGATACAGGTAGTTTCAAGCCAAATAGACCCCGGATTTGAATTCAGGGGATGATTTCATGTGGGATAGGGTCCTTTGCATTGTTTTAAATTAATGTTTGGTTGAGTTTGTAGGTTTTGGTGCACCGGAGAAGACGACCGAAGTTTGACTCTGGCGTCTCTCCGTCCGTTGACTCGGGCGAGGGAGCATGTGCATGTTATTTTTATATCAATATTGTATTGTTTCTAATATAATGTTATCATTTTATTTTTATCAAAGAATAGATTGTTGGCACAGTTGGTGAGGAAGATTATCTACAATGAGAAGGACTTGGGTTTGATACCCAAGTCGTGTATTTTATTTTTCTAACATGTTTCTTGCAGATCCAGCGTAATGTGATCCTATGGGTGCACCATGTACCATTAGATTAGCACCATCAGATCCATACAGCGTTAGATCCAGCGTCTCCTAACATGCAGCTTCATGATGGACTCTCAAGGGCTAGCACCATAGGATCCAACGCAGTTCCTGGGTTCTATTTGTTAGGGCCCAAACAAATTCCAAATCTCCCCCCCTGTTAATTTTACTATCTTGGCCCATTTACTTTTTTTATTTTGTTTTTTATTTGCTTTTAATTGTTTTATTCTTTTAGTAACATTATAAAAATCATCCAAAAAAATCATAAAAAATATAGTTTTAGGTTTTTTTTTATTAAACTATTTTTGTAAATTAATTGATTAATTATTTTAACTTTTTTAATTTAAAACTAAATAGACCTAGGATTTTAAATTACATTTCTTTCCATGATCAAAAACAAACAAAAATATTTTTCCTTTTTAAGTTTTAGAAGTTATTTTCATTTCGCACGCGTTATTTCCTTTCACACTTTTTTTCATATTATTGTACCTGCTTCCTGGTTGTAATAGTGTAGAGTAGGATTTTACATTTAATAATTTATTTCCCTCCTAGTTTTGGACATGTAATTAATCCCCCTCCCCGAAGCCTTGTAATAATTTAGGATTTATCTTTCTGCATTTTAAATTCCTGCAAACTATTAAACTGTTTATATGCATGACTAAGGATTGTATGGCAAGAATAACAAACAAACGCTAGCAAACCTAACACAAGATAAATAACTGAATATAACACAATTGCACATGCACACCTCTAGGGTATTCCCACATTGGTTTCCTTAGGAAAATAGTCACATCTCTCGAAATGTGAGAGATTTTAGTGGCTACCCTCCGGTTTAAAGATCATAAGTCCCTCGATGACCCTCTCGATGTTGCCCCGGTAAAAATGATCTTAAAACTCTAGGGTAGTTACTAAAGTTTCTTGCCCAGTTGCCTTTGTGACTGTATAAATGTCTCTTCGAATATCCCTCAAACCGCCAATGAATAGGGTTACCTACTCACTAATAGTAGGATAGCATTGTCTAAAGGAAAAGAGGAAAAGAACAACCCTTTCGAGTAAAAGTAGATAGTTCCTAGATGCTATGCTCAAAAAAAAATTTTACACTTACACAAAACCTCTTTCAAAATCATTTTCAAACACTTTGTATACGTTCTCTTCTATTCCGAGAAACATTACAAAGTTTTCCGTACTAAGGCGCTTTTCAAAAATGCTTTTCAAAACACATAAAGTACAAGGTCTTTCAAAATGAGCTAAGCATCTAAGAGCCCGTAGAAAACTACGGATAGAAAGGGTGCTAACACCTTCCCTTTCCATAATCTACCACCCTTACTCAGAAATAATCTTAAAAGGTCTTTTTCTGTTACTTTCACCCTTTCCTTTGTTGGATAAAATAAAAGTCGGTGGCGACTCTTACTTACCATAACATTTGCGAACAAAAACGCAAAACCAGTATAACTGTCAGTTCTGCCACCGTATCACAGAACTGGCGACTCTGCTAGGGAGAATAATAAAAAGTGGGGTTATCTTAGAGTTTAGTTCATTCTTTATTTGTTTTACATTGTATGTTTTGTATGCTTTATCTTTGAGGGCTTGTTTTGGATGTTACTAAAAGATCCTACACACGGATCTGGGGCACCTTTTAGGTAAGTAGCAATAGATCATGGGGACTGTGCAGGGTATACCAACATGGTTAAAGCGATAACTACGTTAGTGTGACACATTTGTTGATACCGGTAGCCCTTGAGTTTAGTCAAGGAGAATATGGGGCCGCTGTATGGTGTCATGAAGCAATAACTGACCTTAGAACCTTTAGTTGAACAACTTGGCCACTAGGAAATAGTGAGATAGCCGACTTTGGTGCAGTCCGAAGTTTGTTGATACTCGATACTACGCTTATTGAGATCAAACTTTTGGGATATTTCGGTCACCAATAAAGAGGCTTGCGCTGAAACAATGCCCGATGAAGAAAGATCAGTGATATTGAGAATCCCTAGAACCCGATTACTTTCTAGGACAGGTTGAACCAACTAAACTTCAAGAGGGGACTTACCTACGAAACCCATGCAAGCCTAAACATAAGGACTTGTTTGTGTGCTTGTATATATTTTCTTGTACATAACATCATGACATCATAACATGGCATGTCGCACTAAGCATTTCAAGGATTTTTAGGACTTGTCTTTGTGTTTTTTTGTAGGACATGGATTCCACTCGCAGAAACACTATCCAAGTCAACCTCGTAAGGATAATTCTGTAACTCAAAGATTTGGAATCAAGGGTTCTTGAGAATTCTCCATTCACCAAGAGATATGGTCGACTCCTCAATTTGGCCACTTCAAGCCATGATGAAGACATGGTGAAAGTTCTTTTTCAATTCTTTGACCCTTTACACCATTGCTTTACATTTCCTGATTACCAGTTAGTTCCTACCATGGAAGAGTTTTCTCAGTTATTGGGAGTGCCTATTCTCAATCAATTACCCTTCAACAGTATGGAAAGAGACCCAAAACCTGAGGAGATTTCTCGAGCTCTGTATTTATAACGGTCCGACGTTGTGGCAAATTGGGAAACAAGAAGCAGTGTCAAAGGGTTCCTAGCCAAGTTTTTGTTTGAGAAGGCTCACTATTTTTGGGATACTCTGGATTTACAAGCCTTTGAAGAAGTGTTGTCCCTTCTCATCTATGGGATGGTACTATTTCCTAATCCGGACCAACTCATAGATGTGAATACAGTCAAAGTTTTTCTGTCTCGTAACTCGATGCCTACTTTACTTGGAGACATTTTGCACTCTCTTAACACCTGCGCCGTGAAAAGAAGAGGGAACCTTATATGTTGCACTCCTCTGTTGGCTAGGTGGTTTATTTCGTACCTGCCTCAATCTGTTTTGAAGAATGAGCAAGGCACGAGATGGTCTAATAGGTTGATATCCCTCACGCATTCAGATATTCACTGGTGCCTTCGATCTTTGGAAGACGTTACCATCATTGATCGTTGTGGGGAATTCCCTAATGTCCCTTTCCTAGGCATTAGGGGAGGAATCACTTATAACCCTTGTTTGGCGTTGCGACAATTTTGGTACGCTGGGAGGGATGGTCCTCATGATGCACTTGTTCAAGGAATTGCAATCGACTATGAGAACGATGTCCAAGGGTATCGTCAGAGGTTCATACGAGCTTGGGGCATGGTGAACAGAGTGGATAGCAAGACATTGGGGCATAATAACTCCATTCCTTTGGAGCCTTATCTTAAATGGGTGCGAGCGCGTGCTCAAAATCTCATGATGCCTTATGAGGCCATCCTACCTATCATCATGGCGCTTATTTCCGAGAGAGATGTTCCTTATATTATTCTCCATCTTGACATGCTGACTACTCTCGAGGATTTCCAAAGATCTTTGATTCAACTCAAAGTGAAAGGAGACACCTTTGAAAACCAGTTCTACGCAAGCGGGAAGAAGGTTTTAGAGCTCACAAGACAACTTCATGAAGAGTAGAGTTTGAATGCCTACATTGCACCAAAGAGGATGCGCTCATGGGAAGCTTGAGTCCTGTTTGTTTTAGGAGTTTTATTTTGTATTATCTTTGTTTCTTTCATTGTAAGCCCAAGGGGCATGGTTGTAACCATTTAAACTTATGAATGCAATTAATGTTTGTTCTCTCTTTGTCTAAGCAAATTTAAATCTTAAAAATCCTTTAAAACATTGCATAAGCATATCATGCATATCATTACATAAGCAGGTGTTCCAAAACAGGTTTCTTATCTTTTTTCTGTTTATTTCAGCAAAAAGAAATGGCTCTCAAACAGAACATCAAGTACCTTCAAGCACAAAATGCTCAATTCCAGCAGATGTTCCTGGCTCTAGCTAAGGGACAGGAAGACCTAAAGGCTCTGATTCTCAAAGACAAGAAGAAGACAAAGAACCCAGTGGGTGTCCTGAATATTGGAAGTAGATTCAGAGGACCATCAAAGCAATCTCTAGACTTCGCAACTCCGACAAACAAGGGAGACAATCAGGAAGAGAAGCCAAAAGAAGAAGATAACAACCTGGGGACTGATGAAGAAGAAGCTGATTACTTTGAGGAACAATATCCCCCTGATGATGACAAATACAAACAGCTGGAGGATCATCTCAATGCAACTGGTCTGGATTTCGAAGAATTAGGGTTGGTTTCTAGAGTGGTTATCCCACAAAAATTCAAAGTTCCCACTTTTGCAAAATATGACGCTGTTTCATGTTCCCAAGCTTCATCTAAGATCTTATGTCAGGAAGATTCAACCTCACGTTGTTGATAGGAATTTATGGATGCATTTCTTCTAGGAAAGTCTATCAGGGACTCAATTGGAATGGTTCTATCAGCTGAAGGGAACCAACATCCGCAACTGGGAGGATCTGGCAGTTGCTTTCTATAGGCAGTACCAATACAACGCTGACCTTTCTCTAACCCATACACAACTTTAAAGTATTTCTATGGGTTCCAGCAAGGGTTTCAAAGATTATACCCAGAAATGGAGAGATCTTGCAGGAAGAGTCCAGCCTCCCCTGTCTGATAGAGAGCTGGTAGATATGTTCTTGGGTACTTTGTCTGGTCCATTTTTTTAACCATTTGATTGGAAGCTCTTCAGCTGGATTTACTGAGCTAATATTTACTGGTGAACGAGTAGAAGCTGGTATCAAGAGTGGTAAGATTCAGAGAGATGCATCTTCAAGTACAGTGAAAAACCATTCTCCGGGAAAAAGGAAGTAAGTGTTGCCTACGGTCAGAGGAATCAAAGCAAAACTGAACACCGTCCAACGGTAGGAGCTGTGATGATATCCAACCCTACATCAAATCAACAAAAAAACAATCAGCACATACAGGATGCACCCAGAAGACAGTTCACCCAGATTAACACGTCCTTATCTCAGGTTTTTCCACACCTGTTAAAGTCTAATCTGGTTACTCTAAGGGGGGCTCCTAAAAATCCAAATACTACATCTCCTCGATATAATCCAAATGCTCGATGTGCCTACCATTCCGACAGTCTAAGGCATGATACAAATGATTGTTGGGCTCCAAAAAACAAAGTACAAGATCTCATTGAGGCAAAGGATATTGAATTTGACCCTCCAGAAACCCCCAACATGATAACAGCACCAATGCCCAAGCATGGCCAGGGTGTTAATGTTGTTGATGATGACTTGTTTGTTTCTTATGTTGATGAACTAGTTACTCCTCTTCTGATTGTTAAGAAGAATCTTTTGCGAGCCAATTTATTTCCGGGCTGTGGTGAAGGTTACCACAAGTGTGCGTCTCTACCCAATGGTTGCTTATTGTTAAAGATATGTGTCCAGCACCTGATGAACCACAAAGAAAATATGTTTGATAAGACTCCCTCTAGAAGAATTGTATGTGAAGATAGATCAATAATTACCAATTCCAACAATCCTCCCAGGGTCTCCTCCAAAATACCCATCAGGATTACTTCCACTCCTAAGGTTACTCGTTTGATTATCACTTTTCCTATACCAATACCATATTCCTCCGATAAGGTTGTTCCTTAGAATTATGGGGATGACGTTTACTACCATGGCTACAAGCAAGACCTACTGGCTATCAAAAATAAAGATACTCAAGATATTGATCCTAACATCGACAATATTGTTGGGACCAGTAAAATCACCAGAAGCAGAAGGATTTTCTCACCTAAAATCTCTCCAAAGACTGTTGCCACTCCTTTGGTCATTCCTGTTAATGTTCCTGTTGCTACTCCTGTTGCTACTCTTGTTACTACTCCTGTTGCTACCCCTACTATCACTCATGTTGTCATTCCTGCTACTGAGTTAGTTGGGACTCGGGGAAAAGAATTATTGGTTGAGCCTGCCCGGAAGGAGGCGCCTAAAGAAACCGTTCTTGAAGCTCCAAACAAGAAATGGAGGAAATTCTGAAGATCATAAAGAAAAGTGATTACAATATTATGGAACAATGGGGTAGACCCCATCAAAAATTTCAATGATGGCCTTTCATGTGCCTCAAGAGACTTCTGCCGACCAATTCGAGAACTGTATTGCTAGTTTAACAACAGACAATGGACTTGGTTTCTCTGATCTGATTTAACATCCAGAGGAAGAAAGAATAATGATGCCCTGTATGTCTCTATTGAGTGCAGGGGCACTACCCTAGCTCATGTTCTGGTGGATACAAGTTCATCATTAAATGTCTTACCTAAGAATGCTTTGGACAGATTGGGCTGCGAAGGACTGACTTTGAAGCCCAGTAATATTGCGGTGAGGGCTTTTGATGGTTCTAAAAGAATGGTACATAGGGAGGTGGAAATCCCTATTAAAGTTGGTTCTCATACCTTTGACTCCACATTCTACGTGATGGACATTCGACCGTCTTACTCTTGTTTGTTGGGTCGCCCTTGGATCCATGAAGTCGGTGTTGTTACTTCTACTCTACATCAAATGCTGAAGTACCCAGTTAATGGAAAGATTGTTATAGTCCATGGCGAGGAAGAATATATGGTGAGACACTTGAACTCTTTCAGGTATGTTGAGATGGGCGATGAGTTCATTGAGACCCCCTGCCAAAATTTTGAAGAGGTTCCTCAGACAATTGCTGCAACCAAGACTGCTACTAATGTTCCAAAGATTACTAGACGTCCATTGAAGATGGCTTCTCTGAAGTATTACAAGGCGGTAGTTGAAAAAGGTGGGTGTACTATTTGGGGCTAACTCCCTGATATCCCCTACAAATCTGACAAGGTTGGTTTGGTTTTTACTTCAGGAGCCCAAAGAGATATTTGTCGTGCTCACGCTGGAGGACCACCACTACGCATCAGCCACCATGGAATCAATGCTTTAGAGGTCAGTGACTGTGACTGTGACATGGACAATTGGATCTTCCCAACTACCTGCAGTGAACTAAATAATTGGACGGCTAGAGACTTTGTTCCCATTACTTTTATCCAAGAGTAGTTATCTTTTTGTTCTTTTTGGATATGTAATATTTGAACAATTTAAACGCTAAAGCCTTGTGTCTTACCCAAGGCACAATGGTGTATTTCTGAGGGTTACTACTTTATATTCATATGTCATTAATAAATCATTAGACGTTTTGCATACAAATTTTATGTTGTCTGTCTTTCTTTTCTGTTTTTACTTTATCAAAATAGCCATGCTCTCTTACACACACCAACATATCAAACGACAGATCCACATCCACTATGGATCCCAATGATAATGGTTATGTTATTTCCAATTATGACTTTGAAAATCCGATCTAACAAGCCGAGGAAGAAGGTGAGGAAGATTGTGAAGTACCAGGAGAACTTGCTAGACTGTTGCAACAAGAGGAAAGATCCATACAGCCTCATGAAGAGCCAGTCGAGATGGTAAACTTAGGTACCTAATAGGATAAAAAGGAAGTCAAGGTAGGTGCCAATTTGGAGCATAGCATCAAAGAGCAGTTAATTCAGATGTTACATGACTATGTTGATGTCTTTGCCTTGTCATACAAAGACATACCAGGGCTGGACACTGATATTATGGTTCACCGTTTACCAACGAAAGGAGACTTCCCTCTAGTGAAGCAAAAGGTTTGTCGTATGCGTCCAGAGATGTCAGAAAAGATCAAGGCTGAAGTCATGAAACAATTCAACGCCAATTTATTAGTTGTTAATTCTTATCCATAATGGGTTGCTAATGTTGTTATGGTACCTAAAAAGGATGATAAGGTACTGTTGTACCCCAAAATTTTTCATCTCATTTTACTCAACACATGACCATTGAGGTCCTCAACTTGCTCAAGGATGCCTAATAGTTGACTAGACAAACTCTCTCCTAAGGCAATGTACCTCAAACTAGGGTTTCCATTTGCATCAGGATGTGTGAACTCCAAAGGCCTCAAATTCTTTCCATAGTCCTAATATGTTCTCAAGTCCATCCATGTCAAGTTTGAGGCCTTGCACAAGAAGTTTGCTCAGTCAACTGCTTAGATGCCTGGAAATCAACTATACTAGGTCAAAAGTCAACTGTGGCCCACATACAGTCAAACTTCAATATTTTTGGTCAACATCAACATTTTGAAGTGATATTCATCATTGGATCAAAGTTTGATCATGATTCCTCAAGGAATGCCCCAAATTCATCAAAACCCAAAAGTTGCTAAATTAGGGTTTCTCAAGAAAAGTCATCCAAACTTTGACCAAGCATAACTTCTTCATACTTTATCAGACATTTTCCATTCAAGGCTCATTTTGAAGAGGATTCAATTCCCTATAATTCATCTTCATCCCACAAGTTCAAAATATGCACTCATCAAAATATATGAATTTTTACACTATAGGTCCTTTTGAAAAGTCAACAAAAACACTTTTTGGGTGAAAGCTTCTTACATGAACAGGGAAGACCCAATTGAGATGAAACCAAAAGGGTTGTTTAGGAGACATCCTAAGCTTTATAAAAATTCAAAGAACACCTCTCTAGGGTTAAAATTGGAGGAGATATGCCTTGTCAAAGTTGACCATTTTTGCAAAATTGCCAAAAGTCAAATATGCTCAAAAGTGCATTTTTTGTCAAATGGGCCTAGCATTTCATGATTGCATCTTGTTTGTGACATGGTCCACGCCCCAAATCAGCCTCCACATATTATTTGCTTATTTATTTATTTTACTTTGATTTTTATTTATTAAAAGTTAGATTAAATCAAATAAATTGCAAAAAAATATAAAAGGTTGGTTTTGATCTGATTTTTGTAGGAATCACAATCTAATCAAGATGGCCAAACCATATCAAATCAGATCAAGGGATAATTGGAGCAAATTGGCATGATTACACCTATTTTGGAAAGATATAATGCAAGAGAAAAACCAAATCAAATCTCCATGATTATCAAAGATACAAAGCATTTTTGTTGACCTAATATGTTCCACTATATATACTGAGCAAGAACAATGCACAAGAGGAAGGTTTGCAGGTCGTGAAAGCATCAAACAAAAACTAAAAAATTGACAAAGAAGTGGTGAATCATTTTCCAACCTAGAGGGAAATTCAAAGCATTTCAACACTCCCAATCGTTTCCTGGACCTTCCCAGAAGCTAACACGATCGTTTGCAAGCCTCCACAAGTCCAGAATCGCGAGTTACAGACCCACGGTTTGCATATCCAAACTTGACTTTGATTTTACAGTTTACGCATAATCGTTCACTTTTGAGCATAACATTGTGTTTGTATCATCATTTGGAATGTTTTGGTTTATTTAATTTTTCATTTTGATGCATATATTGATGAACGCCATGGCTAGGGTTTGTTTGGTCGTTTTAGGGTTTCCTTGCACAGGTTAAATTGGCCCAAGAAAAGCGTACCATGATGCTCGTGGCACCAAGACGAGTTGATCTATGTACTAACAATTGATTTATCATGCTTGATATGAATTTTGGAAATTTACAGGGTTATAGCTACAGAAGTTTGTCTGTAGGTAAAAGTCTTGGCCTAAAACGACGGTCTCAATGAAGGATACGATGACTTGGCACCATAGTATTGGACCATTTGAATAAAACGCGCGTGTTTTTTATTTTTCATTTATCCACCTGTTTTTTTCATATATTATATATTGTTATTATCATATTAACAAATAAAACATGTTGTCCAGTGGCAAAGGCGCACGTTTGTGAGCGAAAGGACCTGGATTCGATCCCAGGTCCCAGCGTTTTGTTGTTTTCTTAATGTTTAATTGCAGGTTCTATACATCATGTTGCCAGGCGTCTGCCATGCAACCCAGAATCCAGCCAATGGATCGTTCATCCCTAGATCCAACGCTCAATCAAAGGGAGGTCCATGATGCACCCTCCAAGTGTGGCTACACTGGATCCCATGCAAGGATTGGGCTGACCAGGAATTTGGGCCTGAATAATTCAACATACACCCCCTTTCAGCTTATAACACAGGCCCAATTTCAATTTCTTTCTTTTATTTTGTTTCTTTTATTTTAATTATTCGCTAATTATTTTCTTTACAAAAATAACCCAATAAATCATTTTATTTATTTAATCAAAAAATCATAAAAAACATCAAAATTATTTTTCATAAAATATTTTATTTCCTTAATTAATTAGTTTAATTAAAATTAGGGCAATTTAATTCCTTTTTTTATAATTTATAACAATTAGAAATTAGGGTTTAATTTGTACATAACCTAATTAATCTTTTCTCAAAGAACTAACCTAGTATTTTTTTCAACTAGATTTTCTAGGTTTTCTAGTTATTCTCGCATTTAATTCTCCGCGCGCTTTAATTTCCTTTTTTATTATTATTGTAACTGCTTCGAGTTTGTAATAGTAATTAGGGTTAAAATTCCGCATTTTTATTTTCAGTCCAAAATAATAACGTATCTGCAAAAGCCTTGTAATAGCTAGGACTTTAAACTTTCTCGCTTTTTATTTCCGTAAACTATAAACTTCTTAGATGTATGTTAATAGAATTGTATGGAAAGACAAACTGAAAATTAATACAATAGAAAACCCTAATTGTGCAAAGATAAATTAACTGAAAAATTACACTTGCACATACTCACTCCTAGGGTTCACTCCACTCCGGTTGCCTTCGGTAAACGGTCATGAAGTATAGGGTTTATTAGTAGTTGTCCTCTAGCCTCGAAAGATCTAAAATGATCCATTCGGATGTTGCCTCGGAAAAATATCTTTAAGGCTTTAGGATGATTACTAACATTTCCTAACATTGCTTTTGTGATCGTATTTTTACCTTTGAATGTCTCTAAAAAACACCAACAACGATGCTACCTATTTCTCAATAATGGGATAGCATTATCTAAAAGGAAAACGAACATACTTTTTCGAGTAGGTAGATTAGTTCCTAGGTACTTGCTCAAACAAACAATTCTTTTTCACACAAATACTTTTCAAACAAAGTTTTCAAAAACAACTTCGTAACACTCTTGAGGACAGAAACAAGGGTTAGCACGAAGTAAAACAAAACTTTTCAAAACAAAGCACACACAAGCAGTTTTCAAAATGAGCAAGTACCTAAGAGCCCGTGGAAAACCACTGATAGAAAGGGTGCTAACACCTTCCCTTTCTATAATCTACCCCTGTACTCAGAAACATCTCGAAAAAGGTTATTTCTATTCTTTTTCCTTTTCCTTTGATTGGATAAAGTAAAAGTCGGTGGCGACTCTTGCTTACCGCGACATTTTGCAAACAAAAAACGCAAACTAATATTAACAGTCAGTTATGCCACCGTATCACAGAACTGGAGACTCTGTTGGGGATCCTAAAATATAAAGTGGGGTAAACCTTAGGATCTAGGTCATATTTAATTGCTTTCTATTGATTGTCTTGCTTGCTTTATATTTATGGGAACTGTTTGGGTTATTTGATCCTACACCCGGATCGGGAAACACCTTTTAGGTATGTAGCAATAAATTGTGAGGGAGTTGTGCTGGGTATACCGACATGGTTAAAGCAGTAGCTAAATTGATGTGGCACTTTGGTTGGTACCCGTAACACTTGAGTCAATCAGGGAGATGTACGGGGCCGCCGCGTGGTGTCATAAAGCATTAACTGACCTTAGAACCTTTAATCGCACAACTTGGCCAGTAGGACGTAGCGAGATGGCCGGCTTTGGTGTATGCCCAAGGTCGACATATACTCGATGATACACTCATTGAGGTTTCAATCTTGAGTTTTGTTTGGTTGTGAGTCAATCGCCATTGAACGAAGTTGGGGGAAATATCAGTGATATTGAGATCCCTTAGAACCCGGTTACTATTTATAGGATAGGTTGAACCAATCCAACTTCAAGAGGGTATGACCTTAAAACTCATGCAGGCCTTAAACCTAAGGACTTGGTGTGACTTGTTTGTTGTTTTCTATACCTGTGATTTTCTAACATAATCATTACATCATAAGCATGGTGTTGTACCCCAAAATTTTCCCTCTCATTTTATCAATATTTCCCCTCACAAGGCTCTTTGGACTCCAGACGGGATTAGGGTTTGCTCTACTCAAGACATCTCCTTGCACTGTTGACCTGAAATTAGGGTTTAGTTTGCATAGGGATTTTTGGACTTACAATGCCTAATGTGACTTTCATACTTCATGTTAGACTTATAAGATTGCCAATACTAAGTTTCAAGCCTTGAATCAAATTTTTGCCCAGTCAATTGGACATTTGACCTAAAAATCAGTTGTATTGGGGAAAAAGTCAATTGTGGCCAATTTACAGTCAAACCTCGTAATTTTTCATCCACATAAACATTATAGGCTCATATGAACCATTTGATCAAGTTTAGACCACAACTCCTCAAGCAATTTGATCAGATCATCAAAAGGGCAAAATGATCATTTTTAGGGTTTTGGCTGCAGAAGGGCAATTTCTGATTTTTAACCTAGCCAATGGCAAATTAAGTTCAAGCATGGATTCAAGGACTCAATGGCATCATCTTGACCTAATCACAAGGTTCAAAAGATCTCAAATGCATTGGATTGACAGATGAATTTTTCAGTCAACTGATCAAAAATCAATTGTACACTGAAAAGTCAAACTTTGACTTTTTGGTCAAAATCAAGTGCCAAGGGTCATTTTTCATCAAGATGTGTCAAAACATGAAACTTGTTCACCAAGAAACCTAATTTTGACAATTTGGGTTTAAAATGGAAAATTTTCATAACTTAGAAATTTTCTAAGTTATGAAAATTTCTTATTTTTTCCCAACTTTTCCAACTTTTTCACCATGATGCGATTGGATTCAAACAAAACTTCCAACATGAAAGTTGTAGTAATCCACAAAATCTACAACTTTTACTCACAAAGTTTTCCCAAAAGATGCTTGGATCTCAAGTTATGATTTTGTGAACAAGGGTCCATGAAACTTTTAACTTAGTGAAATTTTACCCTAGTTTAGGTAGGATTTTGACCTATCTTCATGGAAATTTTTCACATAGTTCCAAGTGGAATCTCAAAATTCATTTCAAAGATGGATTGTAGAGAATGTTACAATATTTCCAAAGTCTCCAACAACTCTCCAAAATTATTTGTGGTTAGGGAGAATCGAAAGTTTGAAAATGGCAAATTATCACTTTTGGCCAAGGCATTTTACACCATGCTACAAGTTGCAAATTCTGTCCAAACATGCTTGTACTTTTTTTACAGGCCTTAAAACTTTCCACACTCATAAATTAAATGCAAACACATTGGATTATGGCATTATTCTGATCTATGGAGCATTACACATTGATTTATTCGAAAAATGGCATAAAGGTGGCAATACCATTTACATAAAGCATGCTTTATGTCAAATTGCTTATCTTGAGCCAAGGACCCAATCTTTTGCAGCAAACAAAGTTCACTAATATCAGGCAATTGGTACCAACTATGTGCAGGCCTTGAGATAATAAGTACAACCCTTTGCATTGTCAACTTCACCTTTTACTTCAAAAACAAGTCATTTTGCAAAGTCCATACATCTTTTGTATCTGTTAAAACCAAAGCTTGTATTCATTTCAAACAAGTTTTTCACATTTCCTAAGGTCAGAAACATGAGCTAGCAAGTTCTCAAACACCCTTAAACACCAAAACTTCATTTCTGCCCAAAACATGGCAAGTTATGCAAATCAGAAGCCAAAATTGTTTCCACTCGTGCGTTTTGTCCCAAACCACTTCAAACACTTTCTAAACAATACACCTAAGCTATCACAACCATTCCCAAGCCACTGTAACTCCATTTACACACTTCATCATTTTCAAATTCTGAGTTTGCAGATTGAGTTCTACAAGAAGTTCCAGGCCATTTCAAAGCAAACTAAGCATTGGGAAAGATCAAGGGAACATCAAGCAAGCTCAAAAGAACCTCAGGCCTCATTGAAAGTTGTTGCATTGCCATACTCGAACTTGACTGAAACAGGAGTTCCAGTTTGAACAAGGGTGCGCGCGTATCTTGGTCTCAAGGACAGGGATGAAGAGGAATATGGGATGGGCCTGACTTGGCCTTGCTTTTGACACCCCCTAACTTGCTTTCTGCACCCCCTTGGCCCATTTCTTTATTTTTGCATATTTTTCTATTTCTTTTACATTTCTGACTTTTATTTATTTTTTACAAATATTAAAAATCACCAAAAATATTTTCTTAATTTTTACATTTTTATTTTATTATTTTTATTATTTTTTGGGCATAAAAACAGTTTACTAATAATATATACTTTATTTTTCTTAAATAAATTGCAAATAATTTTAAAATACTTACATATTTTATTTTATTATATTATACACTTAAAAATAATATTGTCATACATATTTTATTTTTTAACATTTTTATATATATTTTATTTTATTTTCTTGTACATATAAAATGAATAAATAAATATGTAGAATATATATTTTTCTTAAAACAAAATTAGGGTTTCTTCACCCTTTCCAAAAATAATCATATTATTTTCCTTTTTTAAGACATTAAATAATTTCATTTTTACATACATACAAATAAATACAAAAACATTTTTACATATTCATATTTAATTGCTTATTTAAATAATTGTCTTATTTATTGATTTGTACAAATAAATTCAATATGGTTGTAATAGTTTTAGGGCTTTATTTTTGTGCAAATACCCCCTATTCAAACTTGTATCCCCCTCCCCATAATCATGTTGTAATAGTCTTAGATTTACTTTTACGCATTTATTGCTTTTATATGCATGATAGTAAAATTAGGGTTTGTATGATAACCAAAAATCAAAACAAATAGCATGACTAAGCACAAGACAAAAAAAGCAAGAAAAATGACAACACAATGCACACAAGCACCCCTAGGGTTTCATCCACTTGTTGCCTTAAAAATGGCCATGGTATGCATGCTAGGTATCTTGGCAAAACAACACAAAAACAAAAGATCATAGTCCCTCGATGACGCTATCTTGGTCGCCTAAACAAAAATGATCTAGACCCTCAAAAACTTGCTAAGATACTTGGCACAATTGCTATCATGGTTATACGATGACCCGCGCCTGTCCTGTTTAACATCCAAACACAAGGTTGTTTACCAAATGCAATGGTAAAACAACAATGTCAAAGGGTTAAAAATGTGTAGGAAAGATCTTTGAGTAGGGTAGACAACTCCTAGTTACTTGATCAAAACTTGCAAACCATCCTTGCTAATTTCAAAACACACAATACAATTTCAAAACATTTTCCCAAAAAAAACTTTCAAACATTGAAACATTTTTCAAAAGACAAACACCTTTGTATACATTCAAACAAGAATCATTACAAAGGTTTCCACAACAAAGGCCTCTTTTCAAAATAATTTCAAAACCACACACAAAAGCACCATTTCAAACAATTGAAAAGCAAAAGCAGGTGATCTAAAACAAGTAACTAAGAGCCCATGAAAAACCATGGATGAAAAGGGTGCTAGCACCTTCCCTTTTCATAATCTCCCCATCGAACCCAAAAACAATCTCAAAGGTCTTTCCTGTGCTTTTTGACCTTTCATTTGGATAAAATAAAAAGCCGGTGGCGACTCTTGCTAAACCGAAACATTTGTGAACACAAACGCAAAACCTCAAGTCAGTTCTCCCACCGCATCACAGAACTGGCGACTCTGCTGGGGAAAAATCTAAAAGTGGGGTTACCTTAGGGTTTTAGATCACTTTTATATGCTTATCTTGTTTACCTTGATTGCTTTACATTTGGTTCTATTGTTTGGGTTTGAATCCTCTACCCGGATTTGGGAAACATTCATAGGTAAATAGCAATACGTTATGGAAACTGTGCGGGGTATACCGACATGGTTGAAGCAATAGCTATATTAGTGCGATATATTTGTGGGTACCGATAGCCTTTGAGTTAATCAAAGAGAATACGGGGCCGCTGAGTGATGTCATGAAGCAATAATGGACTTTTAGAACCTTTACTTGACCAACTTGGCCTTTTTAGGGGTAGTGAGATGACCGGCTTTGGTGCAGTCCGAAGTTGGTAGATACTCGATACTACACTCATTGAGGGTTATTTTCTTGGAATATTTCTGTCGCCAGTAAAGTGGCTAAACTGAAACAATGAACACAGAAAATAATCCAGTGATATTGAGCTCCTTAGAACCCGGTTACTATTTATAGGACAGGTTGAGCCAACTAAACTTCAAGAGGGTACTTACCTATGAAACCCCATGCAAGCCTGAAACTAGGATCTTGTGTGATTTGTTTGTACATATATACTTGTGCATAACATCATAAACATCATGAAGCATCATATGCATCCACTAACCATTTCAAGGATTTGGATCTTCATCTTTGTTCCTGTTTTGTAGGTAATGGAATCACTTCGCAGGAAAACCATTCAAGTCAACCTTGTAAGAATCCCTCCTCAACTTAAGGAGCTAGCTTCAAGGATTCCTGAGAATTCTCCATTCACCGAGAGGCATGGTCGTCTTCTTAACTTAGTCAACACCAACACTGAGGAAGGCATGGTGAAAGTTCTCTTCCAGTTCTTTGACCCTTTACACCACTGCTTCACATTTCCTGATTACCAGCTTTTGCCTACTTTGGAGGAATTTTCTTAACTCCTGAGGATTCCTATTCTCCATCAACTACCCTACAACGGTACGGAAAGAGATCCAAAGCCTGAAGATGTTGCTCAAGCCCTACACTTGCAACCATCTGATATCATAGGTCATTGGGAAACTAGAAGTGGTGTCAAAGGTTTCTTGTCAAAGTTTCTGTTTGAGAAGGCCCAAAGCTGCTGGAATTCATTGGACTTACAAGCTTTTGAGGAGATTGTGTCTCTTCTCATCTATGGGTTGGTCTTGTTCCCAAACCCTGACCAGCTTATAGATGTCAGTGCTATCAAAATCTTCATGGCTCGCAACTCGGTGCCTACATTTCTTGGGGATATCCTCCACTCATTTCACACTCGAACAATAAGGAAAAGAGGTGTTCTCATGTGTTGTACTCCTCTTCTAGTAAGGTGGTTTATTTCTCACCTTCCCCAATCAGTCTTGAAGAATGAGCAAGGCTTGAGGTGGTCACAACGATTGATGACTCTTACACATTCAGATGTTCATTGGTGTTCTCGATCCCAAGATAATGTTATCATCATTGATCTTTGTGGGGAATTCTCTAATGTCCCCCTATATGGCATTAGGGGAGGCATTAGCTACAACCCTTGATTGGCTCTGAGACAGTTTGGGTATGCCCGAAGGGATGACCTATATGACATGCTGATTCTAGACTTTGTTTTTGACTTCGACAACGATGATCAAGGACTTCGACAAAGGTTTATCTGAGCTTGGAGAATGCCCAACAAGGTGGACAGTAAGACCTTGGGACACAAGAATTCCATCCCCCTTGAGCCTTACCTCAAGTGGGTACGAACCCGCGCCGAAAGTCTTATGATTCCTTACCCCTACATTCTACTTGTGATCAAAGAGCCTGTTATGGAAGGAGAGGTTCCATACACCCTCCTACATCCTGACATGCCAACATCACTTGAAGATTTACAAAGAAGTTGGATACAGCTCAAGGGAGAACGCGATACTTTCGAAGCCCAATTCTACGCCAGTGAGAAGAAGGTTTTGGAACTTACTCGCCAACTTCATGAAGAGCAGACTCTCAACATTGACATAGCACCAAAGAGGATGCGCAACGTATTTTTACATTAGAATTTCGTATTATTTTGTCCATGGGGCATTTATGTACTAACAAAATTATATCTTATTAATACGACGTGTGTTCTTTTTGTTTAAAACAACTTTGAATTTTTGAATCCTTGAATGCATTACATGAATACATATCATTCATCATATGCATAATAAGGTCTTCACACTAGGTTTCCTTATCTCTCTGCTGTTTATTTCAGCAAGATGGATATAGAGCAGACGCTCAAAGACTTACAAACGCAGAATTCACAGTTCCAACAGCTACTCATGACCTTGGCAAAGGGTCAGGAGGAGCTCAAAACTCTACTGGAAAAAGAAAAGGAGAAAAAGAAAAAGAAGAGGGTTGGTGTGGCTACCATGGGTAGAAGATTTAAAGGTCAAGCTAGAAGGGTCCTGGATTTCCCCTCAACATCTGATGAAGGGGTAGGTAAAGGTAAAGGAACTGCCGATCAATCTGAGTTTGAGGAAGAAGAAGAGGAGGAGGATGAAGACTATTCTGAGCAGCAATACCCTCCTGCAGATGACAAATACAAGAATCTAGAAGAGTGTCTGGCTGCCATCGATGTACAAAGAGTTCCTGGGCTGGACTTTGAAGAATTAGGGTTGGTTTTTGGGATTGTTATTCCCCTTAAGTTTAAGGTGCCTCTTTTTTCTAAATACGATGGTTTGTCTTGTCCAAAGATGCATCTGCGGTCTTATGTCAGAAAAATCCAACCGCATTCTTTTGATAAAGACCTATGGGTTCATTTCTTCCAGGACAGTCTTTCAGGGACGCAGTTAGATTGGTTCTACCAGCTAGAGAGGTCTGATGTGCACAATTGGGAGGATTTGGCTGCTGCCTTTTACAGACAGTATCAATATAATGCGGATTTAGCACCAACCCGTACTCAATTACAGAGTATGGGTATGGTCTCAAATGAAGGTTTCAAAGAGTATGCCCAGAAATGGAGAGACTTGGCGGGACGAGTACAACCACCTCTATCTGAGAGGGAGCTGGTAGATATGTTCTTGGGTACACTGTCAGGCCCCTTTTTCAATCACCTGATTAGAAGTTCGTCTGCGGGATTCATCGAGTTAATTCTGACTGGTGAGAGGGTTGAAGCAAGAATCAAGAGCGGGAAAATTCAAAAGGATGCATCTGCTTCCGCTGCCATCAAAAAGACTTTTCCAGCAAAGAAGGAAGTCTCAGCTGTCTACTCCCAAAGAAGTCAAGGAAGAGTTGATCTCCGGCCAGTGGTGGGGGTTGTAATGATTCAGAAGTTTGCAGTTGATCAGCCTAGAAACAATCAACTCAGTACCAACCAAGCAAGGGTGGAAAGGCTTGCACGGCAATTCACCTGGATCAATATGACACCTGCTCAGGTTCTCCCTCATCTTTTGAAGTTAAACCTTGCAAGTTTGAAAGAAGCACCGAAGAATCCGAATAAGTCTTCTCCTTACTACCATTCAAATGCCAAGTGTGCTTATCATTTAGACAACCTGGGGCACGACACCAACAATTGTTGGGCCCTCAAAAATAAGATTCAGGATTTAATAGACGCTAAAGAAGTGGAATTCGACGCCCCTGAAAAGCCTAACATGACCTCTGCTCCAATGCCAAAACATGGTCACAATGTCCATGCTGTTGAAGAAGATCTTTTTGTTGCTACTATTGATGATTTGATGACTCCTCTACCGATAATCAAGTTAAATTTGCTGAAGGCTGGGATTTTCCCAGGTTGTGAAGAAGATTGATGCATTTATTCCTCCTTACCAACCGACTGTCTGTTGTTGAAGTTAGGCATCCAACGCCTAATGGATAACCAAGAGATCCTTTTTGAAAAGACTCCTGTTACACCGACTCCTGTCAATGATGTTTCGATAATTACCATATCCGCCAATCTTTCCAAGGTCTCCAAAAGACCTGTTAACATTACATCTGATCCGAAGATTGTACCTTTGAAGATAACTATGTCGGGGCCTATCCCGTACAAGTCCAACAAATCAATACCGTGGAACTATGGGGAGAGATCTTTTACCATGGTGTTAAACAAATTGAATTAACTGAGGAGAGTTCTGATAAAGAGACTTCTGACATTGGAAACATTTCCGGAACGAGTAAAATCACCCGCAGTGGAAGAATTTTCTCTCCGGAGATTGCGCCTCCAAAGGAAATCTTCGGACCCTCAGCTGCTCCTAAGGTTACCCCTGCACCGGTCAACATATCTGCAAGAACTCCAGTTATTGAAGAAGTTGTGACTCCTGAAGTTGTCCCCTATGCTGCTGCTGATGATAGAGGGAAAGGGATCCAAGAAGAGCCCGTCAGGACGAGGGCTCAGCCGTTGATCATCTCTGAGACCTCTCAAAAAGAAATGGAAGAGATTTTGAAAATAATCAAGAAAAGTGATTATAATGTTGTAGAGCAACTGGGGCAAACCCCCTCAAAAATATCTATGTTGGCCTTGCTTATTTATTCGGAAGCTCATGCCAAAGCCCTCATCAAATTCTTGAAGACGGCCCATGTGCCCCAGGAAACCTCCGCATACCAGTTCCAGGAATGTGTAGCTAGCCTAACAGCAGACAACGGTTTAGGATTCTCCGATGCTGATCTAACAATCAAAGGGAGAAAACATAATGACGCTTTGCATATTTCGGTGGAATGCAGAGGGACTACTCTAGCACACGTTCTGGTGAACACTGGTTCTTCGCTGAATGTACTACCAAAGAAAGCATTGGATAGGCTAGATTGTGAAGGTTTAACCTTGAAGCCCAGCAACATCATTGTCAGAGCCTTTGATGGTTCTAAACGGATGGTCCACGGGGAGGTGGACATCCAGATTAAAGTGGGAACTGAAACCTTCAACTTTACATTCTATGTCATGGACATCCGACCCTCCTACTCTTGCTTGTTGGGAAGACCCTGGATTCATCATGCTGGAGCCGTTACTTCTACTCTGTATCAGAAGCTCAAGTACCCTGTCCAAGGGAAAATTGTGACAGTTCACGGTGAAGAGGAATACATGATAAGCCATCTTAATTATTTCCGCTATGTAGAATTGGATGGTGAATTCATCGAAACCCCCTTTCAGCATTTTGAAGAGGTAGCTCAGGAGATTGCGGCAACCAAGACAGTGCCTTCTGTACCCATGATTACCAGGCCTCCACCTCGGATGTCGTCTCTCAAAGATGCAAGGGTTGTGATTAAAGAAGGAGGAAGCACAATTTGGGGGCAACTTCCAGACTTTCCCTTTAAATCTGACAAATTCGGCTTGGGCTTCACTGCTTCTGCTCAAAAGGCTGTGCGCCGCTCCCGGGCTGGAGGGCCACCAGTAAAGATCATTCATCATGGAGTCAATTCTTTGGAGGATGGTGAAGAGGAGAGCAACCTCGAAGACTGGATTTTTCCTACCGTTGAAGGAGGATTGTGCAATTGGGAGGCAAAGGACTTTATTCCCATTACTTTCATCAATCAGTAATTTATCTTTCAAACATTTATGTTAGTTTGTAATAATTCCTAAACAATTCGTACACTTTTAACCTTGTGCTTTACCCGAGGTACACAGGTCCATTTGTAAGGGTTTGATTTTTCATCTTCATATGCCATTTTAATGAATCATGGACGTTTTCATATATAAACTTTTGTGTTCATTTTCTTTCTTTTTACATTTTATTTGTTTAAAGGTGGCTATCCCTTACCCACACCCACACTCACAAATGCAGGTACCCTTCCATTCCGGATTCCATGGGTAACAATTATGCTATGACCTTCAGTGACTCTGAAGATCTGGTCTACCATGACGAATACGAAGGTGATGAAGATTGTGAAGTGCCGGGAGAATTGGCTAGACTGCTACAACAGGAAGAAAGGGCTATTCTACCTCACGAGGAGTTGTTAGAGACTATCAACTTGGGTACAGAGGAAGACAGAAAAGAAGTTAGAGTGGATGCCAACCTAGAGCCAAGTGTCAAAGAGAGATTAGTTTAGATGTTGAATGAATATGTCGAGATCTTCGCCTGGTCTTAGGAAGACATGTCGGGGCTTGATACATATATTGTGGTTCATCGTCTCCCTACAAGAGAAGACTGTCCACCAGTTAAACAGAAAGTTCGCCGCATGAGACCCGACATGTCTGAAAAGATAAAAGCAGATGTTATGAAGCAGTTCAATGCTGGATTTCTTGTTGTTACTTCCTATCCACAATGGGTTGCTAACATTGTGTCTGTGCCTAAGAAGGACGGCAAAGTCAGAATGTGCATGGATTACAGAGACTTAAACAGGGCTAGCCCTAAAGATGACTTTCCACTACCGCACATTGACATCTTGGTTGACAATACAGCTCAGCACAAGGTGTTTTCTTTCATGGACGGATTTTCTGGTTATAACCAGATCAAAATGGCACCCGAAGACATGGAGAAAACTACTTTTGTTACACAGTGGGGTACGTTCTGTTATAAAGTGATGCCATTCGGACTGAAGAATGTCGGGGCAACCTATCAACGCGCCATGGTGGCTTTGTTTCATGATATGATACATCATGAGATAGAGGTATACGTAGACGACGTGATAGCCCGTTCACAAACTGAAGAAGAACACCTCGATCATCTGCAAAAGCTGTTTGTCAGATTAAAAGAGTACAAGCTCAAACTGAACCCTAACAAGTGCACTTTCGGAGTCAGGTCCGGTAAACTCTTGGGTTTCATAGTCAGTAACAAAGGCATCGAGGTTGATCCTGCCAAAGTCAAAGCTATACAAGAAATGCCTGCCCCTCACACTGACAAGGAGGTTAGAGGTTTCTTGGGACACCTAAACTACATTGCAAGGTTCATCTCTCACCTAACATCTACATGTGAACCAATCTTCAAGCTATTGAAGAAAGATCAGGTGGTTAAATGGAATGATGACTGTCAAGTTGCTTTCGATAAAATCAAGGATTATTTGCTAGAACCTCCTATCTTGATGTCTCCCGTCGAAGGAAGACCGCTAATCATGTATCTGACTGTCCTGGAGAATTCAATGGGGTGCTTATTGGGCCAACATGACGAGTCTGGCCAAAAAGAGCATGCCATTTATTACCTTAGCAAAAAGTTTACCGACTGTGAGACCCGATACTCACTGCTCGAGAAAACTTGCTGCACTTTGGTATGTGCTGCTCGCCGGCTAAGGCGGTATATGTTGACTCATACCACTTTGCTGATCTCTAAGATGGATCTGATCAAGTACATCTTTGAAAAGCCTGCTATATCCGAAAGAATCGCTAGATGGCAGATGATCCTCACAGAGTATGATATACAGTACACGACCCAAAAAGCTATAAAGGGGAGTGTGCTAGCCGATCATCTATCCCATCAAGCTGTCAAAGATTACCAATCTATGAGGTTCGACTTCCCCGACGAGGATATCATGACCTTGGACAACATTGAAGAAAACAGACCGTATGACGGACCTGAACAAGGATCTCGATGGACCCTGTACTTTGATGGTGCCTCCAACGCACTTGGCAACGGTATCGGCGCGATACTCATTTCTCCAGAAGGTTGCCATACACCTTTCACTGCTAGACTCTGCTTCAGCTGCACCAACAACATGGCCGAGTATGAGCTTGTATCTTTGGTCTCAAGGCTGCTATAGACTTGGGAATCAAATCTTTGATTGTGTTTGGGGACTCAGCTTTGGTTATCAGTGAAATCAAAGGATAGTGGGATACTAAACATCCAAACCTCATCCCTTACAAAGAACATGTCCTGACATTGTTACCACATTTCGAGCAGATTACCTTCGAGCACTTCCCGCGAGAAGAAAATCAGCTAGCAGATGCGCTAGCTACAATGTCATCCATGTTTAAACTTAACTGGGATAATGAGGCTCCCCAAATCACCATTGAATGGATGGACGAACCTGCACATTGTCACGAGATTAATACCGAAGAAGTAGTGGACCGACCTTAGTTTCATGACGTCAAAAGGTATCTCGAGACTCAAGAATACCCTGAAGGAGCTTCAGTCAACGATAAAAAGTTCTTAAGGAGGTTCTCTGCCAAGTTCTTCCTGAGCAATGGCATTCTATACAAGCGCAATCATGATTGCATTCTGCTCCGTTGTGCGGACAAGGTTGAAGCTGAGCAGATCATGGCTGAACTCCACAATGGTACCTTTGGCACTCACTCTAACGAACATACGATGTCTAAGAAGATTCTACGGGCAGGCTATTACTGGTCTACCATGGAAGCTGATTGCCATCAACATTCCAGGACTTGTCACAGATGTCAAATCTACGCGGACAAGGTACATATACCTCAAGTTCCTGTCAATGTCTTAACAACTCCTTGGCCATTCGCGATGTGGGGAATTAACATGATTGGAGAGATAAAGCCTACAGCACCCAATGGACACCGTTTCATCCTGGTGGCCATTGACTACTTCACCAAGTGGGTCGAAGCAGCTTCCTTCGCATCCGTCACAAAGAATGTTGTTGCCTGCTTCATCAAGCAGAACCTCATTTGCCGGTATGGTATCCCCAAAAGGATCATCACTGACAATGGTACAAACCTGAACAACACTATGATCACTTCCTTGTGCGAGCAGTTCCAGATTCAACATCACAATTCATCTCCCTATCAGCCAAAGATGAATGGTGCTGTCGAAGCTGCAAACAAAAATATCAATAAGATCATACAAAAGATGACAGTCACCTACAAGGACTGGCATGAGATGTTACCGTTTGCTTTGCACGGGTACCGTACAACGACACGTACATCAATTGGGGCAACACCCTATTCTTTGGTATACGGCATGGAAGCTGTTTTACCTATCGAGGTTCAGATTCCCTCCTTGAGAATCATGAAAGATGCTGGTTTGAGTGAAGACGATTGGATTCAGACCCGGCTTGATCAACTTAACTTGATTGATGAAAAGCGACTTATTGCTGTTTGTCATGGTCAAACGTATCAAAAGCGGATGATCAAGGCATTCAACAAGAAAGTCAGGCGCCAGGTATATCAAGTCGGGGATCTTGTAATCAAGCGGATCATCTTGCCGCAAAGTGATCCCAGGAGCAAATGGACTCCTACTTACGAAGAACCATTTGTGATCAAAAACATCTTTTCTGGTGGGGCAATGATCCTGACCACCATGGATGGCGATGACCTGGCACACCCTGCGAACGCAGACATAGTCAAAAGATACTACGCATAAATGACCCGACAAGTTGAAAACCCGAAAGGGCGACTTGGGCGAAAATGGGCATCCCGGTGAATCGAAAACCCGAAAGGGCGGTTCAGGCAAAAATTAGGGATAAATTAAAAAAAATCTGTACACCCGGCAAGTTGAAAACCCGAAAGGGAGACTTGGGCAAAAAAGGGTTTCCCGGTGGACTGAAAACCCGAAAGGGCGGTCCAGGCAAAAGTTAGGGAATTAAAGCGTATGACTGTGTCTCGTCGGATCACTTTAAGGACAATCTCTTCACAGACAAGCTCTTGGCTTCTGATCAACTCAATCATCTTCGGACGAAGTAGCGAATGGACAAAATATCCAGAGTTACGAAGGCTATAGAAGAATGGGAACCCCGTGGATTTTTTACACATAGTCATCTTTCTATGTATAAATTTTTCTCAATTTTTATGACAACATTCTCTTACTAGGATGTCTGTCTCCTTTGTAGAAAATACTTACACAAAGTTAATACCAAGATACTTCAAAGTGCAGAAAACTATTTGCCTTTTCTTTTTCTTTTTACACTTATGTTTTATTCGAAAACATCCACTGATTTATTAATGAGCATATACATTTGAATATAATCACTGTTTACAAATAAACGAAATGTGAAAGAATAATTATTGATAGGTTAAAGGTATAGGAAAACGTCTTTAGGCTATTCCAAGAGAAATCCCCTGCAGTACATCATCTAGATCCCCAACGGAGCTAAAACCATTGAAATACATATCCCCAGCGGAATTAAATTTCAAAATCCACACCAGAGTTAAAACTCCCAATCCCCGGCGGAGTTATATTTTCAAACCCTTAATTCCCATCAGAGTTAAACTTCAGACTCCCAATCCTCAGCGGAGTAAAAACTTTGAATTATAGATCCTCAGCGGAGATGAAACCTTCTTCCCCAACGGAGTCAAATTTTTAACTTTCCAATCCCCAACGGAAACCATCCAGTTTCCCCAAATTCTCCAGCAAGTTGTCTTAAAGCCTGGAGATCAACCAGATAACAGTTAACTTTTGTCTTATCCCCAAACTAGGATAATTCCCCAGTAGAGTGGCATACAACCCAAACTCCTGAACTTTTTCCAAACAGGAATAAGCTTTTCCCCCAGAGAGTCTTAAACTTACTTTCCAGCAGGATAGCTACTCCCCAGCAGGATAGCTACTCCCCTTAGAGTTTTGACTCCCCAACAGAATGAAGATTCTCATTCTTAACTCCCCAGTTTGAAGTCCCCAAGGACTCAAATTCACCTAGCAGATTGAAGATTCTCAATCCCGATTCCCTAGTGAAGTTGCCAGAGTTTTCATTACTCCCAGCATGAATTTGCCAGAATTTTTAATCCCCTATAGATCGAAGATTCTCATTCTCACTTCTCTAGTGAAGCCCCCAAGGTTTCAATTTCCCCAGGAGATCGAAGTTTCTCATTTTCAGATCCCCGCAAAAGCCATCAGAATCTTCCTTATTCTCCAGCAGATCAAGGTCTTTATTTTGTCTAATCCCCAGTAGAGATCATCCGAGTTTCCTTATTCCCCAACCGAGTAAGGATTCCCATTGGTGTAATCCCCAGCCATAGTCATCAAAGTTCTCTGGATTCCCCAAGCAGGTTTCTCAAGCTGACTTGAAGGATCCCTATATCTCCAAGAAAGTCGTGAAGGATTCTCACATCCCCACAGAAGTTGTCAAAGTTTTTGATAATCCCCGCGAGTTGCCAAGGATTTTCTATCCCCAATAGTGGTCCAAGGAGTTCTCATTCTCAGCAATCAAAGATTTTAAATCTCCAACAGCGGTCAAGGATTTATTTTCCCCGGCGGCAGGCAAAGATTTCATTATCTCCAGCTATCAAGGATCTATTTTCCCTCAGCAGGACAGCTAATCAGCTTACATGCACATACATTACATTCATATATCATGAACATTGATAAAACACATTTTATTGCATCATACATTTCATGCAACATAAATTTGTGTTTCAGCTAACATTTTACCCTTTTCAGGATCAGATTAAAAGTTATCTTTAACAAATATTCAAAGATTTTAGATAAGTACGGGTACACTCCAGACACGGAAGTCATTCTGCTACTCATTTAGATCTCTTATTCATATACAGTATGGATACACCCCAGACACGGAGGTCATTCTATTACTCATTCAGAATTTCAAGTCAAGATACAGTACGGGTATGCTCCAGACATGGACGCCATTCTGTCACTCATTCAGACTTCAACAATCAGATACAGATTAGATACACCCCAGACACGGAGGTCATTCTATTTCTCATTCAGATTCAACTATCAATTTCAAAGTACGGATACACTCCATACACGGAAGTCATTTTGTCACTTATTCAGATCTCAGTTACAGTACAGATACACTCCAGACACGGAAGTCATTCTGCTACTCATACATATCTCAACTTCAGATACAGTCCAGATACGCCCCATACACGGAAGCCATTATGTTACTCATTCATACTCTTTCCCCATCCCAGAGATGCTCCAGACACGGACGTCATTTTGTCACTCATTCAGACTTCAATAATCAGATACAGATTAGATACACCCCAGACACGGAGGTCATTCTATTTCTCATTCAGATTCAACTATCCTGATTTTCAACAAACATTCTTGGATGGCATCTTTAAGACCATATCCAACAAGATTCAATCATCTCCAAATGGCATCTTTAAGCTCATTCCCTTAACTACATTTTGACAAGTGCAAATTTACGGGCACTCTAATGTCCAATCATCTTTTACCTTCGAGTCACGAACGGCAAACACACCAATCTAACTCCTCAGGTTCAAGAAGATTGAACAGGGGCAGCTGTTGTACCCCAAAATTTTCCCTCTCATTTTATCAAAATTTCCCCTCACAAGGCTCTTTGGACTCCAGACAGGATTAGGGTTTGCTATGCTCAAGACATCTCCTTGCATTATTGACCTGAAATTAGGGTTTGAGTTTGCACAGGTATTTTTGGACTTCCAATGCCTAATGTGACTTTCATACTTCATTTTGTACTTATAATATTTCCCATACAAAGTTTCAATCCTTGAATCAAATTTTTGCCCAGTCAATTGGACAGTTGACCTAAAAATCAGCTGTATTGGGGAAAAAGTCAATTGTGGCCAATTTACAGTCAAACCTCATAATTTTTTATCCACATCAACATTATAGGCTCATATGAACCATTTTATCAAGTTTATACCATAACTCCTCAGGAAATTTGATCAGATCATCAAAAGGGCAAAATGGTCATTTTTAGGGTTTTGACTATAAAAGGGAAATTTCTGATCTTTAACCTAGCCGATGGCAAATTGGGTTCAAGCATGGATTCAAGGACTCAATGGCATAATCTTAACCTAATCACAAGGTTCAAATGATCTCAAATGCATTGCATTGATAGATGAATTTTTCAGTCAATTGATCAAAAATCAATTGTACACTGAAAAGTCAAACTTTGACTTTTTGGTCAAAATCAAGTGCCAAGGGTCATTTTTCATCAAGATGTGTCAAAACATGAAACTTGTTCACCAAGAAATCTAATTTTGAAAATAAGGGTTTAAAATGGAAAATTTTCATAACTTAGAAATTTTCTAAGTTATGAAAATTTCTTATTTTTTCCCAACTTTGCCCAACTTTTTTACCATGATGCAATTGGATTCAAACAAAAATTCCAACATGAAAGTTGTATTCCTCCACAAAATATACAACTTTGATTCACAAAGTTTTCCCAAAAGATGCTTGGATCTCAAGTTATGATTTTGTGAACAAGGGTCCATGAAACTTTTAACTTAGTGAAATTTTGCCCTAGTTTAGGCAGGATTTTGACCTATCATCATGGCAATTTTTCACATAGTTCCAAGTGGAATCTCAAAATTAATTTCCAATATGGATTGTAGATCATGTTACAAGCTTTCCAAAGTGTCCAAGAACACTCCAAAATCATTTGTGGTTAGGGAGAATCGAAAGTTTGAAAATGGAAAATTATCACTTTTGGCCAAGGCATTTTACACCATGCTACAAGTTGCAAATTCTGTCCAAACATGCTTGTACTTGTTTTACAAGCCTTAAACCTTTCCACACTCATAAATTAAATTCAAACACATTGGATTATGGCATTATTCTGATCTATGGAGCATTACACATTGATTTATTCCAAAAATGGCATAAAGGTGGCAATACCATTTACATAAAGCATGCTTTATGTAAAATTGCTTATCTTGAGCCAAGGACCCAATCTTTTGCAGCAAACAAAGTTCACTAATATCAGGCAATTGGTACCAACTATGTGCAGGCCTTGAGATAACAAGTACAGCCCTTTGCATTGTCAACTTCACCTTTTACTTCAAAAACAAGTTATTATGCAAAGTCCACACATCTTTTGTATCTGTTAAAACCAAAGCTTGTATTCATTTCAAACAAGTTTTTCACATTGCCTAAGGTCAGAAACACGAGCTAGCAAGTTCTCAAACACCCTTAAACACCAAAACTTCATTTCTGCCCAAAACAGGGCAAGTTATGCAAATCAGAAGCCAAAATCGTTTCCACTCGTGCGTTTTGTCCCAAACCACTTCAAACACTTTCTAAACAATACACCTAAGCTATCCCAACCATTCCCAAGCCATTGTAACTCCATTTACACACTTCACCATTTTCAAATACTGAGTTTGCAGGTTGAGTTCTACAAGAAGTTTCAGGCCATTTCAAAGCAAACTAAGCATTGGGAAAGATCAAGGGAACATCAAGCAAGCTCAAAAGAACCTCAGGCCTCATTGAAAGTTGCTGCATTGCCATACTCGAACTTGACTGAAACAGGAGTTCCAGTTTGAACAAGGGCGCGTGCGTATCTTGGTCTCAAGGACATGGATGAAGAGGAATATGGGTTGGGCCTGACTTGGCCTTACTTTTGACACCCCCTAGCTTGCTTTCTGCACCCCCTTGGCCCATTTCTTTATTTTTGCATATTTTTTTATTTCTTTTACATTTCTGACTTTTATTTATTTTTTACAAATATTAAAAATCACCAAAAATATTTTCTTAATTTTTACATTTTTATTTTATTATTTTTATTATTTTTTGGGCATAAAAATAGTTTACTAATAATATATCCTTTACTTTTCTTAAATAAATTGCAAATAATTTTAAAATACTTACATATTTTATTTTATTATATTATACACTTAAAAATAATATTGTCATACATATTTTATTTTTTAACATTTTTGTATATATTTTATTTTATTTTCTTGTACATAAAAAATGAATAAATAAATATATAGAATATATATTTTTCTTAAAACAAAATTAGGGTTTCTTCACCCTTTCCAAAAATAATCATATTATTTTCCACGTTAAATAATTTCATTTTTACATACATAAAAATAAATACAAAAACATTTTTACATATTCATATTTAATTGCTTATTTAAATAATTGTCTTATTTATTTATTTGTACAAATAAATTCAATATGGTTGTAATAGTTTTAGGGCTTTATTTTTGTGCCAATACCCCCTATTCAAACTTGTATCCCCCTCCCCATAATCATGTTGTAATAGTCTTAGATTTACTTTTACGCATTTATTGCTTTTATATGCATGATAGTAAAATTAGGGTTTGTATGATAACGAAAAATCAAAACAAATAGCATGACTAAGCACAAGATAAAAAAAGCATGAAAAATGACAACACAATACACACAAGCACCCCTAGGGTTTCATCCACTTGTTGCCTTAAAAATGGCCATGGTATGCATGCTAGGTATCTTGGCAAAACAAAACAAAAACAAAAGACCATAGTCCCTCGATGACGTTATCTTGGTCGCCTAAACAAAAATGATCTAGACCCTCAAAAACTTGCTAAGATACTTGGCACAATTGCTATCATGGTTATACGATGACCCGCGCCTGTCCCGTTTAATATCCAAACACAAGGTTGTTTACCAAATGCAATGGTAAAACAACAATGTCAAAGGGTTAAAAATGTGTAGGAAAGATCTTTGAGTAGGGTAGATAACTCCTAGTTACATGATCAAAACTTTCAAACCATCCTTGCTAATTTCAAAACACACTATACAATTTCAAAACATTTTCCCAAAACAAACTTTCAAACATTGAAACATTTTTCAAAAGACAAACACGTTTGTATACATTCAAACAAGAATCATTAAAAAGGTTGCCACAACAAAGGCCTCTTTTCAAAATACTTTCAAAACCACACACAAAAGCACCATTTCAAACAATTGAAAAGCAAAAGCAAGTGATCTAAAAGAAGTAACTAAGAGCCCATGGAAAACCATGGATGAAAAGGGTGCTAGAACCTTCCCTTTTCATAATCTACCCCCTGAACCCAAAAACAATCTCAAAGGTCTTTCTTGTGCTTTTTGATCTTTCCTTTGGATAAAATAAAAAGTCGGTGGCGACTCTTGCTAAACCGAAACATTTGCGAACACAAACGCAAAATCTCAAGTCAGTTCTCCCACCGCATCACACATGGCATATCATGACTAACCATTTCAAGGGTTTCTAGGGCTCATCTTTGCTCTGTTTTGTAGGACATGGCATTCGCCCGTAGGAACACTATACAGATCAACCTTGTGAAAGTGTCTCTCCAACTAAAAGACTTGGCATTAAGGGTTCTTGAAAGTTCTCATTTCACCAAAAAGCATGGTCAGTTGCTCAACTTGGTCACTGCAAAACCTGATGAAGAGTTATTAAAAGTGTTGTTTCAGTTCTTCGATCCTATGCACCATTGTTTCACCTTCCTGAATTACCAGCTAGTACCTACTATGGAGGAATTTTCTCAGTTGTTGGAGGTACCTATTCTTGACCAATTACCTTTCAACGATACAGAAGAACATCCAAAGCCTGAAGAGATTGCTAGAGCTCTATCCTTACAACGGTCCGACATAGTGACAACTTGGGAGACTAGAGGGAGTGTCCAAGGAATTCTGGTTATGTTTCTATTTGAGAAGGCTTACCATTTTTGGGATACCTTAGATTTACAAGCTTTCGAAGAGGTGTTGGCACTTCTCGTTTACGGGACAGTACTTTTGCCTAATGCGGATGAACTCATAGATGTGAACACTATTAAGGTTTTTCTGTCTCATAACCCGGTACCTACATTACTCGGGGATATTCTACACTCTCTGCATACTTGCACTCTCTAAAGAAGGGGGACCCTCCAGTGTTGCACTCCTATATTGGCTAGGTGGATTATTTCGCACCTACCCAGATCTACTTTGAAGAATGAATAGGGTAAAAGATGGTCTCATCGGCTGATGTCCCTTATGCATTCAAATATTCATTGGTGTTCACGGTTCTCAGAAGATGTTACTATCATTGATCGCTGTGGTGAATTCCCTAATGTCCCTCTCTTAGGCATTAGGGGAGGAATCACTTATAACCCTTTCTTAGCATTACGACATTTTGGTTATGCGAGAAGGGATGTCCCTCATGATACACTTATTCAAGGAATCGCCTTCAACTATGAGAATGATGTCCAGGGTTACCGCAAAAGGTTCATACAAGCTTGGAGTATGGTACATAGGGTTGACAGCAAGACATTTGGGCATAAGAATTCCATACCTCCCGAGCCTTATCTCAGATGGGTTCGAGCCCGCGCTCAAACTCTTATGATGCCTTATCTCGCTATCCAACCTATGATTATCGAACCAGTTGCCGAGGGAGACACTCCTCATCTTGTTCTTCATCCAGACATGCCAACCGATCACGGAGAGTTACAAAAGTCCTGGGTTCAGCTTAAAGAGGAGCGGGATACGTTTGAAGCCCAATTCTACGCCAACGAGAAAAAGGTCTTGGAATTCACTAGGCTACTTCATGAAGAGAGGAATATCACACCTACATCGCGCCAAAGAGGATGTGCTCATGGGAAACCTAGTCTTCTTTTTGTTTTATTTTGCTTACTTGTACTCTTAAAATACATTCTTTGTAACAATTCAAGTTTACTAATACAATTCGCGTTTGTTCCTTTTTGTTTAAGAAAATTTGAGCCTTTAAGAACCCTTAAAAACATTGCATACATATTGTGATCGGTGGAAATAGAACTGACTGTTTTGGAATGTTGGTTCGCGAAATGTCGCGGTAAGCAAGAGTCGCCACCGTCTTTTATTTTCTCCAACAAGGAAAGGACAAAAGCACAGCAAAATTCCTTTTCGAGATGTTTCTCGGTTCGGGAGGTAGATTTATAGAAAGGGAAGGTGTTAGCACCCTTTCTATCTGTGGTTATCCACGGGCTCTTAAATACTTGCTCACTATGTTTTCAAACATTATTTGCTTTTCTTGTGTTTGTGGGTTTAAAAAAAAGTTTCGTTTTGAAAAACTTCTAGGTAACTCTTGTATCTGTCCTCAAGACCGTATGAAGTGTTTGATTGAAAACTTTTTGAAAGTGTAGGTGCGAAAAGTTGTTTTTGTTTTTGAAAGAGCAAGTACCCAGAAGAAATCTACCTACTCTAAGGAATTAGGCTGTGTAAGAGTCCTTTAGATAGTACTATCTCACTATTGAGAAGTAGGTAGCACCGTCGTTGGAGTTATTCGGGTCAATTTGATTATAGGGACATGTGTGGTCACCAAAGCAATAGTAGGACGCCTTAGTGGTAACCCTAATGTCCTAGATCCTTTTTATCCGAGGCAACCATTTCGAGGCAACTGGATCTTTAGACAGGAAGGCGACCTCTAAAACACCCTATACTCAATGACCACCTCGAGGCAACCAAGTGAGGCGTACCCTAGGAGTGGCATGTGCACGTGTGTCAAGTTTCATGTTAAATTGTCTTTGAACATGCATCATTGTGAGCTACAGATTGATTTTATTTTTCAGGCAAGTCTTGCATGCATAATTAACAATTAATAATTTGCGGAAAGTAAATTGCGGAAAGTGAATCTACGCTATTACAAGGCGTCGGGTATTTACATCGCCAAAAACATAACCCTTTGGAAAATAAATGCGGAAAAAATAAATAAAGCGATAAAAGCCCTTTGGTCCTTTTTTGCAATTTAATTCAAATTAAACCTAATTTACTAATTAATTAATTTAATAAAAAGAAGAAAAAAAAGTATTTTTGTGTTTTTTATGTTTTAATGAAAATAAAATAAAAGGAATTAAAATTGTCAAAGCCCTAGTTCTAATCTATTTTATTTATTGTGAAAAAGATTAAAGTTACACCTAATTAATAAAAAGCCTAAATTAATTAATTTACATTTATTTACAAAATAATTAAATTAAGGTGAAATTAATAATAATAATAAAAATTATATTTCTGATTTTATTATGAAAATAATAATTTGTGAGGTAATTAAATAATAATATTAATAATAGTTAATAAAATAATTAAATAGGAAAAGAAAATAAAAGGGAAAGAACAAAGAAACCAAGGGGGGTGATGGCCCAAATATGGAGGTGGATTAGCAATTCTCAAGCCCATGAAGCTCTCCAACCTGTTTGATTTTCTGGCTTGCCTATGCCTATGGTTTACTGGGAGTACAGTGAGGCTCATCTCATGGCCATCAGATTCAATGTTATGGCCACTTGGCGCGCTAGGATGTGAGGTACATGGTGTTTACCGTTTGGAAGCCTGCACGTGAACACGTTAGAAAAAATATTATGGAACTTTGGGTGGACCTGGGAATCGAACCCAGGTCCCAATGGTTACCAGCCACCTCACTAGCCACTACACCATTCGCTTGCCTTTATTATTAAGATAAACAATGAATATAATATATAAAAAAAACAACGCATATGCTGTAACAAACACGCGCGCCTTTTTGTTTGAATGGACCAGTGGTATATTAACACGTCTTCATCTTCCTCACTGAATACCTGCAAAACAAATCAAATAGCGGGGGTTTTTAACCCCCACAACCTGCAATCAGAAAAAATAGCGAATAGAGCTAGGCTCTATATAAATATTTCGCGAGGGTGAATATTGATTCGTCTTGATGCAACGATTTCAACCATATGCGTTAGGGGTTCTAATTTTGCTTGAACAATAAAGCCCCAATTTGGAAGCTTGGAAACCCTAGGATTCGTTCATGGCAACTTCTGATTTAGGACATCTTAATCCAATTAACCTATGCCAAAAGCTTCATATGATTGCTAACAACACAAAACAAACAAAAAATCACGTTAAATGCTCATGAATTGGATGTTACAATTTTGAATAAAAGTGTCAAACCGTGAGCCTGTTTGCAACGATTTCTTGAGCTTAAACGCCTGGTTTTGATTGCAATAGGTTCCTCACACTCCCAGCAACGTATTCAAATCACTATAATGCTTTGAATCACGTTGGAACATGTAAAACCGTTTTCAAGTTTTCTTGATTTTTTTCAATATTGGCTATGCCTTTCTGCAGCAATTCTCACGTTCCATGCATTAGGGTTGAGTTCTGTATATATAATGGACTGAATTTAGGTTAAATCTTTGACCAAAAATCCATTGCATTGATGTTTCAATATTTGATTGAAAATCAAATATTTTTCAATCTTTTTGATTGGCAAAAATTTCTAAATTTGGAGTTTTTGACATCCTTGATTGGCACACGAAATCTCCAGCATATGTTGACCACTTTTGCTTCACAAAAAGATTGAGAAATCATATCTTTGAATTTCCTACAATTTAAATTAATTAAATGAATTAAAATTGATTAAAAATCCAAATAATTAATAAAAAATAAGAAAATAAATTCAAATAATCCCAATGGGTCGTGCATAGGCCTTGGACAATGTTTCAAGAAGAAATTTGAGGCCCATTAGCAAAAACATGGTGTTTTGAGCAAAGTTGACTTTTGCAAATTCACAAAAATTTTCCAACTTCTCCAATGCATATCATGCTCAATTTTGATCATATGAACATGTTCTTTGACATTTTGGAAAGGTCTTTAAGTCCTCTAACCAATGCCTTTGGTCCCATGTCATTTGGATTTACCAATCTCAAATTATGGTCTTTGACTTAAAGTGCATTTTTGTTGACTTTTGAAAATGACCTATAATGTAGAAATTGATAACTTTTTGTGAGAGAATTTCTTGGACTTGGAATGTGAAGATGAGTTGTAGGAAATATCATCCCCTTCAAAATTAGAATTGGATGGGATTTTTCTGATGAACCATGAAAACGTTATGCTTTGGTCAAGATACAGTTGACTTTTCTACTGTCTAAAAATAGCAACTTTTGCATCCTTAGTGATTTTTGAGCCATACTTGAGGAATCATGATCAAGACTTGATCAATTGATGATTATGAGCTCAAAATAAGATATTGACCAAAATTTTTGACTTTTGACTACAAAATGACCATTTTGCCCCTGTAGTTAATTGTGAAGCAAATGGAGCTTTTGACTGTGCAATTTGATGCTGTGAGTCTTGAGACTTGACATATAGATGCTTGACAATGTATATATGCCTATGGGACTTGATTGAGCCATTGAAAACCTCAAATTCCTTGAGAGAACCAAAACCCTAATTTTGACTGGCTTAGGAGGCAGTTGGACTATGCAACCCTTGAGTAGTCTTGAACCATTTGAAGAAAATCCTTGACAAACCTTGAAGAATATGGGAGGGCAAATTTTGGGGTACAACAGTTGCCCCTGTTCAATCTTCTTAAACCTGAGGATGTATATTGGCTTGCATGCCTTTCGTGATCCGAAGGTGGAAGAGGATTGAACACTAGAGTGCCCAGAAATTTGCACTCGCATAGTGTAATATCAGCAATGTGATGTCGGGAATGGGCTTACAGATGCCATTTGGAATTGTTGGTAGAGGAGGATGGGCTTATAGATGCCATATGGAATTGTGACAGAACCTTGTCGGGAATGGGCTTATAGATGCCACTTGGAAATGTAAGGGATAGTTGTGGAGATGGGCTTAAAGATGCCATCTAGAGGTGTCGATCGCGTAAGAGATTCCTTAGCGAGAACTTGCGTACCTGAGAAAGAAAGATAATTTCCTGGCCTGTTACAGGTGTTGATCTTCAAACTCTTCATGTAGATAACTTTCCTGGCTAGATACATGTATAGATCTACAATCAATCGCTCACAGATATGCCCTGGCTAGATACAGGTATCGAATCTGGAACTTCAAAAGGTTGGTCGAGATAGCTTTCCTGGCTGGATACAGGCGTAGACCTCTAATCAGTCGCTTACAGATATGCCCTGGCTGGATACAGGTATCGAATCTACAAACAATCGCTCACAGATATGCCCTGGCTAGATACAGGTATCGAATCTGGAACTTCAAAAGGTTGATCGAGATAGCTTTCCTGGCTGGATACAGGCGTAGACCTCTAATCAGTCGCTTACAGATATGCCCTGGCTGGATACAAGTATCGAATCTACAAACAATCGCTCACAGATATGCCCTGGCTAGATACAGGTATCGAATCTGGAATTAGTCGTCTACATATATGCCCTGGCTAGATACAGGTATCGAATTTGGAATTAGTTGCCCACAGATATGCCCTGGCTAGATACAGGTATCGAATCTGGAACTTCAAAAGGTTGATCGAGATAACTTTCCTGGCTGGATACAGGCGTAGACCTCTAATCAATCGCTCACAGATATGCCCTGGCTAGATACAGGTATCGAATCTGGAACTTCAAAAGGTTGATCGAGATAGCTTTCCTGGCTGGATACAGGTGTAGACCTCTGACCTGAGAATGAAAGATAATTTCCTGGCCTGTTACAGGGGTTGATCTTCAAACTCTTCATGCAGATATACCCTGGCTAGATACAAGTATCGAATCTACAATCAATCGCTCACGGATATGCCCTGGCTAGATACAGGTATCGAATCTGGAACTGCGAAAGTTGATAGTAATCGTCTTTTAATTGACCTTTTCCTGAAAAGGCAAAACATTAGTTGTATGCAATGTCATGATGTATGAAATGCATGATGTCATGATGTTCTCAAAACGAGATCGTGTCGTATGCACTTTATCATGTATGAAAATAGGAGATATGAAATGTGACATGTTTTATGAATGTATTTTCATCTGGGAAAATAAATCCTTGACGAATGCCGGGAGTTTGTTGAATCCTGGGCTGATGTTGAAGAGTAGAGTTCTTCGTCTCCGCTGGGGATGATAGACGAAGATGACTGCAAGAATACCGGTAGGGGAAGATGACTCAGTTGGGGAATAAACTTGTTGAAGAGATTACTTTGCGGGGAATTACTCTGTGGGAAGAGATACTTCGCTGAGATTTTGATGATAACTCCGCTGGGGATTCCTATTGATACGCTCTGTTGGGGAATTTGATGAACTCCGCTGGGGATAGGAAGAACTTCGCCGAGGATGATCTTTCCATTGCAATTTGCTGAGGATAACCCAGTTAGACTCTGGTGGGGATAACCTCTGAATATGGCTGGGAGAGATATTTGTACTCTGCAGGGGACAAGCTTCCAGAATCTACTGGGGATAAGCTTCCAGAATCTACTGGGGAGGATGATTCAACTCTCCTGGGGGAAACTTTTGAGACTGCACTGGGGAAATGGCTCCACTGGGGTGTCTGGTATTCCGCCGGGGAACAATCCTATATTAAGACTGCCGGGGATGCTTGCTGAGGAACATCTTCCTACTCTGCTGGAGAATATTGAGATCTTCTAGGGATGCCCAACTTCCTTAAGGCTGACAGTAGACTAACTCTGCTTGGGGAGAGTGTTGTTGACCTGCTGGAGATACTGTGCCTTGTTAGGGCTGACGGGAGACCAACTATGCTTGGGGGAGTATTGTTGAATCTTGTCTTACTCTACGGGGAGTGAAGGTATCCTGGTTACATTCTTCAGCCGAACCTACCTTGGTACCTTGGTGAACAGAGCAACTAGATTGCTTAGACAAGGTTTATTGCCCCTGTTTCTGATATCACCAGTAATTAATCCTTTGTTTCGCATGCAAATATTTATGATTAGCAATTAATGTCAAATGCATATATCAAAAATGAACATTGGACGTTCTTTGCAAAACAAAACAGATAAAGGAAAAAACAATTGGCAATTTGTCTGAAAAAGTGGATTTGTATTGATTTTTGAAATTTGCCTGTAAATAGGCGTTTTGTGTACAAGAGGCTGACGTCCTAGTAAGAGAACGCCGCCGAACAGAATAGTGTTTATACAATTTGTACAAAGGAAAACAAAACAGCTATGTGAAAAAATAATCCCACTGGGTTCCAACTCTGCTATCGCCTTTATGTCTTCAAGCGTCTCATCACTTTGCTGCTTAGTTGGAGATGAAGTTGAATGATTGGTGCCGTCTGAGCCTGATTGTTGATACCAAAGTCTGGATGCAGGGTGATCCAATGAGACATAGTATTACGCTTTAATCCCTAACTTTTGCCTGGACCGCCCTTTCGGGTTTTCAGTCCACCGGGATACCCATTTTTGCTCAAGCCGCCTTTTCAGGTTTTTGACTTGCCGGGTGTACAGATTTTTTCATTTCATCCCTTATTTTTGCCCGAACCCTTTTGGTTCGCCGAGAAGCCCTTATTTTTGCCTAGGTGTGTCAACCTAGCGGGTCTTTAATCATGCGTAGTATCTTTTTACTATGTCTGCATTGGCGGGATGAGGAAGGTCGTCACCATCCATGGTAGTTAGAATCATCGCTCCTCCTGAGAAGATATTCTTAACCACAAATGGCCCTTCGTACGTGGGGGTCCATTTTCCCCTGGGATCACCTTGAGGAAGAATGATGCGCTTGATTACCAGGTCTCCGACTTAATACTCTTGTCGTCTGACTTTCTTGTTAAATGCCTTGATCATCCGTTTTTGGTACGTCTGACCATGACAAATAGCAGTGAGTCTCTTTTCGTCAATTAGATTCAGATGATCAAGTCGGGTCTGGATCCAGTCATCTTCGCTCAAACCTGCATCCTTCATTATCTGGAGAGAGGGTATCTGGACTTCAATAGGCAAGACTGCCTCCATGCCATAGACCAAGGAAAAGGGTGTTGCCCCTGTTGATGTCTATGCTGAGGTACGGTACCCATGAAGAGCAAATGGTAACATCTCGTGCCAATCTTTGTAGGTCCCTGTCATCTTCTACACAATCTTCTTGATATTCTTATTAGGATCTTCTACAGCCCCATTCATCTTTGGTCGGTAAGGAGAAGAGTTGTGATGTTGTATCTTGAATTGCTCGCAGAGCTCAATGATCATCTTGTTGTTAAGATTGGTACCATTGTCCGTAATGATCCTCTCAGGTACGCCGTATCGACAGATCAGGTTATGCCGAATGAACCGTGCCACGACGTTCTTGGTTACCGAAGCATAGGAAGCTGCTTCAACCCACTTTGTAAAGTAATCAATTGCTACCAGGATGAAGCGATGCCCGTTAGATGCCGTAGGTCTGATTTCGCCGATCATATCAATGCCCCACATTGCAAAAGGCCAAGGTGCTGTCAAGACGTTCAGAGGAACTGGAGGAATGTGCACCTTATCAGCATAGATCTGGAATTTGTGACATGTCCGAGAATGTTGGTAACAGTCAGCTTCCATTGTGGACCAGAAATATCCAGCCCGAAGGATCTTGTTTGCCATGGTATATCCACTGGAATGCGTTCCGAAGGTACCCTCATGCAGCTCTGTCATGATCCTTTCTGCTTCAGTCTTATCCACACAACGCAGGAAGGTTGAATCATGGTTTCGCTTATAAAGAATGTCGTTGCTGAGGAAGAACTTCGCCGCAAACCTTCTCAGAAACTTCTTGTCATTAATGGATGCACCCTCAGGATATTCTTGAGCTTCGAGGTACCTCTTCACTTCATGATACCAAGGTTTTTCAGTTACCTCTTCAGCCTCAAGATCACAGCAATGTGCAGGTTCATCCAACTTCCAGATAATGATCCGGGGAGCCTCGTTGTCCCATTTGACTTTGAACATAGAAGACATCGTAGCTAACGCGTCCGCCAACTGATTTTCTTCTCTTGGGAAGTGTTCAAAAGTTATCTCTTCGAAATGGGGGATCAATGTCAACACATACTCCTTGTAAGGAATAAGATTTAGGTGTTTCGTATCCCACTCGCCTTTGATCTGACTGATCACGAGAGCGGAATCTCCGAAGACACTCAGAAACTTGATCCTTAGGTCAATTGCAGCTCGAAGACCCATAATGCATGCTTCATACTCTTCCATGTTGTTGGTGCAGTTGAAACATAGCCGGGAGGTAAGTGGAGTATGAGTGCCTTTAGGGGATATGATCACAGCGCCAATGTCGTTACCCAAAGCGTTGGAGGCTCCGTCAAAGTGCATAGACCATCGGGATCCTTCCGCAGGTCCTTCATCTGGTCCAGGTACTTCACAATCAGTCACTACCATGATATTCTCGTCTGGAAACTCAAAGTTCATCGATTGGTAGTCGTCCACTGCCTGGTGTGCCAAATGGTCTGCCAACACACTTCCCTTGATCGCTTTTTGAGTCGTGTACTGGATGTCATATTCAGTCAAGATCATCTGCCACCTTGCTATTCTTCCGGACAAGGCAGGCTTTTCGAAGATGTACTTGATTGGATCCATTTTTGAAATCAACAGAGTAGTGTGAGTCAACATATACTGTCTCAGCCGGCGAGCAGCCCATACCAAATCGCATCAAGTTTTCTCGAGCAGTGAGTATCGGGTCTCACAGTCGGTAAACTTTTTGCTAAGGTAATAAATAGCGTGCTATTTTCGGCCAGACTCGTCATGCTGCCCCAGCACACACCCCATTGAGCTGTCAAGTACTGTCAAGTATAAGATTAGAGGTCTCCCTTCAACCGGCGGCATAAGAGTGGGTGGATCTTGGAGATACTCTTTGATTCTTTCGAAATCGGCCTGACATTCATCGTTCCAACGTACTACTTGATCTTTCTTCAGTAGCTTGAAGATTGGTTCACAGGTAGCAGTTAGATGTGAGATGAATCGGGAAATGTAGTTCAGCCGTCCTAGAAAGCCTCTGACTTCTTTCTCTGTCTTGGGAACTGGAATCTCTTGTATTCCTTTCACTTTGGCAGGGTCCACTTGAATACCTTTGTCGCTTACGACGAAGCCTAGCAATTTTCCAGATCTCACCCCAAAGGTGCACTTGTTCGGGTTCAACCTCAGCTTGTACAACTTCAGACGGTCAAACAGCTTCTGCAGATGGTCAAGGTGTCCCTCCTCAGTTTGGGACCTTGCAATAATGTCGTCAACATATACTTCAATCTCATGATGGATCATGTCATGAAACAAAGAAACCATGGCACGTTGGTAGGTTGCCCCAGCATTTTTCAACCCAAAAGGCATGACCTTGTAGCAAAAGGTGCCCCACTGAGTAACAAAAGTGGTCTTTTCCATGTCCTCAGGAGCCATCTTGATTTGATTATAACCGGAGAAACCATCCATGAAGGAGAATACCTTATGCTGAGAAGTGTTGTCAACCAGAACGTCGATATGAGGCAGAGGGAAATCATCTCTGGGGCTCGCCCTGTTCAAATCCATGTAGTCAACACATATTCGCACCTTGCCATCTTTCTTCGGCACTGGAACCACGTTGGCAACCCACTGAGGGTAAGAAGTCACTGCTAGAAACCCGGCATCAAATTGTTTCATAACCTCAGCCTTGATTTTCTCGGACATTTCTGGACGCATACGGCGGACCTTCTGTTTTACCGGAGGGCATTCTTCCTTGGTAGGCAGGTGATGAACCACAATGTCGGTATCCAACCCAGGCATGTCTTCGTAAGACCATGAAAATATTTCCGCATAGTCATGCAGCATCTGAATCAACCGCTGTTTCACACTAGACTCCAGATTGGCACCAATCTTGACCTCCTTTCTGTCTGTCTCAGTACCCAAATTCACCATTTCCACTGGCTCTTCATGTGGATGAATAACCCTCTCTTCCTGAAGTAACAGTCTTGCAAGCTCACCAGGCACCTCACAATCATCTTCACCTTCGTCTTCGGCTAAGTTGATCGGATTTTCAAAGTCATAACTGGCAGTAGCAGAGTCGTTACCAGTGAGATCCAGAGTGGATTGGAACCTGTATAGGTGAGTGTATGTAAATATAGCTGTTTTGCAATATATAATAAAGAAAGACAAGGAGCACAAGATTTGAGATACAAAAAAACGTCCAATGCTTTTATTAATGATATATGAAAATGACAAATAATAAGCCCTCACAAATGAAGCCACGGTGCCCCGGGTAAGACACCGGGCCATAAAGTTTCACAATATTGTCTGTTACAAATTCAAAACAAAGGAGTTCATTACTGAGTCACAAAAGTAATAGGTGTGAAGTCTTTGGCAGTCTATTTGCTTGGTCCACTGTTGGTCGTTGGGTAGTCTGAAGATTGTGTGGCTAGTCTGACTGTTGATAATGGTTTGGGTTTCTCTGACGCGGATCTGACACCAAAGGGGAGGAAGCATAATAATGCTCTGCATGTTTCCGTTGAAAGCAGGGGCACGACTCTGGCCCATGTTTTAGTAGATACTGGCTCCTCGTTGAATGTGATACCTAAAGAATCTCTGGACATATTGGATTGCGAAGGCTTGACCTTGAAGCCTAGCAATATAGTAGTGATAGATTTTGTTGGTTCAGAGAGGATGGTGCACGGGGAAGTGGATGTCCCTATCAAAATTGGTTCCCAGACCTTCAACTCCACTTTCTACATAATGGATATCAAACCCTCATATTCTTGCTTATTGGGACGCCCTTGGATACATGGGGCTGGGGCTGTTACTTCTACCCTCCACCAAATGTTGAAATACCCAGTAAGAGGAAAAATTGCCATTGTGCATGGTGAAGAGGAGTACATGATCAGTCACTTGAACTCATTCAGGTACGTATAGATGGATGTCGAGTTCATCGAGACTCCTTGCCAGAACTTTGAAGAGGTTCCTCAGATTATGGCTACAGCAGAAACTACCGACAGTCCTCCAAAGGTCACCAAATCTCCCTCAAAGATGGCTTCTCTCAAGGATGCACGAGTAGTGGTTGAAGAAGGTGGGTCTACCATTTGGGGTCAGCTCCCAATTATTCATTACAAGTCTGACAAATCTGGTTTGGGCTTTACTACAGGTGCTCAAAGGGCTTTTCGTCGTGCTCGGGCTGGAGGACCTCCCCTACACATAAGCAATCTTGGGGTTAATGTGCTTGAAGACAGTGATGGTGATTCCGACATTGACAGCTGGATCTTCCCGACTACCAACGGCGGACTCAGTAACTGGACTGCCAAGGACTTTGTACCGCTTACTTTTGTTCAGGAGTAATTGTTATTGTACCCCAAAATTTTCTCTCTCATTTATCAAGACTTTTCTCACAAGATCTCTTTGACTCAAGACAAGATTAGGGTTTGGTCAACTCAGGACATCTCATCTTGCACTGATAACCCCAAACTAGGGTTTGAGTTTGAACAAGGATTTTTGGACTATCAATGCTTCATGTGACTTTCAAACATCATTATAGACCCCTAAGATCACCCATGACAAGTTTCAAGCCTTGAACCACATTTTTGATCAGTCAATTGGACATTTGACCTAAAGATCAGCTGTATCGAAGAAAAAGTCAACCATAGCCACTTTACAGTCAAACTTCATAATTCTTGATCCACATAAACATTTTAAACTTATATTTATCATTTTGTCAAGTTTGGATCACAACTCCTCAAGAAATTTGATCAAATCACAAAAAGGGCAAAATGGTCAAATTTAGGGTTTTGACTGAGGGAGCGCAATTTTTGATTTTTAACCTAGCAAAGGACCAATTGAGTTCAATCATGATTTCAAGATTTAAATTGCATCATCTTTACTTAATCACATGGCTCAAAACATCTCAAATACATTGGATTGACAGATGAATTTTACAGTCAATTGATCAAAAGTCAACTGTATACTGAAAAGTCAAACTTTGACTTTTTGGTCAAAATCAAGTACCAAGGGTCATAATTCATCAAAACATTTACGAATGTGAAACTTGTTCATCAAGAAATCCAAATTTGAAAAATAGGGTTTGAATTTGAAAATTTTCATAACTTAGAAATTTTCTAAGTATGAAAATTTTCTTATTTTTTCTCAACTTTACACCACTTTTACACCATGATGCCTAATGATTAAAGGAAACTTCCCAACATGAAAGTTGTAGATCTCCATGAAATATAAAACTTTGCTTCACAAACTTTTCCCTAAAGATGCTTGTATCTCAAGTTATAAGTTTATGAATACATGGTCATGAACTTCTTAACTTAGTGAAATTTTGCCCTAATTTAGGCATGTTTTGGACCCAATTTCATGGAAACTTTTCACCTAGTTCCAAGAGGTATCTCAAAATTCATTTCAAATATGAATTATAGAGAAAATTTCAAGCTTTCCAAAATGTCCAATAACTCCTCAAGATCATTTTTGAGTAGGGAGAATCAAAGAGAGGAAGTTGGCATTTTCTCACTTTTTGTTTAAGCCATTTCATGAAGAACCAAGTTGCACATCAATCCTATGCTGGCTATTTTATGCTGTACAGGTCCTAAACTTGTTCTACACTCCTTAAATAAATTCTTACTCAGTTGACAAAGCCTCTATCCATGCTTTTGAACCTTTATCCAACTTGTAATTCCATTTATGGCAAAAAGGTTCCATTGCCATTTTCATAAAGAACCACTTTTGCAAACTTTACAATTTTGAGCTTTGAACATGTCCCCTTGATGCATACAAACCACACAGGTCTCAAGTAAGTTGTACAAGCTCATACCAACCCTAAGGAAGCTGGTACAAGCATGTGAAGCTTTGGTCTTGTCACTTTGCTTCAAGTACAAGAAAGTTGGCAAAAAGGCTAACATTGGCATATCTGTTGGGAAGCTGACCTAATATCATTTCAATACTAATATAAAAACTATATGCAACACATAAAAGACCAAGCCAAGACCTGAAACACTGAGAGCAAGAATAACACCAAAAACTGTCCAAAACATACAGTTTCTGCACAAACACATCCAGCTTCCATTTGGCTCGTGCCTTTTGTGTTTAGATCATTCCAATACCTTACATACTTGATATCAAACCCATCCAAACCATCATCCCTGTTCTGTATTCTCTTTTCCACCATCTGCCATTGTTGACTTTGAAGCTTGCAGTTAGACTTGGTCAGGGAGTTCTAGCCACTTTCAGAGCAAGGAAAGGATTGGAATAGATTCAGGGAAGCTCAAGGAAGCTCAAGCAAGCATCAGGCTTCCATTAAAGTCACTACATTTCCATACACGATTCCAGCTGAAGGAGGTAAATTTTCAAACTCTATCTCCTTGTACAAGCAACCTTAGGCCACGATCTGTGAATAAAAAGTGTAGTTCTCCTCATAACGAAGTTATACATATCATTATCTTGCATTGATTTTACTTGGACTAAGAGAATTTGGAAGTTCAAATCTTTGGAAATATTAGGTTAGAATTTAGAGCTTTTAAAATTCTCTTCGATCTTTGATAGTTAGATTACATAACTTATATGGTTGGATTCGTGAGTTCAAATGCTACATTTTTCATGTTATAAGTTTTCATTTTTATGGAAGCATGAGGAAGTTACAGGAGATCCGGCCAAGGCTTGAGGAAGAAGATGAAACCGGGCAAGGGCGCATTTGGTAATATGTTGTTTTTGTTTCAGTAAAGACAATGGATGTATGGCCACCCCAGTGGTAAAGCAGCGCGCTGGTGAGACCCATGTCCTGGGTTCGAACCTGCGCGCTACTTTTTGTATTTTTCCTTCTTTTTCTTTTCCATTTCACACTTTTTTGCAGGATGGACTTAGTCTACTTGGGCTAGTTTTTTTTTTTGTTGCTAATCTTACCATAAATCTACTTTATCACCCCCTTTGCTAATTCATATTTTTATTTTTATTTTTGTTTTGTTTTCATATTTAATGTTTTTAATATTTCCTTTAAAACATAAAAATTCCAAAAAAAATGTAAATTAATATGTTACACTTTTATTTTATTTCTTTTATTATTTCTCACATAAAAATGTAGTTTATTTTAATAGGATATAATTTATTTTTCTTAATAAATTTGTAAATATGATTAAATATATTTAGTATTTTTATTTAGCATTTCATATTTATAAATACCTACTTTTACATACATACAAAACTTCATATTTTATTATAATATTATTTATTATTTTACACAAGAAAATACACAAAATAATAATATAGAAACTTTATTTTCTTTTAAATAAAATTAGGGTTAAACCCCTTTCAAAAAATTAAATCTTTTTCCTTATATTTTTAGGTTTAAATTAAATTTTCTTTTACATAAAAATAAGACATCAAAAAATCTTTTTACATGTACATTGCATTACATTTTAAAATATTGTATTGTATTTATCTTAAATTCGTACAAATTCGATTTGGTTGTAATAATATATTTAGCTTTATATTTGTGCAAATCCCCATTCAAACTTGTATTCCCCCCTCCCATAAAATTGTTGTAATAGCTTAGTATATTTACATTACGCAATTTATCGCTTTCATATGCCATGATTAGTAATTAGGGTTTGTATGACAAGAACAAAACAAAACAAATAGAAAACCCTAAATACAAGACAAAGTCAAAAGCATGAAAATAATACACTCGCACACAAACATCCTTAGGGTTTCACCACTTGGTTGCCTAAAACAAAATGGCCATATTACGTATGCGAAGTATCTTGGCAAAACAAAACAAATATAAGATCATAGTCCCTCGATGGCGCTATTCAAAAGTTGCCTTACAAAATGATCTTGGTCCCTCAAAAATGCTAAGATACTTTGCAAACATTGCTAATCATGGTTATACGATGACCCATGCCCCTCCCGTTTACATCCAAAGATAGGGTTGCTTACCAAATCAATGGTAAGACAACAATGTCAAAGGAATAGAAAATACATAAGAAAGACATTTGAGTAGGTAGATGGCTTCTAGTTACTTGCTCCATTTCAAACAACAATCCTTGCTATTTTTTCAAAACAAACACACACACACACACATTTCAAAAACATCTTACAAACATTGAAAACATTTTCAAAAAGACAAACATCTTTGTATACATTCTTACGAACGAGAATCATTACAAAGATTGCCTAAACAAATGGCCTCTTTTACAAAATACTTTCAAAACCACACCAAACACAATTTCAAACAAACCAAAGCAAGTGATCTAAAGCAAGTAACTAAGAGCCCATGGAAAACCATGGATGAAAAGGGTGCTAATACCTTCCCTTTTCATAATATACCCCCCGAACACAAGAAACAATCTCAAAGGTATTTCTTGTGCTTTTTCACCTTTCCTTTTGGATAAAAGAAAAGTCGGTGGCGACTCTTGCTAAACCGCAACATTTGCGATAAAACGCAAAACCTTAAGTCAGTTCTCCCACCACATCACAATTGTCTTTCTGATTTTTCGAATATGTAATTTAAAAACAATATAAACTCTATAGCCATGTGTCTTATCTGGGGCACAATGGTTCTATTTGTGAGGGCTATCATGTTTCATTTTCATATGACATTAATAAAGTATTGGACGTTTGCATACAAATTTTGTGCTCTTTGTCTTCCTTTTATTTTATTTTGTCTATACAGCTATGCTCTTACACACACTCACGTATCTAAATGCAGATCCATATCCACTCTAGATCCCATTGATAACAGTTCTACTACTGCTCATTATGACTTTGAAAATCCGATCAACCAAGCCGAGGACGAAGGTGGAGATTGTGAGGTACCCGGAGAACTTGCTAGACTATTACAGCAGGAAGAAAAGGACATACAGCCTCATGAAGAGCCGGTTAAGACAGTGAACTTGAGTACAGAGGAAGACAGAAAAGAGGTTAAGATAGGTGCAAATCTGGAGCTTAGTGTTAAACAGCGGTTGTACAGATGTTGCATGAGTATGTTGAAATCTTCGCCTGGTCATATGAAGACATGCCAGGACTAGACACAGATATAGTGGTTCATCGTCTGTCGACTAAAGGAGACTGCCCTCCGATAAAGAAAAAGGTGTGTCGTATCTTCCCTGAGATGTCAGAGAAGATTAAAGCACAGGTTATGAAGCAGTTCAACGCAGGGTTCTTAGTTGTCACCTCCTATCTGCAGTGGGTTACTAATGTGGTTCAAGTACCTAAGAAAGATGGTAAAGTACGAATGTGTGTGGATTACAGAGACCTGAACAGGGCAAGCCCCAAGGATGACTTCCTACTTCCCCACATCGATGTTCTGGTTTACAACACCGTACAACACAAAGTATTTTCCTTCATGGACGGTTTCTCTAGCTACAATCAGATCAAGATGGCACCTGAAGACATGGAGAAGAAACCTTTGTTACACAGTGGGGCATTTTCTGCTACAAGGTGATGCTGTTTGGGTTGAAGAATGCTGGGGAAACTTATCATTAAGCTATGGTAGCTCTGTTCCATGACATGATTCACCATGAGATAGAGGTTTACGTCGATGACATGATAGCCACGTCTCAAACTAAGGAAGAACATCTTGATCATCTACAAAAGTTGTTTGATAGGTTGAAGATGTACAAGCTGAGGTTAAATCCGAACAAGTGCACCTTCAGGGTAAGGTCTGGTAAGCTTCTGGGATTCATCGTCAGTGACAAAGGTAATCAAGTAGACCCTGCAAAGGTGAAGGCCATACGAGAGATGTCGGCTCCCCGCACTGAGAAGGAAGTTAGAGGTTTCTTGGGACGCCTAAATTACATTGCCCGATTCATTTCACATCTGACTGCTACTTGTGAGCTAATCTTCAAGCTTCTGAAGAAAGATCAAGTGGTAAAGTGGAATGACAAATTCCAGGTCGCCTTTGACAGAATCAAGCAATACCTTCAAGAACCTCTTATCCTGATGCCTCTGACTGAAGGAAGACCTTTGATAATGTACTTAATAGTGCTAGACAATTCAATGGGGTATGTGCTGGGGCAGTATGTCGAGTCTGGTCGAAAAGAGCACGCAATATACTACCTTAGTAAAAAGTTTACCGACTGTGAAACACGATACTCACTGCTCGAGAAAACTTGATGCGCTTTGGCATGGGCTGCTCGCCGACTGAGATAGTATATGTTGACCCACACTACTTTGTTGATATCTAAGATGGATCAGATCAAGTACATTTTCGAGAAACCCGCTCTCTCCGGAAGAATAGCAAGATGGCAAATGATCTTAACCGAGTACGACATCTAATACACAACCCAAAAAGCAATCAAGGGAAGTGTGTTAGCTGATAATTTGGCACATCAAGCCGTGGATGACTACCAATCCATTTATTTTGAGTTCCCGGATGAGAACATCATGTTAGTAACCAACTGTGAAGAACCTGGACTGGATGAAGGACCTGAAGAAGGATCTTGATGGTCTATGTTTTTTGATGGAGCCTCAAACGCACTGGGTAACGACATTGGCGCTGTAATCATATCTCCCGAGGGTTGTCATACTCCATTCACTGCCCGATTATGTTTCAACTGTACCAACAACATGGCAGAGTATGAAGCGTGTATCATGGGTCTTAAAGCTGCTATTGACCTAAGGATCAAGTTCCTGAGTGTATTCGGGGATTCCGCTTTGGTGATAAGTCAGATGAAAGGCGAGTGGGATACGAAACACCTGAACCTTATCCCTTACAGAGAACATGTACTGACATTGCTGCTGCATTTTGAAAAGATCACCTTTGAACATTTCCCACAAGAAGAGAATCAGTTAGCGGATGCGCTAGCTACTATGTCGTCAATTTTCAAGGTCAGGTGGGACAATGAAGCTCCCCTAATCACTATTGAGAGGTTGGATGAACTGGCATACTGCTGTGAGATCGATACTGAGGAGGTAGCCGACAAACCTTGGTTTCCTGAGGTGAAAAGGTATCTCGAGGCTCAAGAATACCCCGAAGGGGCATCTGTCATTGACAAGAAATTTATGAGAAGGTTTACTGCAAAGTTCTTCCTCAGCAATGGAATCCTCTATAAGAGCAATCATGACTCTACCTTACTGCGATGTGTAGACAAGAGCGAAGCAGAGAGGATCATGGCAGACCTACACGATGGTACCTTTGGCACTCATTCCAGGGGACATACCATGGCAAAGAAGATCCTACGGGCAGGATACTACTAGTCCACTATGGAAGCCGACTGTTATCAGCATTCTCGAACCTGTCACAAGTCCCAAATCTATGCTGATAAGGTGCATGTACCTCCAATTCCCTTGAACATCTTGACAGCTCCCTGGCCCTTTACAAAATGTGGGGCATTGACATGATCGACGAGATCAGACCTACCGTGTCCAACGGGCATCGCTTCATCCTAGTGGCCATTGATTACTTCACGAAGTGGGTTGAGGCTGCTTCCTTTGCTACGGTTATCAAGAATGTGGTGGCACAGTTCATCAAGCATAACTTGGTTTGTCGTTATGGTATCCCTAAGAGAATCATCACGGATAATGGTACCAATCTCAACAATACAATGATCACCGAACTCTGTAAACATTTCAAGATTCAGCAACACAACTATTCTCCTTACTGACTGAAGATGAATGGGGTTGTCGAAGCTGCTAATAAGAATATTAAAAAGATCATACAGAAGATGGCGATGACATACAAAGACTGGAACCAGATGTTACCGTTTTCTCTTCACGGGTACCGTACTTCAGCACGTACGTCGACAGGGGAAACACCTTATTCTATAGTATATGGCATGGAGGTTGTCCTACCTATTGAGGTCCATATCCCTTATCTACGAATTATGAAGGATGCGGGTTTGAGCGAAGACAATTGGATCCAGACCCGACTTGACCAGTTGAACTTAATCGACGAGAAAAGACTTACTGCTGTCTGCCATGGTCAAATGTATCAGAAACGGATGATCAAGGCCTTCAACAAGAAAGTCAGATAACAAGTGTATCAAGTAGGGGATCTGGTAATCAAGCGCATCATACTGCCGCAAGGTGATCCCATGGGAAAATGGACTCCCACCTATGAGGTACCATTTGTAATTAAGAACATATTTTCGGGTGGAGCCATGATTCTGACCACCATGGATGGTGACGACCTTCCACACCCTGTCAATGCGGATATAGTGAAAAGATACTACGCATAATAAAGAGCCGCTAGGTTGACATACCTAGGCAAAAATAAGGGCATCCCGGTGAACCAAAAGGGTTCCAGCAAAAATTAGGGATAAAAAAATGAAAAAAATTTGTACACCCGGCAAGTCAAAAACCCGAAAGGGCGGCTTGGGTAAAAAAGGGTATCCCGTTGGACTGAAAACCCGAAAGGGCGGTCTAGGAAAAAATTAGGTATTAAAGCGTATCACTATATCCCATTGGATCACCTTGCGATCAAACCTCAGTAATCAGATATCAAGCTCAAAGGGTACCGATCAATTCAGTCAGCTTCGGACAAGAAGCAAAGTTATGAGATGCTCGAAGACATAGGGGCAATAGCAGAATTGAAACCCAATGAGATCACTACACATAGCTGTTCTCTTTTTGTACACAATTTCTGTAATAATTTCCATTTTTACGGCGGCGTTCTCTTACTAGAGCGTCAGCCTCCTTGTAAAAAACGCCTGTTATAAGCAAATTTCAAATCAATATAAAGCGTCTTTTGAGTACAAAACTCTTTGTTTGTTTTTTCCGTTTTCTGTTTTGTTTTGCAAAAAAACGTCCAGTGTTTTATTCTTGACATATGCATTTGAATGTGATTACTGTTCACAAATATCTGCATATAAAACAGAAAGACAATTACAAAGAACTCAAAGAAACTGGTACAAAACCTAAATATCGACAATTACCCCGTCCATCATGGTACAAGGGGCATAGACAGTTGGAAGCAAAGTCACTATCACATACAAGCCAGTGATACCTATATTCCCCATAGAGCCGAGACAACCAAGGTCCGACCTCTTTATCCCCAAGCAGGAATTCCTTCCCCAACAGGTTCCTTCAGAAAGCTGATATCTGCATTCCCTAACCGAGTTTTATAAACATGAGCAGTTTATAAAGCCATCCCCCGAGCAGAGTTTATTTCTCTAACAGCGAAAGCTCAATCTCCAACAGAGTTCTTCTCTCCAGCAATGGAAGTTCATCCCCAGCTGAGTTTATTTCTCCAAATCAGCAGATCTTCCAACAGAGTATCTCTCTTCCCCACAGAGTCATTCCTCGCAGGATTATTCTCAGACAGAGTCTCCTCCGGCAGAATGTTCTCAAGCAGAATGGATGTAAATCCCCAGCTAATCATCTTCGGTCACTATCCCCAGCGGAACCGAAGAACTCAACTCCTTATACTCTCCAGCAGCAGTCCATGATTTATTTTCCCCAACTAGAGAATATCACAATAGCATTGCATATCCATACATCATGGCATGTGCATACATATTATACAACACAATCTCATTTATTTTGAGAACATCATTACTTAATACATTTCATACATCATGACATTACATACAACTAACTCTTTACCTTTCAAGGAAAGATGCAATCAAGTTCTCACGAGTTATCTCTGGTTCAGTCAAACCGACACTAAGGTTTCTATTCCAGTTGAAGATACTCCAACACTTTTCAAGATTTTCTCTGGTTCAGTCAAACCTACACTAAGGTTTCTATTCTAGTCGAAGATGTTGTAAGACTTTCGTCTGGGTCAGCCGAATCGCCGTTAAGATTCCCCTGATTTCTATGTCAGTCAAAGTTAATCAGAGACCTCTCCCGGGATCAGTCAAATCGATACTAAGATTTCTCTCCCATTTGAACACAACTAGAGACCTTTCCCTGGTTCAGTCAAATCGATACTAAGATTTATATTCCAGTTAAAAAAGCTATGAATCCCGGAAACTGACCGGATAATAGTCAACCAACAATACATTATACTGTGAAGCCTGGGACACGACCGGATAATAGTACAAAATACTATGAAGCCTAGAATCGACCAGATAGTGGTATATCTCAAATTCAAGCTATGAAGCCCAGAAATCGACCGGATAATATCTTAATTTCTACAAAATACTATGAAGCCTGGAATCGACAAGATAGTGGTATATCTCAAATTCAAGCTGTAAATCCCGGAAATCGACCAGATAATATCTTAATTTCTCCAAATTACCGAAGCCTGTAATCGACCAGATAATGGTATAAGACACCGTGAAGCCTGGAAATCGATCAGATAACGGTATAAGACACTGTGAAGTCTGGAGCACGGCTAGATAACGGCAAGAGACACTGTGAAACCTGGAGCACGACTAGATAACAGTATGAGGTACTGTGAAGCTTGGAATTTGACCAGATAGCAGTTTACGCGGCCAATTACTATGAAGCCTGGAAACGACGGATATTAGTATGCCTAAAATTCAAGTTGAAACCCAGATGCGACCGGATAACCACTTGATTCCTTCTGAAGCCTAGAGCACGACCAGATAACAGTTTTTGAGATTGCCAAGCCTAGAGCACGACCAGATAGCAAGTTTAATCTCATCTCCCCAGTAAGTCACTCTAAAACCTGGAGCACGACCAGATAGCAGTTAATCATATTATCCTCAGTAAATCACTGTAAGGCCTGGAGCACGACCAGATAGCAGTTCATTTTCATCTCCTCGACTAAGAGACGATTCCCCAGTAGAGTAACGGACAACTGAAGCTCCTAAAATTCCATTTCTCCCAAGACAGAGACCAACATTCCTCATCATATTCCTTCTCAACGACGTGAACAGGAATTCTCATCAAAGGAATATCTCGGGAAATCAACATCCTCTAGATGGCATCTTTAAGCCCATCTCCGACGATTCTCCGTCATATCTTCCGGATGGCATCTTTAAGCCCATCTTCGGTGACCTTCCGTCATCTCTTCCAAATGGCATCTGTAATCCCATTCCCGATACTACCTATACATTCCAGCACCATCTCAGACGAGTGCAAATTTCTGAGCACTCTAGTGTTCAATCATCTTCCACCTTCAGATTACGAAAGGCGGACAGCCAATCTACATCCTCAGGTTTAAGAAGATTGAACATGGGCATCTGTTGTACCCCAAAATTTTCCCTCTCATTTTACTCAACACATGCCCATTAAGGTCCTCAACTTGCTCAAGGATGCCCAAGAGTTGACCAGACAAACTCTCTCCTAAGGCAATGTACCTCAAACTAGGGTTTCCATTTGCATCAGGATGTGTGAACTCCAAAGGCCTAAAATGCTTTCCCTAGTCCTAATATGTTCTCAAGACCATCCATGTCAAGTTCCAGGCCTTGCACAAGAAGTTTTCTCAGTCAACTGCTCAGATGCCTAGAAATCAATTATACTAGGTCAAAAGTCAACTGTGGCCCACATACAGTCAAACTTCAAGATTTTTGGTCAACATCAATATTTTGAAGTGATATTCATCATTTGATCAAAGGTTGATCATGATTCCTCAAGGAATGCCCCAAATTCATCAAAACCCAAAAGTTGCTAAATTAGGGTTTCTTAGGAAAAGTCAACCAAACTTTGACCAAGCATAACTTCTTCATACTTTATCAGAAATTTTCTATCCAAGGCTCATTTTGAAGAGGATGAAATTCCCTACAATTCATCTTCATCCCATAAGTTCAAAATATGCACTCATCAAAAGATATGAATTTCTACATTATAGGTCCTTTTGAAAAGTCAACAAAAACACCTTTTTGGTCAAAGCTTCTTACATGAACATGGAAGACCCAATTGGAGGAGATATGCCTTGTCAAAGTTGACCATTTTTGTAAAATGCCCAAAAGTCAAATATGCTCAAAAGTGCATATTTTGTCAAATGGGCCTAGCATTTCATGATTGCATCTTGTTTGTAACATGGTTCACGCCCCAAATCAGCCTCCACGTATTATTTGCTTATTTATTTATTTTACTTTGATTTTTATTTATTAAAAGTTAGATTAAATCAAATAAATTTCAAAAAAATATAAAAGATTAGTTTTGATCTGATTTTTGTAGGAATCACAATCTAATCAAGCTGGCCAAACCATATCAAATCAGATCAAGGGATAATTGGAGCAAATTGGCATGATTACACCTATTTTAGAAAGATATAATGCAAGAGAAAAACCAAATCAAATCTCCATGATTATCAAAGATAAAAAGCATTTCTGTTGACCTAATATATTCCACTATATATACTGAGCAAGAATAATGCGCAAGAGGAAGGTTTGCAGGTCGTGAAAGCATCAAACCAAAACTGAAAAATTGACAAAAAGTGGTGAATTGTTTTCCAACCTAGAGGGAAATTCAAAGCATTTCAACACTTCCAATCGTTTCCTGGACCTTCCCAGAAGCTAAAAAGATCGTTTACAAGCCTCCACAAGTCCAGAATCGCGAGTTACAGACCCACGGTTTGCATATCCAAACTTGACTTTGATTTTACAGTTTACGCATGATCGTTCACTTTTGAGCATATCGTTGTGTTTGTATCATCATTTGGAATGTTTTGGTTTATTTAATTTTGCGTTTTGATGCATATATTGATGAACGCCATGGCTAGGGTTTTCTTGGCCGTTTTAGGGTTTCCTTGCACAGGTTAAATTGGCCCAAGAAAAGGGTATCATGATGCTCGTGGCACCAAGACGAGTTGATCTATGTACTCACAATTGATTTATCATGCTTGATATGAATTTTGGAAATTTACAGGGTTATAGCTACAGAAGTTTGTCTGTAGGTAAAAGTCTTGGCCTAAAACGACGGTCTCAACGAAGGAGACGATGACTTCGCACCATAGTATTGGACCATTTGAATAAAACGAGCGTGTTTTTTATTTTTCATTTATCCACCTGTTTTTTTTCATATATTATATATTGTTATTATCATATTAACAAATAAAATAGGTGGTCTAGTGGCAAAGGCGCACGTTTGTAAGCGAAAGGAACTGGGTTCGATCCTAGGTCCCAGCGTTTTGTTGTTTTCTTAATGTTTAATTGCAGGTTCTGTACATCATGTTGCCAGGCGTCTACCATGCAACCCAGAATCCATCCAATGGATCGTTCATCCCCAGATCCAACGCTCAATGAAAGGGAGGTCCATGATGCACCCTTCAAGTGTGGCTACACTGGATCCCATGCAAGGATTGGGCTGACTAGGAATTTGGGCTTGAATAATTCAACATAAACCCCCCATTCAACTTATAACACAGGCCCTATTTCAATTTCTTTCTTATATTTTCTTTCTTTTATTTTAATTATTCACTAATTATTTTCTTTAGAAAAATAACCCAAAAAATCATTTTATTTATTTAATCAAAAAATCATAAAAAACATCAAAAATTATTTTTCATAAAATATTTTATTTCCTTAATTAATTAGTTTAATTAAAATTAGAGCAATTTAATTCCTTTTCTCATAATTTAAATCAATTAGTAATTAGGGTTTAATTTGTACATAACCTAATTAATCTTTTTCTCAAAAAACTAACCTAGTATTTTTTTTCAACTAGATTTTTTAGGTTTTCTAGTTATTCTCGCATTTAATTCGCCGCACGCTTTTAATTTCCTTTTTTATTATTATTGTAACTGCTCCGAGTTTGTAATAGTACGTAGGGTTTAAATTCCGCATTTTTATTTCCAGCCCAAAATAATAATGTATCTGCAAAAGCTTTGTAATAGCTAGGACTTTAAACTTTCTCGCTTTTATTTCCGCAAACTATAAACTGCTTAGATGTATGTTAATAGGATTGTATGGAGAGATAAACTGAAAAATAATACATTAGAAAACCCTAATTGTGCAAAGATAAATTAACTGAAAAATTACACTCGCACATGCTCACTCCTAGGGTTTACTCCAATTCGGTTGCCTTTGGTAAACGGTCATGAAGTATAGGGTTTATTAGTGGTTGTCCTCTAGCCCTAAAAGATCTAAAATGACCCATTCGGATGTTGCCTCGGAAAAAGATCTTTAAGGCTTTAGGATGATTACTAACATTTCCTAACATTGCTTTTGTGATCGTATTTGTCCCTTCGAATGTCCCTAAAAAACTCCAACAATGATGCTACCTATTTCTCAATAATGGGATAGTATTGTCTAAAAGGAAAACGAACAGACTTTTTTCGAGTAGGTAGATTAGTTCCTAGGTACTTGCTCAAACAAACAAATTTTTCACACAAACACTTTTCAAACAAAGTTTTCAAAAACAACTTCGTAACACTCTTGAGGATAGAAACAAGGGTTAACACGAAGTTAAACAAAACTTTTCAAAACAAAGCATACACAAGCAGTTTTCAAAATGAGCAAGTACCTAAGAGCCCATGGAAAACCACGGATAGAAAGGGTGCTAACACCTCCCCTTTCTATAATCTACCCCCCGTACTCAGAAACATCTTGAAAAAGGTTTTTTCTGTTCTTTTTCCTTTTCCTTTGATTGGATAAAATAAAAGTCGGTGGCGACTCTTGCTTACCGTGACATTTTGCGAACAAAAAACGCAAACCAGTATTAACAATTGGTTCTGCCACCGTATCACAGGTACGTATGTGTGTGAATTACAGAGACTTGAATAGGGCAAGCCCCAAGGATGAATTTCCGCTTCCCCATATTGATATTCTGGTTGACAACACTGCACAACATAAGGTATTCTCCTTCATGGATGGCTTCTCTGGGTACAATCAGATCAAAATGGAACCTGAAGATATGGAGAAAACAACCTTCATCACACAGTGGGGCACTTCTTGCTACAAAGTTGTGTCATTTTGGTTAAAGAACGTTGGGGCAACCTATCAGCGTGTGTGATCGGTGGATCTGGAACTGACTGTTTAACGCTGGTTCGCGAAATGTCGTGGAAGCAAGAGTCGCCACCGTCTTTTATTTTCTCCAAATGGAAAGGACAAAAGCACAGAAAAATTCCTTATAGAGATTGCTCTCGGTTCGGGAGGTAGATTATAGAAAGGGAAGGTGTTAGCACCCTTTCTATCCATGGTTATCCATGGGCTCTTAGATACTTGCTCATTTGTGTTTTCAAAAATGGTTTGTTTGCTTTTCAATGTGGGTTTTTAAAAAGTTTCTTTGAAAATTCCAGTTCGACTCTTGTATCGGTCCTCAAGAGTGTTTGAAAAAATTGCTTTCGAAAGCTTTTTGAAAAAGTGTCGGTGTGAAAAGTATTTTTGATTTGTTTTGAAATTAGAGAAAGTATCCTTGAGAACCTACCTACCCTAAGGAATTCGTCTGTGTAAATGTCCTTAAAAGTAGTGCCATCCCACCATTGAGAGGTAGGTAGCACCACCGTTGGAGGTGTTCGGGTCAATTCGATGTTCGGGACATGGTGATCACCAGAGCAATAGGAAGACACCTTAGAAGCTACCCTCATGCCAGGTTCCCGGATCATGAGGACTTACTAAGACATCCTCTACTCGACGATCACCTTTCGAGGCAAGGCAACAGTGAGGCGTACCCTAGGGGTGGTGTGTGATTTGTGTGTCAGATTCGTTTATTTTTGTCTTGTTCATGTCAAAGTGATCTATGCGTTTGTTTTTATTTTTGTCATTCATTCTTGCATGCTTATTTAACAGTTAAAATTCGCGAGGAAAATAAATCTAAGGCTATTACAAATGGCGCGGGTCCACATCGCCAAAATTAAACCGGACCCGATTTGACGGAAAGTAAATAAAGCAAAGAAATAAAATCGTTACAACGCTTTGGGAGAATTACATAATTATAATAAGCGACATGAAATAAATGCGCGAAATTGAATAAATTACGAACATGGGCGTTGGACCCTTTTGCAAAAAATTAAAGTTAATGAGGAATTAAAATTAAAGTCAAATGTTTTTGGTATTTTGTGTTTTTTAGGATTTAAGGAGAAAAAGAATTAATTAAAATTAAAATGAAATGTTAAACCTAATTCTAATTATTTTTAAGTTATTAAGAAAATATTGAAATTTGACCTAATTTAAATCTAATTATTTTTATGCATTTTTTAATTTATGAAAATAAATAAAATAATATTATGATAAAAAGGAAAAATTAAAAGGAATGGAAATTGTCGACTAAACCTAATTCTACCTTTTTTAGATTTATTAAAAAGAATTAAACTTGCAAAAATCCTAATTAAAACTAAATAATTACATGTTAATTTATTTACAAGAAAATAATTACAATAAAATAATTATTAAATTTTTGTCTTTTCTGAATTTTTGTGAAGTTTTTTTGTATTTTGTTAAAAAAAACAATTAATTAAATTAAGACAATAAAACAAACAAACAAATAATTAAAAATAATAAAACATAAAGAAAATTAGAAAAGATAAAACCAGGGGGGTTTGCTGTCCCATTATGGAGGTATAATCCAAAAGTTTGGGCCCAATAGGCAGTGGCCTGTTTGACTTTCTGAATCATGTATGACACGTTTGACTAAGGCGTAGTATGCTCTTTGAATCTATGCCTTTGGTGTGGTCGTCTGGGACACGTGTATGCTTGGATCATGAGGTGTATGGTGAGTCTTAGGATTATGCCTGCATGGGAGCTTGAATTGAAAAATAATGTTGAGAATTATACAGACCTGGGACTCGAACCCAGGTCTTGGACGTTGCAAGCTCAACACCTGTGCCACTACGCCATTTGATGCGTTGTTATTATATAATATCAAATAAACAATATAAAAGAAAAGAAAAATTAGTGATGGAAAACGCGCGAAATTCAAAAGCAACCAATCCCTGCGTGCCACGGACCCATCTTCTTCATCGTGCCTGCCTGAAACAAATTCGTCAAATATTTAACGGGGGTTTTAAACCCCCCCCCCCCAAAATAGGCTTATTTTCAGAATAGCGAATAGGCCACACGTGCATATAAATTAAGCGCGACCATTGCAATCTCTTCGTCCAAACTCCCTGGTTTTGATAATGGTATTATGACTGGCTAATTTTACAGTACCAAGAAGTCCCCAATTCAAAATCTTGCAAACCCTAGAATATGAACATGGTAAAATCGCGTGTGTGGCACAAAAATGCAATTGAATACGATGGTTAGCTTCACAATCAAATAAGGAATAAGAATCAACAATTAAATTTCACAAAGAATGCCTAAAATATGCTATGCGATTCTGAGTTTTTATGAAAAAAAATGGGCTTCTGTATACCGATTCCACGCGTGTTGATGGTTGTTCTTGATTGGGGAATGCTCAGTGATGTTTCAGGAAGCTGTTGGACTATGAATTGTGCCTTGAATTGACCTCTAGCACTGATTTCAGATTTGAGTTTTATCAACAATTTTCTAAGTCTATTGTTCTTCTGCGCAGCTTAGAGTCTCATGCCATTAGGTTTGTGTTCCTGGTTATGTACTGAGGCAATTAGGTCAACAAAATTCATAGAAATCTCTTGCAATTATGGATTGAATATTTGATTTTCTTCCATTATGTTTTCAATCTTTTTCTATGCAATTTGATACCAAATCTTGCCAAAACTTTCCCTATTTGATCATGCACGATTTTGAGTGTTCAATGAGAATAATTTCTGCACAAAAAGATTTTATTTCATTAGTTTTGTATTTTTCATGCATTTTATTTAATTAAATGAATTATAAATGATAAAAAATCCAAATAAATAAATAAAAATGGAGAAAAACTTCCCTTTGGGCCTAATGGTCGTGCCTATGCCATGGATGATGATTTGTGGAAGAAAAATGGGCCCATTAGCAATTTTGAATCATTTGCATCATTGTTGACTTTTCAAAATATCCAAAAATTTCCCAACTTCCACAAGGCATAACTTGCTCAATTTTTAAGCTTTTCACATGTTCTTGGACATTTTGGAAAGGTCTTTGAGTCCTCTAACCAATGCCTTTGGTCCCATGTCATTTTGATTTACCAATCTCAAGTTATGGTCTTTGACTTAAAGTCCCTTTTTGTTGACTTTTGAAAATAACCTATAATGTTGAAATTGATAACTTTTTGTGAGAGCATTTCTTGGACTTGAAGTATGAAGATGAGTTGTAGGAAATGTCTTTCTCTTCAAAATGAGCTTTGGATGGAATTTTTCTGATAATCCATGTGAAAGTTATGCCCTGGTCAATTTCAGTTGACTTTTTCAGCTGTCCAAATATAGTAACTTTTGCATCTTGATGATTTTCTGAGCCAAATTTTGAGAATCATGATCAAGCATTGATCAAATGATGTTTGTGGCTTCAAAATGATATGTTGACCAAAAATTTGAACTTTTGACTGCCAAATGACCATTTTGCCCCTACAGTTGACTGTAGTGCAATTTAGGGTTTTGACTGTGCAATTTTGAGCTGAATGCCTTGAAACTTGATATGAGGATGCTTGACCATCTTTGTAGGCATATGAGACTTGATTTCCCCTTTGAAAACTTTCAATTCTTGATCAGAACTCAAACCCTAGTTTTGACTGTATAGGAGACAGTTGCACTGCACAACCCTTGGGGAATTTTGTGACTTGACTTGGCAATTTCTTGAAGAATATGGGAGGGCAAATTTTGGGGTGCAACAGTTGCCCCTGTTCAATCTTCTTAGACCCGAGGATGCAGATTGGCTGACGTACCTTTCGTAATCCGAGGGTAGAAGATGATTGAACACTAGAGTGCCCAGAAATTTGCGCTCACATGTTAGCAGTGTGATGGGGGAATGGGCTTATAGATGCCATTTAGGAGATTGCTGGACAGGATGATGGGCTTATAGATGCCATCTGAATGTTGATCGCGTAAGAGATTCCTTAGCGAGAACCTGCATACCTGCAAAAGAAAAATGAGTACCTGGCACGTTGCAGGAGCTGATTTTAGATGTTTGGCATAAATGTGTCCTGACTGGTTACAGGAGCTGAGTCTGGAGCTTCAAAAGATGATGAATGGACCAGATATGGTTGCTGCCTTAGCATGAATGGTAAGAGAACCTTGGGTGATTTTAACCTCAACAACGCTCGTTGAGAAAAATCTTGGCGGGAATTACCATCTTTGCAATATCGGAACGGGAACCACAGACCATTATAATCTGAAAGGGAATCACCTCACTCGCCGTTGGAGAGGGAATCATCTGAAAAGGACATGTTACCTCACACACCGTCGGAGAGGGAAACATAAGAGACTATCACCTCACACTCATCGTCGGAGAGGGAAACATCTAAAAAGGACTTACTACCTCACACACCGTCGGAGAGGGGACCATAGGAGACTATCACCTCACACTCATCGTCGGAGAGGGAAACATCTGAAGAACTTCTACTGAGTCTTCATCAGGAAAATCTGTTGGGAGTCGATTTAGCTGGACTGGACAAGGTTTTGAAATGTCTTCAACTGGAATAAGAATCAGGGAGATCTTAGGGTCGATCTGACTGAACCAGAGGAGGTTTTTTTTTTATAAGGATGTGATGAAGGAATCGGAGACGATTGCTACTCCAAATCTATGATGAAGGAATCTGGGACGATTACTACCTCATCAGGATGATGAAGGAATCTGGGACGATTGCTACTCCGAATATATGATGAAGGAATCTGGGACGATTACTACCTCAGCAGGATGATGAAGGAATCTGGGACGATTACTACCTCAGCAGGATGATGAAGGAATCTGGGACGATTGCTACTCCGAATATATGATGAAGGAATCTGGGACGATTACTACCTCAGCAGGATGATGAAGGAATCTGGGACGATTACTACCTCAGCGGGATGATGAAGGAATCTGGGACGATTACTACCTCAGCGGGTGATGAAGGAATCTGGGACGATTACTACCTCAACGGGTGATGAAGGAATCTGGGACGATTACTACCTCAGCAGGATGATGAAGGAATCTGGGACGATTACTACCTCAGCAGGATGATGAAGGAATCTGGGACGATTACTACCTCAGCGGGATGATGAAGGAATCTGGGACGATTACTACCTCAGCGGGTGATGAAGGAATCTGGGACGATTACTACCTCAACGGGTGATGAAGGAATCTGGGACGATTACTACCTCAGCAGGATGATGAAGGAATCTGGGACGATTACTACCTCAACGGGTGATGAAGGAATCTGGGACGATTACTACCTCAACGGGTAAAGACTTTTATCTGTTGATCGTTCTTTCCTGAAAAAGTAACGAATTAGTTGTATGCAATGTCATAATGCATGAATTGCCTGATTTTAAGATGTTCTCAAAAATAAATGAGATTGGGGTGATATGATGCGTCTATGCATGCTATAATGATGTATGTGACGTTTTATGAATGTGTTTTTCGTCTAGGAAAGTAAATCCTTGACGGGTGCCGGGAAGTCGTATCCTGGGCTGATGTTGAAGAATAGATAACTGCAAGAATACCGGTAGGAGAAGATGACTCCGTTGTGGAATAAACTTGGCAAATGGAAGATTCTGCGAGGAGAAAAGATACTCTACGACCATGCTGGGAAGCAATACTCTGTGGGAAGAGGGATGCCTTGCTGAGTGTTGATGATAATTTGCTGGGGATACCCTTGTCGTACTGGAAGTATTGATAGACTTTGCTGGGGTGAGAAGACTTCATCGAGGACGCTCTTTCCGTGGCTTTTGGCTGAGGATAACCCAGTTATATCCTGTTAAGGAAATAACTCTTTAAATCAAGTCGGACGACGCGTTCGTGTTCTGCGAGGGTAAGCTTCCAGAATCTACTGGGGATAAGCTTACTGCTTGGGGAGATGATTCCAACTTTCCTGGGGAACTAGATTAGACTCTCCTGGGGAAGTATTGAACTGTATTGGTTATGTTCTTCAACGGACCCTACCTTTACACCTTAGAGGACAGAGCAATCAGATATGCTTAGACCACCCATTATTGCCCCTGTTTCTGATGTGGGAGCGGAAGGTACCTGTGGAGGGGCTTGATAGTTGTTGATGGACAAACCTTCTTCTGGTAGACAGATGGCAGGACATAGTCGTACGCTTTAATCCCTAACTTGCCTGGACCGCCCTTTCGGGTTTTCAGTCCACCGGGATACCCATTTTTGCCCAAGCCGCCTTTTCAGGTTTTCGACTTGCCGGGTGTACATATTTTTCCATTTTCATCCCTTATTTTTGCCCGAACCCTTTTGGTTCGCCGGGAAGCCCTTATTTTTGCCCAGGTATGTCAACCTAGCGGGTCTTTGATTTTGCGTAGTATTCTTTTCGACTATGTCCGTTCTCTTAGAATGTAGGGAGGTGCCCCTGGCTGCTTGTGTTGCCATGTTACCAGAAGATGTTTGATCGTGCAAGATTTGTTGCTGGAATGCCCCAAGTGACTCAGGCGGAGATTTGCCCCAGGCTATTTGGTCTTTGAGAGATTCTCCGAATCTTGATTGGACTGCCCCAGATAATGGACACTGGTCATGTCTGCCCCTTGGTTGGAAGTGCTTTTGTTCACTAGGTATTCATCGTGCGAATTTTCCTGCTGTTCAAACAAAAAGTCATATGCAAACAAAGTTATGTTAAAAATGCAAAGCTTATGTCTATCTTGAAGATTTTGAAAATGCATTCTTTTTCATAAAACAAGTGAATGTTTGTAAAACGTGATGTCAACTCCGTATTTACCGTAGGCCTTCAGGAGTCAGGATACCTTTCGTAACAGTATGCTTTCGAATTAACCCATGCTTCAGCTAGGACTTTTACGGGTTATAACGTGGCCTGGTTCATGGTTTAAGAAACAAAGGATAAAGGCTCAAATTTTATTTGTACCCACCCGCTCTTCGTGATGTTCTCCAAACCTAAACTCAGTTGATCGTGCGTTAGACCTTGCTTGAGTCTTTGCTTTGACTTTTCGGTGATGATTCGGATATTGATAACTTATTTTGAATAGGCAGTCATTCCTTTTTTGTTGAGGGTTTGTAAGACCTCTTTCTTGTCTGATTTTTTGTTATCCCTTTCTTTTTTTTTGCCTGAACTGTTTCCTTTTTTGGAATTACAGTCAGCGGGATGCCCCAGTTTTGTAAGTCTTCTTCATGGGTTTTGACTTAATGGGTTTTTATTCTTTGAGAGATAATGACTGCCTTTCTTTATTGATTATTCGGAACCATCACTGTCTTTCTTTTTTGTAAGGACCTCTTTAGTGCCATTCGTTATGCACTTGGATCAACTGAGAGACTACCCTGCCCCCGGTTATGATTAAGGGTTTTTAAATTTCGAAAAGAAAAACTCCTACTTCTTTGGCTCAGAGGGGTTGACGAGGGATTATCATCCTTATAACTCCAGTGTTTAGGGATTGAAACAATGCCTGTACCTCATCAGCGGGGTCTGTTCAAAAGCATACTGTAGATTGTGGTATCGTTTTCGTCATCCTCCCTCAAGAGGCTTAGAATTAACGAGAGTTGACATCAGAAAAAATATGAAAACAATTTGCACATAGTGAATGCGAATATATTGATTCAAAATAGACATAAGCGATGCATTAATGGAATAACAATGTTTTAACATGAATAAATGTTTGAACAATCAAAGAAAAATATAACTTGAACATTTGAATGAACAAAAGACATTCTCGATGATTCGGTGTAGGATCAGTGTTCAAACTCGACCTCCTTGGCGTCAATCAAATCTTGGATCCTGTTCTTCAAGGTCCAACAGTCGTCGGTGTCATGTCCAGGACTGTCAGAATGGTAGGCACATCTCACACCCGGGTTGTACTTGGGAGAGGAAGTGTCAGGATTTTGAGGAGGATCCTTAAGTGTGATCATTTTCGCCTTCAGCAATTGCTGTAATGCCTGAGACAAAGACATATTAATGTCAGTATACTTCCTATCTTGATGCTTTATCCTACGCTTATTGCTCTTTCTTGGTTGAACGGGCGTGGGATCAGAAATCTGGATTGCCCCTGCATCATGACGACCCTTTTTACCATGTATAGCATTGGACTCCTTCTTCCCACTGTGGGGCTTTTTCTGAGCATCAGCGGGTGCGGTTTCTTGAATCTTCCCTGACTTGATACCAGCTTCGATTCTCTCCCCAGTCAAGACAAGATCTGTAAACCCAGCAGCAGAATTCCCAATTAGGTGGTTGAAGAATGGACCAGACAGGGTCCCCAAGAACATGTCGACGAGCTCGCGGTCAGTCAGAGGTGGTTCTACCCTTCCAGCAAGATCCCTCCATTTCTGCGCATATTCTTTAAAACCTTCGCTTGACCCTAACGACATACCCTGGAGTTGGGTACGCGTAGGGGCAAGGTCGGCATTATATTGATACTGCTTATAGAAAGCAGTAGCCAGCTCCTCCCAGTTACGAACCTTGGTCCCATCCAGCTGATAGAACCATTCGAGATGAGTCCCTGAAAGACTCTCCTGGAAGAAGTGGATCCACAAATTCGTGTCCACCGTATATGGTTGAATTTTCCGAACATAGGACCTTAGATGCAGCTTGGGGCAAGACGCCCCGTCATACTTAGTAAAGGATGGTGCTTTGAACTTCCGAGGAATAACCACACCAGTTAACAAACCCAAATCTCCAAGATCCAGCCCAGGTACCTGTTGGATCTCCATAGCATTCAGCCTATCCTCCAATTGTTTGTACTTGTCCTCAGCCGGAAGGTACTGTTCGTCGTCGAAATCTGTTTCATTGTCAGAGACCTCTGGACTGAGCACCCTTCCCTCTTGATGACTGCTTTTTCCCACAGATGGGGTTGTCCTCTCAGTTTCAATTTGAGGTGTATTCCCAGATCTGCGTCTAGGACTGAACAAAACAGTCCTCTTCTTCTTCTTGTCCTTCTTCAAGAGCAGAGCCTTCAGATCTTGTTGCCCCTGAGTCAAATTCATGATCAGCTCTTGGAACTGGGCGTTCTGAGCCTGGAGGTCCTTGATAGTCTGCTCGGCTGATGATTCAGGATTCATGACGATCGGCTGAAATAAACAGCGGAGAAGGGTAAGCAACCTGTCAAAGGGATACCTGCAATGCAATGAGATGTATGACATGCATGTAATGTTTTCAAGGACCTCGCGGGGTAAACAGAAAATTTGTTAGTATTCGGAACCGGTAGCTTGATTGTAAGAACTTCATTTTGTTGAGAGTCCTTCATCAAGGGTCAAAGGCTCACCATATCCAGTGGGTCATAGCCCCTGACAACCTTGGCTAGAGGAAAATAAATCCTCTTTGCCCCTGGCTAGATGTTGATTCATCCTGTCCTGCATCACAAGCCCTTGAGATCCCTGAAATGGGTTAGGATGTATGCAATGGTATGATGTCATGATATGCATGGGGTAATGTGAGTAGCCCTGTTGCGAGTCCCAATTAAGGACTACAAACCAAACCCTGCAAGAAACTTAGGGTACTCTGTTATGAGTCCTGCAAGAAACAAGGGTCTGGTAACAAGCATTGCAGATAGTCAAGTACGAAGGCACACAAGTCACACAAGACAAGCCCTTAAGGTTTAAGGCTAGCATGAGGTCTGGGTAGTACCCTCTTGAAGTTGGTGGGTTCAACCTGTCCTAATCAAAGTAACCGGGTTCTAAGGTTCCCAATATCACGGGATTGCTTTCATTGTTCATCGTTTCGATTTAGCCACTGAACTGGCGACCGAAATATTCCAGGAAAGCAACCCTCAATTGAGTGTAGTATCGAGTATCAACCAACCTCGGACTACACCAAAGTCAGTTATCTCACTACCCTAAAGAGGCCAAGATAGTTCAATTAAGGTTCCTAAGGTCTGTTGATGCTTCATGACACCACGCGGAGGCCCCGTACTCTCCTTGACTGAACTCAAGGGTTACCGGTACACACCAAAGTGCCACATCAACGTAGCAGACTGTTTCAACCATGTCGGTATACCCCGCACAGTTCCCTCACAGCCTTGTTGCTACTTTCTAAGAAGGTATCCCCAGATCCGGGTTAGGATCTATAGAACTCCCAAGACAGTCCCACAATGATAAAGCAAGCAAAGAAGACAATTGAAAACATAGTTATGACCTAGCCCTAAGGTACACCCCACTTTAAGTTTTAGTCCCCAGCAGAGTCGCCAGTTCTGTGATCGGTGGATCTGGAACTGACTGTTTAACGCTGGTTCGCGAAATGTCGCGGAAGCAAGAGTCGCCACCGTCTTTTATTTTCTCCAAATGGAAAGGACAAAAGCACAGAAAAATTCCTTATAGAGATTGCTCTCGGTTCGGGAGGTAGATTATAGAAAGGGAAGGTGTTAGCACCCTTTCTATCCATGGTTATCCATGGGCTCTTAGATACTTGCTCATTTGTGTTTTCAAAAATGGTTTGTTTGCTTTTCAATGTGGGTTTTTAAAAAGTTTCTTTGAAAATTCCAGTTCGACTCTTGTATCGGTCCTCAAGAGTGTTTGAAAAAATTGCTTTCGAAAGCTTTTTGAAAAAGTGTCGGTGTGAAAAGTATTTTTGATTTGTTTTGAAATTAGAGCAAGTATCCTTGAGAACCTACCTACCCTAAGGAATTCGTCTGTGTAAATGTCCTTAAAAGTAGTGCCATCCCACCATTGAGAGGTAGGTAGCACCACCGTTGGAGGTGTTCGGGTCAATTCGATGTTCGGGACATGGTGATCACCAGAGCAATAGGAAGACACCTTAGAAGCTACCCTCATGCCAGGTTCCCGGATCATGAGGACTTACTAAGACATCCTCTACTCGACGATCACCTTTCGAGGCAAGGCAACAGTGAGGCGTACCCTAGGGGTGGTGTGTGATTTGTGTGTCAGATTCGTTTATTTTTGTCTTGTTCATGTCAAAGTGATCTATGCGTTTGTTTTTATTTTTGTCATTCATTCTTGCATGCTTATTTAACAGTTAAAATTCGCGAGGAAAATAAATCTAAGGCTATTACAAATGGCGCGGGTCCACATCGCCAAAATTAAACCGGACCCGATTTGACGGAAAGTAAATAAAGCAAAGAAATAAAATCGTTACAACGCTTTGGGAGAATTACATAATTATAATAAGCGACATGAAATAAATGCGCGAAATTGAATAAATTACGAACATGGGCGTTGGACCCTTTTGCAAAAAATTAAAGTTAATGAGGAATTAAAATTAAAGTCAAATGTTTTTGGTATTTTGTGTTTTTTAGGATTTAAGGAGAAAAAGAATTAATTAAAATTAAAATGAAATGTTAAACCTAATTCTAATTATTTTTAAGTTATTAAGAAAATATTGAAATTTGACCTAATTTAAATCTAATTATTTTTATGCATTTTTTAATTTATGAAAATAAATAAAATAATATTATGATAAAAAGGAAAAATTAAAAGGAATGGAAATTGTCGACTAAACCTAATTCTACCTTTTTTAGATTTATTAAAAAGAATTAAACTTGCAAAAATCCTAATTAAAACTAAATAATTACATGTTAATTTATTTACAAGAAAATAATTACAATAAAATAATTATTAAATTTTTGTCTTTTCTGAATTTTTGTGAAGTTTTTTTGTATTTTGTTAAAAAAAAACAATTAATTAAATTAAGACAATAAAACAAACAAACAAATAATTAAAAATAATAAAACATAAAGAAAATTAGAAAAGATAAAACCAGGGGGGTTTGCTGTCCCATTATGGAGGTATAATCCAAAAGTTTGGGCCCAATAGGCAGTGGCCTGTTTGACTTTCTGAATCATGTGTGACACGTTTGACTAAGGCGTAGTATGCTCTTTGAATCTATGCCTTTGGTGTGGTCGTCTGGGACACGTGTATGCTTGGATCATGAGGTGTATGGTGAGTCTTAGGATTATGCCTGCATGGGAGCTTGAATTGAAAAATAATGTTGAGAATTATACAGACCTGGGACTCGAACCCAGGTCTTGGACGTTGCAAGCTCAACACCTGTGCCACTACGCCATTTGATGCGTTGTTATTATATAATATCAAATAAACAATATAAAAGAAAAGAAAAATTAGTGATGGAAAACGCGCGAAATTCAAAAGCAACCAATCCCTGCGTGCCACGGACCCATCTTCTTCATCGTGCCTGCCTGAAACAAATTCGTCAAATATTTAACGGGGGTTTTAAACCCCCCCCCCCCAAAATAGGCTTATTTTCAGAATAGCGAATAGGCCACACGTGCATATAAATTAAGCGCGACCATTGCAATCTCTTCGTCCAAACTCCCTGGTTTTGATAATGGTATTATGACTGGCTAATTTTACAGTACCAAGAAGTCCCCAATTCAAAATCTTGCAAACCCTAGAATATGAACATGGTAAAATCGCGTGTGTGGCACAAAAATGCAATTGAATACGATGGTTAGCTTCACAATCAAATAAGGAATAAGAATCAACAATTAAATTTCACAAAGAATGCCTAAAATATGCTATGCGATTCTGAGTTTTTATGAAAAAAAATGGGCTTCTGTATACCGATTCCACGCGTGTTGATGGTTGTTCTTGATTGGGGAATGCTCAGTGATGTTTCAGGAAGCTGTTGGACTATGAATTGTGCCTTGAATTGACCTCTAGCACTGATTTCAGATTTGAGTTTTATCAACAATTTTCTAAGTCTATTGTTCTTCTGCGCAGCTTAGAGTCTCATGCCATTAGGTTTGTGTTCCTGGTTATGTACTGAGGCAATTAGGTCAACAAAATTCATAGAAATCTCTTGCAATTATGGATTGAATATTTGATTTTCTTCCATTATGTTTTCAATCTTTTTCTATGCAATTTGATACCAAATCTTGCCAAAACTTTCCCTATTTGATCATGCACGATTTTGAGTGTTCAATGAGAATAATTTCTGCACAAAAAGATTTTATTTCATTAGTTTTGTATTTTTCATGCATTTTATTTAATTAAATGAATTATAAATGATAAAAAATCCAAATAAATAAATAAAAATGGAGAAAAACTTCCCTTTGGGCCTAATGGTCGTGCCTATGCCATGGATGATGATTTGTGGAAGAAAAATGGGCCCATTAGCAATTTTGAATCATTTGCATCATTGTTGACTTTTCAAAATATCCAAAAATTTCCCAACTTCCACAAGGCATAACTTGCTCAATTTTTAAGCTTTTCACATGTTCTTGGACATTTTGGAAAGGTCTTTGAGTCCTCTAACCAATGCCTTTGGTCCCATGTCATTTTTATTTACCAATCTCAAGTTATGGTCTTTGACTTAAAGTCCCTTTTTGTTGACTTTTGAAAATGACCTATAATGTTGAAATTGATAACTTTTTGTGAGAGCATTTCTTGGACTTGAAGTATGAATATGAGTTGTAGGAAATGTCTTTATCTTCAAAATGAGCTTTGGATGGAATTTTTCTGATAATCCATGTGAAAGTTATGCCCTGGTCAATTTCAGTTGACTTTTTCAGCTGTCCAAATATAGTAACTTTTGCATCTTGATGATTTTCTGAGCCAAATTTTGAGAATCATGATCAAGCATTGATCAAATGATGTTTGTGGCTTCAAAATGATATGTTGACCAAAAATTTGAACTTTTGACTGCCAAATGACCATTTTGCCCCTACAGTTGACTGTAGTGCAATTTAGGGTTTTGACTGTGCAATTTTGAGCTGAATGCCTTGAAACTTGATATGAGGATGCTTGACCATCTTTGTAGGCATATGAGACTTGATTGCCCCTTTGAAAACTTTCAATTCTTGATCAGAACTCAAACCCTAGTTTTGACTGTATAGGAGACAGTTGCACTGCACAACCCTTGGGGAATTTTGTGACTTGACTTGGCAATTTCTTGAAGAATATGGGAGGGAAAATTTTGGGGTGCAACAGCGTGCCATGGTAGCTTTGTTTCACGATATGATCCATCACGAGATAGAGGTCTACGTCGATGATATGGTAGCCAAGTCTCAGACTGAAGAGGAGCACCTTGATCACCTGCAAAAGCTGTTTGAAAGACTGAAGAAGTACAAGATGAGACTGAACCCGAATAAGTGCACCTTTGGAGTAAGACCTGGTAAGCTTTTAGGCTTCGTTGTCAATGGTAAAGGTATTGAAGTAGACCCTGCAAAGGTTAAATCCATACAAGAAATTCCAACTCCCCGCACTGAGAAGGAGGTCAGGGGATTCTTGGGACGTCTAAACTACATTTCCAAATTCATTTCCCATCTAACCGCTACTGTGAACCCAACTTCAAATTACTGAAGAAAGATCAAGAAGTGAAGTGGAATGACGACTGCCAGAACGCCTTTGACAAAATCAAAGTATATCTTCAAGAGCCTCCAATTTTGATTCCGCCGGTTGAAGGAAGACCTCTGATCATGTACTTAACAATATTGGAGAATTCAATGGGGTGTGTGTTGGGGCAGCATGACGAGTTTGGTCGAAAAGAGCATGCAATATACTACCTTAGCAAAAAGTTTACCGATTGTGAAACAAAATACTCACTGCTCAAGAAAACTTGTTGTGCTTTGGCATGGGCTGCTCATCTACTGAGACAGTATATGTTGACTCACACTACCCTGTTGATATCTAAAATGGATCCAATAAAATGCATCTTTGAGAATCCCGCTCTCTCCGGAAGAATAGCAAGATGGTAAATGGTCCTGACCGAATATGATATTCAGTATACAACCCAGAAAGAAATCAAGGGAAGTGTATTAGCTGATCATTTGGCTCATCGGGCTGTGTATGACTACCAATCCATGAATTTTGAATTCCCAGACGAGCACATCTTGTTAGTGACTGATTGTGAAGAATCTGTACTAGATAAAGGACCTGAAAAAGGATTCTGATGGACTATGGTTTTTGATGGAGCTTCTAACACATTGGGAAATGGCATCGGTGTTGTGGTCATATCTCCTGAAGACTATCATACTCCTTTCACTTCCAGGCTATGTTTCAATTGTACCAACAATATGGCCGAATATGAAGCATGTATCATGGGTCTCAAGGCTCCTATTGATTTGAGAATAAAATTCCTAAGCATATATGGAGACTCGGCCCTGGTAATCATTAAAATCAAAGGAGAATGGGACATGAAGCATCCTAATCTCATCCCTTACCGAGAGCATGTGCTGACATTGATTCCATATTTTGAAGATGTTACCTTTGAGCATTTTTAACGAGAGGAAAATCAATTAGCGGACGCGCTAGCTACTATGTCATCCATGTTCAAAGTTAGATGGGATAACGAAGCCCTTCAGATCACTATTGAGAGATTGGACGAACTGACATACTGTTATGATATTGATATTGGAGAAGCAGTGGACAACCCTTGGTTCCATGAAGTAAAAATATACCTCGAAGCTCAAGAGTATTCTGAGGGGGCTTCGGTCAATGATAAGAAGTTCCTAAGAAGGTTCTCTGCCAAGTTTTTCCTTAGTAACAGAATTCTCTACAAGCGCAACCAAGATTCTACTTTGCTTCGGTGTGTGGATAAGATTGAAGCAAAGAAGATCATGGAAGACATATACTAAGGTACCTTTGGCACCCATTCTAGTGGGCACACAATGGCTAAAAAGATCCTATGGACAGGATACTACTGGTTTACTATGGAAGTAGACTGTTATCAGCATTCACGAACTTGTCACAAGTGCCAGATCTATGCTGATAAAGTACATGTGCCTCTGGTTCCCTTAAACATCTTGACTGCTCCCTGGCCATTCGCAATGTGGGGAATTGATATGATTAGAGAGATTAGACCTACCACTTCTGATGGGCATTGTTTCATCCTTGTTTCCATTGACTACTTAACAAAGTGGGTAGAGGCAGTCTCATTTGCTTCTGTTACCAAGAACATTGTGGCCCGATTCATCAGACATAACCTTATCTGTCGGTATGGTATTCCAGAAAGAATCATTACGGATAATGGTGCCAATCTCAATAATATTATGATCACCGAGCTCTATACTCAATTCAAGATTCAACATCATAACTATTCTCCTTATCGGCCGAAGATGAATGGAGTTGTAGAGACTGCTAATAAAAACATCAATAAGATCATACAGAAGATGATGGTGACATACAAAGACTGGTGAAACAACCAACTGAAAATCATCAAATAATGAAGTCGCCATCGAATTTCTTTTATCCCGCATGTAGGGAAAGGTAAATATCGAGAAAACCTGAGAAGGGAGAAGTCACGGTCTTGCGACTGAGAGATCGGGTAAGGGAGTCTGTTACTCGAGGGGAAGGTATTAGCACCCTACGCGCCCGTAGTACTTTATGGTATCCACTCTTGTTGTCTATCTTATGGGTGTGTTTAATCTATGCTTACTGTTTACTATACTACTGAAGGGAGAATGCATGCAAAAGAAATGAGAAAAGAATGTAGGGAAAATAAAAGTATGCTCGCTTGGGCCCTACCCTAATGCCTATGTATCCGTTTTGAGGAATCAGAGATACCGTAGTTCGGCTCATATGTTTTTGTTTGTTTTGTGTTTTTTATGGACAATGTTAATTCCTCCTTCTGCCGCAGCTCGACCTTTGGAGACTTATGCGTTGGCACACAAGTAAATTAATCATGTCCTTACCTGAAAAGGGTTTTAGAGAAAGGTGCTCGAGCGCACAAATTTTTTGAATTGGTTTGTGTTTTGTTACCTTGAAAAGGGTTTTTTAGAGAACAAGTGCTCGAGCGCATAAAATTGTTTGAGTTGGCTTGTATTTTTTTGTTGTAGATAACGACTAGTTGACTTCAAGGGAGAGATATTAGCCACTTTTCTACTTATCCATGAAAGGGGTCTTTGAGACTTGAACTGCACCTAGACTTTAGATGAAGAACAATAAGACCGAGAAGAGACCCGCTTATCATTTCCCCTACTAAGAAAAGGCGTGATTCTCATCAGTAGCTTTAAAGTATTTTAAAGTTTTGAAAGGAAAAATAACTTTTTTGTTTTAATGCAAATGCAAAAATGGGATAGAAAAGTCGAAGGGAGACTAGCCTATTTCTAAACCTAATGTTATCATCCAATAGTAGCCGTAAGTCAAGGATGAATGAAAGGGAAACGTCTGCCTAATGTTAGCATGCATATGGCTTGCGGTAAAGCTCGGTTTCTCATGATTTCTAGAAAAGCAGTAAAGTGCGAATGAGATAAACAAGGGAAAATACCAAACGTATATCAATCCGTAGCGAAGCGTATCAAAACAAAGAAACCTGATCATCTTTGCAACAGCTTCACCAATCCAAGAAAAGAGTCAGAAATCAAACGCTCGGAATAAGTGTTGAAGCATCATCGATGTGAAAATAAATCACAATCGAAATCTCAAGCGTATCCGCATATCACATAATAAACCTGCATAAGACTTAAATCTCAACAAGAAAAGGTGAATCATGAATTTTGAATAATCAGATAACCACGAATTAATTCCTAAAATCAAAATAAAAAAAATCTAACAAATTTTTATATTTGATTTTATTATTTTTATCATGTAAGGAAAAAGTTCAAGGAAATCTAAACAATCCACAAAATTAATCAAAAGAAAATATTAAGAGAGTAAATCCAGAAGGTGCAACCAGCAGCCAGGGGGTGTTGGAAAAGTCTGGGCGCTATGCCCATTGATTGAAGCCCAAGCGATTCAGTTTTTGGAAAGTGAATTGGCTGCAAAAAAAACAATGAATGTAGGCCTGGAGAGTAGTATGATGCGACCCACCAATCATAAGCACACAAAAAAATTCTTAATATATTTCCAATAAAAATAAATTCATTAACAAAGTAAAAGAAAAAGAGGGACACAATGTCGTTTTGTAGAATCTGATTAGGGTTCAACACTGTGTGATGTTTCTACTTCCCAGAAACACGAGATCTTTCTCCTTCATATCTCTTTGCAAACGGTGCCGATCTACTCTGTCTCTCTTCTCTATTTCAACTCAGCCTTCTTCTCTGACGGCAACTTACAACACAGCGTCGCTGATATGTCGAACGCCATGTTCTTCTATCTCTGTGCCGTGACCTTCGATGGTTTCATAACCATCATCTTCTTTTCGCTTCACCGGAGAACGTCTTCCACTTCGATTCTCCTCAAACTTACGGCGGTGATCTTCCTCTCACAAAATTCTTCTCCAACGATTTCCCAAACAAGAACCTTTTGTCGCGATTTTACAGAACAGATGGAGAAGAAGAATTTGAAGAAACACAATACCTACCAAAAGATAATTGTGGTGCATCTTCAAAACTCATATGTGTGTATTTGATTATGTTTTCTCTTCTTCTTCCACTTTCTTGATTTTCGGATTTCTGCGTTGTTGTTGTGATATTGTTGGCGGTGATTTCATAATTGCAGAGGTGGTGATGATGAAGTGCTTAAAATATTGAAGGTTTGTTGAATAGGATCAAGAAGATTGAAGTGGAGATGATGATGTTACGATTGTTGTTGTGGAGACTGTTGCGATGCTTGTGAAGAGTTGATACATGGAGTTGCTGCTAATGATGAAGATGACGAAGGACGATGAGAATCGAAAGTTGAAGCTACATAAGGATGCGCTGAAGATTGAAGGATAAAGCAGAGAGAAGATGAGAGAATGAAAAAAAATCCCCCCAGGTAATTTCCTGTATTCCCTTTTTTATAATTCTATTTTTCATTTTGGAGATTGTTAGTTTAGAGGTTGTTATAAACTATTTTCTGTTGGAGAGGAAGTTAGTTATTTGGCAGCTAGTTAGAATTCTGTTTGGTGATTATGTTAGAAGTTTGTTGAGATTCTGTTGGAAATCTGTTAGATGGTTGTTAGAAGGTTAGTTGAAAGACTTGGTAATATAGTTAGGGAATTAATTCTGTTATGACAGTTGGTTATAGGATTTATGTTAGAAGTTTGTAGGGCTGTTTAGAGGGTGAGAAACCGTTAGGTTGGTCAGAGGTTTGAGATTCAGTTAGAATCAGTTTGGAAATTAGTTATGCAATTGTTAGGATGATAGTCAGGCTATCTATTATTGTTATAGGTTAACAATCTGACAGTTAAGAAGTTAGTCAGGAAGAATAAAAATTTGGAGGTTTATAGGAATTTAACTAAAAATAGTTACTTACAGGAAATCTGATTTTTTGTTGGTAAAAGGTTTGGTTAAAGCTGGAATTTGGAAAAATGGTTAGAGGGTTGGAGGTTGTTGAAATTCTGTTTTATTATTTTTGTATTGACAGTTAAGAGGCTGTTTTGTAAGGTTGATTACAGGCTTTATCAGTTTTTCTATTTTGGAAGTAATGAACTGGTTTTCATATCATGATTTTGAAGATCAACCATTTAGATATGCTCTTAAATGAATTTGGTAGCTTTTATTTTTTACTCAAGTGCCACTGTTTTGGTCTCTTTTCTTGATTGTTTAGGCTGTTTTAGACAGAATTTTCTTGATTGCAGGTTTGGAATTTGATGGTGTGAAGATGAAAGGCCAAGTCTAAATAGAGTTTGGTTGGCTTGAAGGATGGCTGTCAGAGCATATGAAAGCACTATGAACAAGACAAGAATTCTAAGACAGATTGGATGAAATAGGTTTGGGAAAAATGATGCAGCTATATTTTTTTGTGTAATTTACCTTTGTGTACTTGTATACGATTTTGAAATATGATGGGATTAGATGGTGTAATGTAAAGGCTAAAACTTTGTAAAAAGAATACTTTCTTGAGTCAAATGTTGAATGGTGTAGTGAATAATCTTGTAATATTCGTAATAGAATGTAATAAGTTTTGATTGGTCTTTGTAATGGAAGCTTCTTGTAACGTGTGTGTGATCGGTGGATCTGGAACTGACTGTTTAACGTTGGTTCGTGAAATGTCGCGGTAAGCAAGAGTCGCCACCGTCTTTTATTTTCTCTAACATGGACAGGACAAAAGCACAGCAAAATTCCTTATGAGATAGTTTCTAGGTTCGGGAGGTAGATTTATAGAAAGGGAAGGTGTTAGCACCCTTTCTATCCATGGTTATCCATGGGCTCTTAGATACTTGCTCATTTGTGTTTTCAAAATGTGTTTGCTTTTCAAATGTGAGTGGGTTTGAAAAAGTTTCGTTTAAAGATTTCAGATCGACTCTTGTATCAGTCCTCAAGAGTGTTTGAAAAATTGTTTTGAAAGCTTTTTTGAAAAGTGTCGGTGTGAAAAGATTTTCGTTTGTTTTTGAAGAGAGAAAGTATCCATGAGTCGTCTACCTACCCTAAGGAATTAGGCTGTGTAAATGTCCTTAAGGTAGTGCCATCCCACCATTGAGAGATAAGTAGCACCACCGTTGGAGGTGTTCGGGTCAATTCGTTTGTTAGGGACAGTATGGTCACCAGAGCAACAGTAGGACACCTTAGAAGCTACCCTTATGCCATTGATCCTTTTTATTCCGAGGCAACCGTTTCGAGGCAACTATTCCGAGGAAACCGTTTTGAGGCAACTTGTTTTGAGGCAACGGGATCAATGGACATAAGGACTTACTAAGACGTCATATACTCGACGACCACGTTTCGAAGGTAAGGCAACGGTGAGGCGTACCCTAAGAGTGGTGTGTGAATTTGTGTGTTGTTTTCATGTTAATATTTGTCTTTGATCATGCATTTGTGGTGATCTACGCTTTGTTTTTAATTAGTCATTCATTCTTTCATGCAAGTTAGCAGTTTAAAAGTGCGGAAATTAAAGTGCGAAAAGTAAAATTTTGCGCTATTACAAGGCGCGGGTCTATACATCGCCAAATTAACAAAGACCCGTTTTGAATAAAAAATGCGGAAAGTAAATAAATTCCTAATTACTATTACAAGGCTTGAGCAATTACATAATATTCACAAAGGAAAATAAAATAACATGCGAAACGAAATAAAAATTGAACGTTCGAGGGCGTTGGACCCTTTTGAAATTAAATTGAATGAAAGGTTAATGAATTATTTAATTAAAAGAAAAGAAATGTTTTTTATGTTTTTGGTATTTAATGGAATAAGAAAATTAAAATTAAAATTAAAAGAAACTCTAATTCTAAGTTATTTTTAATTATTAAAGAAAAATATTAAAGTTTAACCTAATTTACTAAAATATTTATGTATATGTTTATTTACAAAATAAATTAGTAATTAATAATAATAATAAGAAAAAGTTATTTATTAAGAAAAGTGATAAAAAGTTAAAAACCCTAATTTCTACGTATTTTAATTTGTTAAGAAAAATATTAAAGTTTTGAAACCTAAATTAATCTAATTAATTGTTTAAAGTTTATTTACAAAAATAATGGTGAAATTAATATTAATAACAATAAACATTTTTTTTGATTTTTCTGTATTTTATTTTTATTATGAAAATTATTTGATGGAATTAAAAGAAATAATTAAAACATTAAAAGAATTAAAAGAAAATCAAATAGAAATCAAAAACAATGCAAACCATGGGGGATATTCAGACCCGAAGGGAGGTTTTTTGGAAGCAATTTGGCCCATTAGACAAAAAGCCTTGTTTGACTTTTTGGCATCACGTGCGTGTTCATTGACTCCTGAGTACCGTGGTCTGCATTCTTTGGCCATTGGATTGGGTTTCATGGCCATTTGTGTTTTGGCTGTTGGTCATTTGTGTTTTGGCCGTTGGCCATTTGTGTTCTGGCCTCAACGTTCCTTAATCTTCTCAGGATGTCTGTCTCGCCATGTATTGGTGTCATGCATAAGTTATTCTTTTTGGCCATTTGGCTTTTGGCCATTTGTGTTTTGGCCTCAACGTTCCTTAATGAACCTGCATGGGGATCCTGTCTAAATATGCAGTGTTGAATCTCATGAACACATTAAATAAAATCATAAAATGCAAATAAAGCCAATATATGAAGAAATTTAATGTTTAGGCACAATATGGCATGTATGAATGATTATACCCTTTTGATCATGGAGATCAAATCAATCTTACCCTTATTGGAAAATTAGTGACGTGAATGCTTTTATGCCTTTTGGATCATGGAGATCAAGTCAGCCTTACCCTTACTGAAGAAGTAGTGAGGTGTTGGTTTGTAATTGTGATGGCTTGTTTGTAGTGAGAGAAGAATTTGTAATAAGGATTTCAAGGTTTTAAGGTTCTTGAAAGAATTTGATATTCTAACAGTGTTGTGGCAAGTTTTTTTCTCTCTTTTTTCTCCTCCCCGGTTTGTGTGAAAAGAAGGTGATTATATAATGGAAATTAGGGTAAAGAAAATGGGCTTTGAATGTGCAATTGGGCCTCTAATATTCACTTGAGTTCGTCACTTTCCAGGCTAAGTCGCAGGGACTTAAGTGCAATTTTTGAAGTTTAAATGTGAAAACAAAATGTAGCCGACATCAATAACTAACTCCTTTCCGAAAATCGGCTCAATCGGATAAACGGTGAATTAGTTATGAATTTTTGAAGTTTCAGCTCAGACAAACTTATTTTGGGCTCCAGTGTCGACTCTGACACGTTCTTCAATAAAAAACTGGTATTGATCGGAGCATAATCCGGTCTCGACTTTTGAAGCAAAGTTGTAGATCTATGAGTCAGGGACCTTGTGTAAAAATATGAGCCCAATCCGATAAAAATTGACCGAGTTATGAATTTTCGAAGTTTCGGCCCAGATGAAATAATATTCAGCATTCAGGATTTTCAGCGTGTTACGCACTCTGAGCAAAAAACGAAGGTCTTTTGAATACCGTTTGAACTCAATACCTTATGTGAAAATGTAGTCAACTCAATTTGTGAAATTTTGGTGCCGGAACCAGCTCGATACGATGAAAATCGACCAAGTTATGATTTTCTGAACATGACGCAAATAAACTTCTGTCACAAATTTTCTGTGCAAAAATACTTGATAAATCCACATTTTTGAAGACCTTCTGATTGAAATTAGCTTCCAGTTGTGAGAGATGAAAACGTAGATAATGTCAAGACGGAATTTTGGCCACCGGAACGGGTTCAAAACGAGCCACTATCTTCAAGTTATGAATTTTTTAGCGTGTAAAAATTGCACTTTCAGCACACTTTTTCACCATATTTCTTCAAGAAAACTCACACATTCGGATACCTTCTTTAAATAATTGACTCTTGAGCCGGACCTGAATTTGAGAATATGTTATCAGAGATATTTTGGCGAAAGAATACCTGGATATGACGCGCCGGGTTGGACTTGTGAATTTTTCTTGAAATATTTTGAGAAATATGGGAGGGCAAATTTTGGGGTACAACAGTTGCCCCTGTTCTATCTTCTTAAACCTGAGGATGTAGATTGGCTTGCGTGCCTTTCGTGATCCGAAGGTGGAAGATGATTGAACACTAAAGTGCCCAGAAATTTGCACTCGCATGGTGTAGTATCAGCAATGTGATGTAGGGGGAATGGGCTTATAGATGCCATTTGGAAGTGATGGATGGGGGGATGGGCTTATAGATGCCATCTGGAGCTGTGACGGAGCTTTATCGGGAATGGGCTTATGGATGCCATTTGGAGACTGTTGGTATGTGGATGGGCTTATAGATGCCATCGAGAGGTTGTCGATCGCGTAAGAGATTCCTTAGCGAGAACTTGCGTACCTGAGAAAGAAAGATAATTACCTGGCCTGTTACAGGGGTTGATCTTCAAACTCTTCGTGTAGATGTGCCCTGGCTGGATACAGGTATCGAATCTTTAAACTCTTCAGACGTGCCCTGACAAGATACAGGAATCGGATCTTCAAACTCTTCAGACGTGCCCTGGCAGGATACAGGAATCGAGTCTGGAATTAGTCGTCAACAGATACACCCTGGCAAGATACAGGAATCGGATCTTCAAACTCTTCAGACGTGCCCTCAACGGGACGATGAGAGAACCTTGAACGATTTCTACCTCAACGGGACGATGATAGAACCTTGTACGATTACTACCTCAACGGGATGATGAGAGAACCTTGGGCGATTACTACCTCAACGGGACGATGAGAGAACCTTAGGCGATTACTACCTCAACGGGACGATGAGAGAACCTTGGGCGATTACTACCTCAACGGGACGATGAGAGAACCTTGGGAGATTTCTACCTCAACGGGACGATGAGAGAACCTTGGGCGATTACTACCTCAACGGGACGATGAGATAACCTTTGGGCGATTTCTACCTCAACGGGACGATGAGAGAACCTTGGGCGATTACTACCTCAACGGGACGATGAGAGAACCTTGGGCGATTACTACCTCAACGGGGCGATGAGAGAACCTTTGGGCGATTTCTACCTCAACGGGACGATGAGAGAACCTTGGGCGATTACTACCTCAACGGGACGATGAGAGAACCTTGGGCGATTACTACCTCAACGGGACGATGAGAGAACCTTGGACGATTACTACCTCAGCAGGATGATGAGAGAATCTTAGGCGACTACAACCTCAGCAGGATGATGAGAGAATCTTAGGTGACTTCAACCTCAGCATAATGATGAGAGAATATTAGGCGACTTCAACCTCAGCAGAATGATGAGAGAATCTTTGGCGTCATCTACCTCAAACGGTAAAGACTTTTATCTATTGATCGTTCTTTCCTGAAAAAGTAACGAGTTAGTTGTATGCAATGTCATAATGTATGACATGCATGATGTCATGATATTCTCAAAAATAAATGAGATTGGGGTGATATGATTCGTGTATGCATGTATCATAATGTATGACAATGTGATGTTTATGAATGTATTTTCGTCTAGGAAAATAAATCCTTGACGAATGCCGGGAGCTGAATCCTGGGCTGATGTTGAAGAGAGTTCTTCGTTTTCGTTGGGGATGATGGTTGCAAGAATACCGGTAGGAGAAGATGACTCCGTTGGGGAATAAACTTGGCGAATAGAATACTCTGCGGGGAATGCTCTGTGGGAAGAGATGTACTTTGCTGAGTTTTGATGATAACTCCGCTGGGGATACCATTGTTGAGCTTTGTTGGAAGATTGGATGAACTCCGCTGGGGATAGGAAGACTTCGCCGGGGACAATCTTTCCGTGGCAATTGGCTGAGGATAACCCAGTTATATCCTGGTGGGGAAATAACCTTTAAATAAAGCCGGGGGAGAGCGTTCGTACTCTGCAGGTGATAAGCTTCCAGAATCTACTGGGGATAAGCTTTAAGACCTGTTGGGGAGGTGGATTCAACGTTCCTGGGGAAACTTTTTCAGATTGGACTGGGAAATGGCTCCACTTGATGTCCGATATTCCGTCGGGGAACAATCTTAGATCAAGATTGCTGGGGATGCTTGTTAGGAATGTTTGTACTCCGCCGGGGAATATTGAGATCTTCGGGGGATAATCCAACTTCCTTAAGGCTGACAGTAAGCTAACTCTACTTGGGGAGAGTGTTGCTGACTTGCTGGAGGTATTGTGCCTTCTCTGCTCGGGGGAGTATGGCTGAACCTTATCTCATTCTGTGGGGAATTAGGGTATATTGGTCATTCTTTAGCTGAACTTGTCTTGGTACCTTGATGGCAGAGCAACTAGATCGCTTAGACAACTCATTATTGCCCCAGTTTCAGTGGGAGAAGGCACATGTGGGGGTAATTGACAAATCTTCTGGTAGACAGGTGACGAGATGCCAGGATATAGTCGTACGCTTTGATCCCTAATTTTTGCCTGGACCGCCCTTTCGGGTTTTCAGTCCACCGGGATACCCTTTTTTTGCCCAAGCCGCCTTTTCAGGTTTTCGACTTGCCGGGTGTACAGATTTTTTCATTTCATCCATTATTTTGCCCGAACCCTTTTGGTTCGTCGGGAAGCCCTTATTTTTGCCTAGGTGTGTCAACCTAGCGGGTCTTTGATTTTGCGTAGTATTTTTTCGACTATATCCATGCTCTCAGAGAGCAGGGATTTGTCACTGTCAGTAGTATTGTGTTGCCGTACCACTAGAAGATGTCTGATCAGGCAAGATTCGTTGTCGGAATGCCCCAGGTGATCCAGATGGAGATTTGCCCCAAGCTGGTTGGCCTTTTGAGAAATTCTCCGAATCTTGACTGGACTGCCCCAGATGATGGCCACTGATCATGCCATGCCCCTTGATTGGAAGTGTTTCTTCCACCGGAGGTGACTCTTTTGTTGAGAGGACCTTCGTTCATCGGATATTCGTTGCGCAAAGTTCTCTGCTGTTCAAACAAATGATCATATGCAAACAATGTTATCTTAAGAATGCAAAGCTTATGTCTGTCTTGAAATTTTTGAAAATGCATTTTTCAATAAAAGCAAGCAAATTTTGTAAAATGCGATGTCAACTCGTTATTTTACCGCAAGCCTTAAGGAGTCAGGATACCTTTCGTAACAGTATGCTTTCGAACTAACCCATGCTTCAGCTAGGACCTTTAAGGGTTATAACGTGGCCTGGTTCACGGTTTAAGAAACAAAGGATAAAGGCTCAAATTATTTGTACCCACCCGCTCTTCGTGATGTTCTTCAAACCTAAACTCAGCTAATCGTGCGTTAGACCTTGTTTGAGCCTTTGCTCTGACATTCCGGTGACGGTTCGGATACTGATAGTTTATTTGGAATAGGCAGTCATTTTTTTTTTGTTGAGGGTCTGTAGGACCTCTTTCTTTTTTTTTGTTATCCCTGTTTTTTGACTGAACTGTTTCTTTTGTGATTACAGTCAGCGGAATGCCCCAGTTTCGTAAGCCTCCTTCATAGGTTTTGACTTATTGGGCTTTTATTTTGAGAAGTAATGACTGCCTGTCTTTATGATTGTTTGGAACCATCACTGTCTTTCTTTGTTTTGTAAGGACCTCTTTGGTGCCATTTGTTATGCACTTGGATCAGCTGAGGGAACTACCCTGCCTCAGGTTATGATTAAGGGTTTTAAATTTCAAAAAGAAAAACTCCTACTTCTTTGGCTCAGAGGGGTTGACGAGGGATTATCTTCCTTATAACTCCAGTGTTTAAGAATTGAAACAATGCATGTACCTCATCAGCGGGGTCTGTTCAAAAGCATATTGTAAAAATCGTGGTATCGTTTTCGTCATCCTCCCTCAAGAGGCTTAGAATTGTTAACCGAGCGTTGAACATCACAAAAATATGAAAACAGTTTTAAGCATAGTAAACATAATTACTTCAAAACAGACACGTGTAATGCATTAATGAAATAACAAAGTTTGACATGAATAAAATGTTTGAACAATCAAAGAAAAATACAACTTGAACATTCGAATGAACAAAAGACATTCTCGATGATTTGGTGCAGGATCAGTGTTCAAACTTGACCTCCTTGGCGTCAATCAAATCCTGGATCTTGTTCTTCAAGGTCCAACAGTCGTCTGTGTCATGTCCAGGACTGTCAGAATGGTAGGCACATCTCACACCCGGGTTGTACTTGGAAGAGGAAGTATCAGGATTTTGAGGAGGATCCTTTAGTGTGATCAGTTTTGCCTTCAGCAATTGCTGTAATGCCTGATACATAGACATGTTGATGTCAGTATACTTCCTATCTTGATACTTTATCCTACGCCTATTTCTCTTTCTTGGTTGAACGGGCGTGGGATCAGAGATCTGGATTACCCCTACATCATGACGACCCTTTTTACCATGTATAGCATTGGACTCCTTCTTCCCACTGTGGGGCTTTTTCTGAGCATCAGCAGGTGCAGTTTCTTGAATCTTCCCCGACTTGATACCAACTTCAATTCTCTCCCCAGTCAAGATAAGATCTGTGAACCCAACAGAAGAATTCCCAATCAGATGGTTGTAGAATGGACCAGACAAAGTCCGCAAGAACATGTCAACGAGCTCACGGTCAGTTAGAGGTGGTTGTACCCTTCCAGCAAGGTCCCTCCATTTTTGAGCATATTCTTTGAAGCCTTCGCCTGTACCCATAGACATCCCCTGAAGCTGAGTACGCGTGGGAGCAAGGTCGGCATTATACTGGTATTGCTTGTAGAATACAGTGGCCAAGTCCTCCCAGCTGCGGATGTTGGCTCCATTCAGTTGATAGAACCAGTCGAGTTGGGTTCCAGACATACTATCCTGAAAAAAGTGAATCCACAAATTCTTGTCAGCCGTGTAGGGCTGAATCCTTCTTGTGTAAGACCTGAGATGCAGCTTAGGACAGGATGCCCCGTCGTACTTGGCAAAGGCAGGTGCCTTGAATTTGTGCGGGATTACTACCCCAGAAGACAGACCTAGATCCTCGAAGTCCAGGCCGGGCAATTTTTGTATCTCCATGGCACTTAGCCGGTCTTCCAATTGTTTATACCTGTCCTCAGCTGGAGGGTACTGCTCATCATTGAACTCCGTCTCGTTGTCGGAAACCACTGGACTAGGCACCTCTCTCTCATGGGGAATGTCTTTCCCAACATATGGGGTAGTCTGCTCAACTTCATTTTGTGACCCATTCCCAGATTTGCGTCTCGGGTTGAACAACACCGTCCTCTTCTTCTTCTTCTTCTTCGAGAGCAGAGTCTTCAGATCCTGCTGGCCCTGGGCTAGACTCTTAATCAACTCCTGGAACTGGGCATTCTGGGCCTGGAGGGCCTGGATGGATTTCTCAGTAGATGTTTCCGGATTCATGATGAGACTGCTGAAATAAACAGCAAAGAAGGTAAGCAACCCGTAGAAAAAGGGTACCTGTTATGCAATGATGTGTATGTATGCATGCGATGTTTTCAAGGATCTCGCGGGGTAAACAAGAAAATTTGTTAGAATTAGAATCTGGTATCTTGATTGAAGGAACTTCGTGTTGTTGAGAATCCTTCTTCAAGGGTCAAGGCTCACCATATCTAGTGGGTCATAGCCCCTGACAACTTTGGCTAGAGGAAAATAAATCCCCTTTGCCCCTTGCTATACAGTTTGATTCATCATGACCTGCATCACAGACCCTTGAGATCCTTGAAATGGATTAGTCCTTATGTAGGATGTATGCAATGGTATGATGTTATGCTATGCATGGAGTAATGTAGGTAAACCCTGTTATGAGTCCCGATTAAGGACTGTAAACAAAACCTGCAAGAAACTCAAGTGTCAGATAACAAGCATGCGAATAGTCAAGTTGGAAGGCACACAAGTCACACAAGACATCCCTTAGAGTTTAGGCCAGCATGAAGTTTGGGGTACTACCCTCTTGAAATTGGTGGGCTCAAAACCTGTCCTATTAGAAGTAACCGGGTTCTAAAGGTCCCAATATCACTGGACTGTTTTCATTGTTCATCGTTTCGATTTAGCCACTGAACTGGCGACCGAAATATTCCAAGAAAACAACCCTCAATTGAGTGTAGTATCGAGTATCAACCAACCTCGGACTGCACCAAAGTCAGTTATCTCACTACCCTAAAGAGGCCAAGATGGTTCAATTAAGGTTCCTAAGGTCAGTTGATGCTTCACGACACCACGCGGAGGCCCCGTACTCTCCTTGACTGAACTCAAGGGTTACCGGTACACACCAAAGTGCCACATCAACGTAGCAGACTGCTTCAACCATGTCGGTATACCCCGCACAGTTCCCTCACAGCCTTGTTGCTACTTTCTAAGAAGGTATCCCCAGATCCGGGTTTAGGATCTATAGAACTCCCAAGACATTACCCATAATAATAAAGCAAACAATTCAGACAATTGAAAACACAAGTGATCTTAGTCCTAAGGTACACCTCACTTTAAAGTAGTCCCCAGCAGATTCGCCAGTTCCGTGATCGGTGGATCTGGAACTGACTGTTTAACGCTGGTTCGCGAAATGTCGCGGTAAGCAAGAGTCGCCACCGTCTTTTATTTTCTCCAACATGGACAGGACAAAAGCACAGCAAAATTCCTTATGAGATAGTTTCTCGGTTCGGGAGGTAGATTTATAGAAATGGAAGGTGTTAGCACCCTTTCTATCCATGGTTATCCATGGGCTCTTAGATACTTGCTCATTTGTGTTTTCAAAATGTGTTTGCTTTTCAAATGTGAGTGGGTTTGAAAAAGTTTCGTTTAAAGATTTCAGATCGACTCTTGTATCAGTCCTCAAGAGTGTTTGAAAAATTGTTTTGAAAGCTTTTTTGAAAAGTGTTGGTGTGAAAAGATTTTCGTTTGTTTTTGAAGAGAGCAAGTATCCATGAGTCGTCTACCTACCCTAAGGAATTAGGCTGTGTAAATGTCCTTAAGGTAGTGCCATCCCACCATTGAGAGGTAAGTAGCACCACCGTTGGAGGTGTTCGGGTCAATTCGTTTGTTAGGGACAGTATGGTCACCAGAGCAACAATAGGACACCTTAGAAGCTACCCTTATGCCATTGATCCTTTTTATTCCGAGGCAACCGTTTCGAGGCAACTATTCCGAGGCAACCGTTTCGAGGCAACTTGTTTTGAGGCAACGGGATCAATGGACATAAGGACTTACTCAGACGTCCTATACTCGACGACCACGTTTTGAAGGTAAGGCAACAGTGAGGCGTACCCTAAGAATGGTGTGTGAATTTGTGTGTTGTTTTCATGTTAATATTTGTCTTTGATCATGCATTTGTGGTGATCTACGCTTTGTTTTTAATTAGTCATTCATTCTTTCATGCAAGTTAGCAGTTTAAAAGTGCGGAAATTAAAGTGCGAAAAGTAAAATTCTACGCTATTACAAGGCGCGGGTCTATACATCGCCAAATTAACAAAGACCCGTTTTGAATAAAAAATGCGGAAAGTAAATAAATTCCTAATTACTATTACAAGGCTTGAGCAATTACATAATATTCACAAAGGAAAATAAAATAACATGCGAAACGAAATAAAAATTGAACGTTCGAGGGCGTTGGACCCTTTTGAAATTAAATTGAATGAAAGGTTAATGAATTATTTAATTAAAAGAAAAGAAATGTTTTTTAAGTTTTTGGTATTTAATGGAATAAGAAAATTAAAATTAAAATTAAAAGAAACCCTAATTCTAAGTTATTTTTAATTATTAAAGAAAAATATTAAAGTTTAACCTAATTTACTAAAATATTTATGTATATGTTTATTTACAAAATAAATTAGTAATTAATAATAATAATAATAAGAAAAAGTTATTTATTAAGAAAAGTGATAAAAAGTTAAAAACCCTAATTTCTACATATTTTAATTTGTTAAGAAAAATATTAAAGTTTTGAAACCTAAATTAATCTAATTAATTGTTTAAAGTTTATTTACAAAAATAATGGTGAAATTAATATTAATAACAATAAATATTTTTTTTGATTTTTCTGTATTTTATTTTTATTATGAAAATTATTTGATGGAATTAAAAGAAATAATTAAAACATTAAAAGAATTAAAAGAAAATCAAATAGAAATCAAAAACAATGCAAACCATGGGGGGTATTCAGACCCAAAGGGAGGTTTTTTGGAAGCAATTTGGCCCATTAGACAAAAAGCCTTGTTTGACTTTCTGACATCACGTGCGTGTTCATTGACTCCTGAGTACCGTGGTCTGCATTCTTTGGCCATTGGATTGGGTTTCATGGCCATTTGTGTTCTGCCTGTTGTCCATTTGTGTTCTGGCCGTTGGCCATTTGTGTTCTGGCCTCAACATTCCTTAATCTTCTCAGGATGTCTGTCTCACCATGTATTGGTGTCATGCATAAGTTGTTCTTTTTGGCCATTTGGCTTTTGGTCATTTGTGTTTTGGCCTCAACGTTCCTTAATGAACCTGCATGGGGATCCTGTCTAAATCTGCAGTGTTGAATCTCATGAACACATTAAATAAAATCATAAAATGTAAATAAAGCCAATATATGAAGAAATTAAATGTTTAGGCACAATATGGCATGTATGAATGATTATACCCTTTTGATCATGGAGATCAAATCAATCTTACCCTTACTGGAAAATTAGTGACGTGAATGCTTTTATGCCTTTTGGATCATGGAGATCAAGCCAGCCTTACCCTTACTGAAGAAGTAGTGAGGTGTTGGTTTGTAACTGTGATGGCTTGTTTGTAGTGAGAGAGGGATTTGTAATAAGGATTTCAAGGTTTTAGGGTTCTTGAAAGAATTTGATATTCTAACAATGTTTTGGCAAGGTTTTTTCTCTCTTTTTTCTCCTCCCCGGTTTGTGTGAAAAGAAGGTGATTATATAATGGAAATTAGGGTAAAGAAAATGGACTTTGAATGTGCAATTGGGCCTCTAATGTTTACTTGAGTTCGTCACTTTCCAGGCTAAGTCGCAGGGACTTAAGTGCAATTTTTGAAGTTGAAATGTGAAAACAAAATGTAGCCGACATCGATAACTAACTCCTGTCCGAAAATCGGCTCAATCGGATAAAAGGTGAATTAGTTATGAATTTTTGAAGTTTCAGCTCATACAAACTTATTTTGGGCTCCAGTGTCGACTCTGACACATTCTTCAATAAAAAACTGGTATTGATCGGAGCATAATCCGGTCTCGACTTTTGAAGCAAAGTTGTAGATCTATGAGTCAGGGACCTTGTGTAAAAATATGAGCCCAATCCGATAAAAATTGACCGAGTTATGAATTTTCGAAGTTTCGGCCCAGATGAAATAATATTCAGCATTCAGGATTTTCAGCGTGTTACGCACTCTGAGCAAAAAACAAAGGCCTTTTGAATACCGTTTGAACTCAATACCTTCTGTGAAAATGTAGCCAACTCAATTTTTGAAATTTTTGCACCGGAACCAGCTCGATACGATGAAAATCGACCAAGTTATGATTTTCTGAACATGACGCAAATAAACTTCTGTCACAAATTTTTTGTGCAAAAATACTTGATAAATCCACATTTTTGAAGACCTTCTGATCGAAATTGGCTTCCAGCTGTGAGAGATGAAAACGTAGATAATGTCAAGACGGAATTTTGGCCACCGGAACGGGTTCAAAACGAGCCACTATCTTCAAGTTATGAATTTTTTAGCGTGTAAAAACTGCACTTTCAGCACACTTTTTCACCATATTTCTTCAAGAAAACTCACACATTCGGATACCTTCTTTAAATAATTGACTTTTGAGCCGAACCTGAATTTGAGAATATGTTATCAGAGATATCTTGGCGAAAGAATACCTGGATATGACGCGCCGGGTTGGACTTGTGAATTTTTCTTGAAATATTTTGAGAAATATGGGAGGGAAAATTTTGGGGTACAACAGTGTGTTTTTATCAAAATTAAACTTTGAACCAATTTCTATTTATTTGTATTCTCAATGTCTTCCTTTTGTGTAAATGGTATCAAAGGTATTAAAGTATCCTCCGTGTTTTGATGACTTCAAGCGTCTGAATGACCCACACCTTCTACCATTTTGATCCACCCATTATCTCATCAGCAAACTCTAGAATTTTAGCTTGAGATAGTTGAGTGAAAGTAACATGTCGCGTAAGAAATCCAAATGATCGCATGGAATACTATGCCTTAGTATACCCACAAACTTTACTTGACGAAATCCAAGTGTATTTTTCTTATGAAACCATCTCTATATGCCTTATGACCCAAGTAATGAACACCAACATTAACTCGAGAAAAATAGATCAGTTGGGATCTTATCTCTATGTATGAGATCTTTTGAATGAAGATTTTGAAGCAAACCCTAATTGTCATGATCGTCAAGGAAACAACTTGAATTTCCCTTGAATGTAGACGAGAGCCTCAAAAGCAAGGATAAACCCTAATTACCAAGCCCTTGATCCTGATGCCAATTTTATTGATTAATGAAGCATGATATGTTAGATGATTTAATGGAAGTTATGTACATGAGAAAAGTGTGAGACATAAGCCAGATAAAAGTGAGAGGGTAGGACAAATTTGGGGTATTACAGCTGCCCCTATTTAATCGTCTTAAACCTGAAAGTACGATTGGCGTGTGCCTTTCGAAAGTTCGAGGTAAAAGATGATTAAATACCAATTCCAAAAATTTGTCCTGAGAGAGTGTAAGTGTTTATTTATTTGCGGTATCAGCTGGATTTTTGTTTTTTTAGTGAAAAGGCAAAGATTGGGCTTGTAACGTGGCATGATGCCAATACAAGGAAGGGATCTAGCTTGTAACATAGCAGGATGCCAATACAAGGAGGAGATCGAACTTGTAACGTAGCAGAATGGCAATACAAGAAAGGTATAACATGAACGGACGAGTATTGAAAGGTCAAACATGGATGAGTAATGAAAGAAGATACGGACGGGTATCAAAAGGTTAAACATGGATGAGTGTTTGAATCAATACAGACGAGTATTAAAAGAAGATACGGACGAGTATCAAAAGGTTAAACACAGACAAATGTTTGAATCAATACGGACGAGTATTGGAAGAAGATACGGACGAGTATCAAAAGGTTAAACACGGACGAATGTTTGAATCAATACGGACAAGTATTGGAAGAAGATACAAATGAGTATCAATAGGTTTAAACACAGACGAGCATTTGAATCAGTACAGACGAGTATCGAAAGAAGATACGGACGAGTATCAAGAAAGAGATAATACAGACGAGTGTTTGAATCAATACAGACGAGTATCGAAAGAAGATACAGATGAGTATCAAGAAAGGTTAAACACCGACGAGCGTTTGAATCAATACAGGTGAGTATTGCAGGAAGATATGGATGAGTATCAAGGAAGAGATAACACAAACGAGTGTATGAATCAATACAGACGAGTATCGAAAGAAAATACGGACGAGTATCAAGAAAGGTTAAACACAGACGAGCATTTGAATCAATACGGACGAGTATTGCAGGGAGATATGGATGAGTATCAAGGAAGAGATATTACGGACGAGTGTTTGAATAAATACGGACAAGTATCGAAAGAAGATACAGACGAGTATCAATAAAGGTTAAACACGGACGAGTGTTTGGATAACTGACACAGATGAGTTTTGGAAGTCTGAATTATTTGTCAGATGGGAGTTTAAGAAACCTGACACACACGAGTGTTTGGATCAATATGGACGGGTATTGAGAAAAGGTACAGACTAGTACCAAGGAAAATTTAAACACGGACGAGTGTTTGAGAGATTGACACAGATGAGTATTTAGGAATTTACACGGACGAGTGTTTAGGAATTGACACGACGATTATTTAGGAATTTACACAGACGAGTGTTTAGAAGTTGACACGACGAGTGTTTAGGAATTTACACGGACGGGTGTTTAGGAATTGACATGACGATTGTTTAGGAATTTACACAAACGAGTGTTTAGAAGTTGACATGACGAGTGTTTAGGAATTGACATAGACGAGTGTTCAGGAATTTACACGGACGAGTGTTTAGAAGTTGACATGACGAGTGTTTAGGAATTGACACCGACGAGTGTTTAGAAGTTGACACGGCGAGTGTTTAGGAATTGACACAGACGAGTTCTTAGGAAACTGACACAGACGAGTGTTGGAAATTGACACAGACGAGTGCTGGAAATATGAATTATCTGTCAGACAGGAGTTGGTTACCAGAAGAAAACTGGGTCTAGAATGACAAAGTGTATTGATTTTGTTGGGCATTGAAAAGGTGAAGGTCATCGACTGGGGATTTTGGGCATGATACCCTCCTGTAGGGATGTACTGTTGTCCTTGAATAATTCAGGTCTTTTGTGTAAGGTACCTACTCTGGCTTACACTTTGTATGCATGTTTGAATTTCTTTTGCCACAAAGATCCATTCTGATGGATCGGCTACACGCTTTTGAGGATGCAATGTTATGCAGTGATAAATATATGCAGGGCGAAGAAATAGACTTAATGGGGATAAGCGAAAGCTTGCTGGGAACCATTGCTCATCACTGGAGATGTCAATACATATCGACGCTGGAAGCCTTCATTATCAAAGGTCTTTGGGGATACTGATAAGAATTTACACTGGGGGCCCATGATATCGAAGATTGTTGATGACTCTGCCGAAGATTGAATCGTTGACAAAGCGAGCCTTCAGATACGCTGCTGAATTCTTAATCATACCATTTGGGAAGAGATAATCTATCCAGACTCCCATACATCCTGAACCGTCGAGAGGATGATAGAACTGAATATGTCGAAGAATGGGCATTGGACACCATGTGTATTTATTTGAATACATGCCCCAAGTTTACGCACACTGGGGGAGTTATCTCTTGAATCATTTGGGGATAAAAGATGGGCATGGACACCTATGAGTGCCCCGGTTTAGTTCTGCGATTGCCCCGGTTTGGCTCTGAGAATGTTTCAATCAAGCTTCCCTGGGGACGTTCTTGATTAACTCCACTGGGGATGCACTTGCGCGTGCTGAGTCAAACGACGACTCCGAATTTTCTGAACTTACTTGGGGAATCATATTTGAAGTTGTCTGCAGCAGATGAAGGTGGATTTGTGTACTTGCAAGGTCAGGGTTACCATTATGGTGCTTTTAGCTTGATCGTAGTCTTGTACAACATAATTGGCTTGAGCAACTTTGCAAGTATGGATGAGGAATGCCCCTGTCTGGAGGATTTCTTGAAGAAACTGTGCTGAATAGAAGACCGGAATATCCATGGCATAATACGATATGGGGTGGCCTGCCACAATCTCTTGAACCATGAAATAAACTACTCTTGTTTACAGCTTTCTTGGAGAGATTTGTCGAATCTCGACATAACCGCCCCAGGTTGAATGGATTCTGAATAGATTTCTCGATGTGATAGCTTCTGATTGATCGAGCTTGAAGAGATTTATCGACGTGATAGCCTCTGATTGACAGCTTTGAGGGAATGCCCCAAATTTGGATGAACACGGAGAGATCGACTCTCGACTTGATTTCCCCAGATTGGAAGACTCTGCCAACTTCATCCCTGAATGGTACTCAGACTGTAAAGTACCAAGATGATTTCTTTTGACATAATCACTGGTTAACGTGTTGCTGGATAAGTCATTTCTCTTGTGGCAGCTGACTCTTGCTTCAACAGGTTATTCAAGCCTCTCTTCTCTGACAAGATTGAGCTCTTTACCGATTGTTCATTGTGTAAACTTACTTGATGTCGATCAGTTGTTTTGTATGCAGAAGAATGTTTATTATGAGAATGATAATTCTAATGCAACACATATGTAAGTCTTGAAGTTTGAAAAACTTTGAATGAAATGATGTCACAACTCTGTTGTGAACGAGTCACTAGCTAGAGAGAAACATTTGCAAATTCTTTTTTATGAAAGATAACGCAAGCATATGATGCCAACACAAATATTCAAACATACCTCTTAGGAGTCAGTTAAATGTTATCTCGTTGTAGCACGCTTTCAAATTGACCCGTGCTTCAATTAGGACTTTTATGGGTTGTAATGTGGCCTGGTTCACGGTTTTAGAAAAAAGGATTTAAGGCTCAAAATTATTTGGTACCCACCCATTCTCCATGATGTTCTCCATTCCTACGTTCAGTTGACCCGATACAAGTGTTCATCTCTCGAGAAGAGTTTGCGATGATTGAGGAACCACTGTGGTTTCTTGGACACGACAGTTGCTTCACCTTTTGCTTTTGGTGTCTGATCAGACGACTTTGTTCTTTGACGAGGATTCTCATTGGTAATCCTTTTCTCGCCTTTTAGGCTTTTCAATTTCCTTCTTTCTCTTGCCTGGACATATTCTTTTGAATTTTGATTTGGAAGTCCAGCGAGATGCCCCAATTTTTGCCTAAGCGACTTATTTTCAAGTTTTGACTTAGTGGGGATTTTTGTTTCTTTCTTATTCATACTTTCCATTTTGAATAAGTCATTGATCTTTGCGTTGTCTTTGATTTGTCGATAGTGATCGTGACTGTTTGAGTCTTTAGTAGATAAGGGATAGACATTGTTGTATCGTCATTTGTTGACCTCCTAGTGCGCGAGAGATACCCATTGGGATGTCGTTAGTTGACGCACGTTGCTGATAGATGAGGGTTAACCATTGTGGTTTTGGCTTTCCGCAACCTTTTTATGGATAACTATTATTGTATCCTCGGATGCACACTCTTGATGAGTTCTGAATGCTTGATCAGATTAACTGAACACTACCCGCCCCAGGGTTAAAATGAGGGTTTTTTCTGAACAGTAAAGAAACTCCTACTTCGAAGGCTCAGAGGGGTTAACGAGGGTCCACCTCCCTTATATCTCTGGTGTTTAGGAATTGAAATAAGGCATGTACATCGTCAGCAGAGTTTTACTTAAAAGCATACCAACCAGAGATTTTTGCGTTTTTAGATTATCGTCATCCTCCTTCCAATTCCTTGCCTAAGCATAAGACTTAGAAAATCGGCATCAATATGCAAGTAAAACATTTAAAAATTGATAATGAATGAATGAATAAAAACAAAATAACACTTCAAGACAAGCATACTTATTGCATTAAGATTATCATTCAAAAATAGACAGGTTTCTACATACAAGCAATGTTTAAACAAACAAGCAAGAATGCAAATGAAAATGCAGTAAAGAAACCAATGGTTGCCATCGTTGAGGAGACTTGACTCTGTATGGATTTCTTTATTTTGATGACTTTTTGTAGTCTCGATGCTTGAATAGGTGAAAGAATTCCCCTTCTGATCTGATGTGAACACAGTAACCTCTGGATTGAGCCTGTCTTGGACATTGTCTTTGGATGACATACCATCTTCAATCGATTTGCCAGGTGCCCCAGTATAATATGCATAGAAGATCCTTTCAGGAGAACGAATGAACGACTTACCCAACGAATCGGTATAAACTACATCACCAAGCATATCGTGTCTCAAAGGAATAATACAGTTTGTCTTCTCTTAGAACAACAGAGACATCCGACTCGTGAGAAAGATCACGGTAGTTGGCCAAATAGGAATTGGACCTTTTAAAGAGACGCCAGACAGGTGCTGGGCTTTATACTTCAACCCCTTTACAGTCTTCGATATCAAAAGTGGGTGCCTTAGAATAGGGGATACATCTAGCATGTGTATTGCAATTAGAAGAGATGTTTGTGGAAAGAGGACCCCAAAGATCAAAGCTTTGTCGAACAGGTTGTAATGTATTGGGCTTGCATCAATATGCTCATCAGGCTTCTTTTGTCTTGGCTTAAAATCTTTTTTCATGAACTCACCAGGGGAATAAAGACTAACTGCTGTCGAACAGATCAGGGAAGACAAGGCTGTGGAGAGTTCCCCTGATTGGATAGTCAGATGCCCCGGTGTAGCAACCACATCTGACATTGGTCAACAAGGATGGAGAACTGATGTAATATCCTACAGTAAATGGGAACCATCTGCTGCAGCAATAAGTGCAAGATTGTTGACATCATCATCAGAGTTTCCATGACCTGGCTTATCTGAGTCTTTAATTAATTATCTTCCTGCTTGAAGAAGTTTCTGACTACGGGCCAAAGCTTGTATGTACCACTCGGAATTATTCCATATCTGATCCCTGAACATGTGCGGTGAGAAATCAAGTTGAACCTTTGAAGAGAACCCCAGGTCTAAATAAAAATCCCCAATCTTCGGGTACCTGTTATGAATGCATGAATATGTATGGGGTGCATGAATGAACGCCACGTCATGTTCTATCATTTCTAAGGAATTCACGTGCTTTGATTTTGATTTTGCGCAAGTAAGGGATGGAAGAGTTTAGCACAAGACTTGCAAATGTGATTCCTTTGAGATAACAGAACGTGTATGTTAAACATGTGGTTAACCATGTTATGTATGCAAAGGCATGGGATCAAATGGGATCAAGGTTCCATCATTTCTGAATATGATTGCTGCAATGTTCTGAACCATATGAGTATCATTAGATTAAAGGTCTGGCATAGCTTCCGCACATGTAAGAACCAAGTACCATGTAGATATCCCATTGTACGGGGTCAAGGCTTCTGGAACATCGGATACTGTTGAGCATTTTCTGAATGTGCTGGGAATACCAAGATCGAAGGCTCGAATAAATCTCCAAGTAAGCAAGTCAGAAACTCAGAAAATAAATCCGAGAACCATACGGTCACCAACAGGATATAGCATCTGCATAAAGTCATAACAGAAATCCAGAACATAGCCATTAGAACCAATAGTCATGGTCTGAGCATAGTCACCATCTGTACCTGTGATAAAAAAACCCTCCCCACTCGCGGGTGAAGACTAGGTCAGTTTAAGACAATGGTAACTCGAAAATCACGGGTTAACTTGAAAGTAAAATCATCACAACACAGACGTGCATGATGAAAGTACCTCCAATTGAACCTCATCCGAGCGCAGTATATGGCATGACTTCACTAATCAGACCACGTCCTATAGCCGTCATGTCCCCACTCTATTCCTAGTGTCCTAGTGCACTCTGGCCTGGGTATTGGGCCTTTTACCTCAATAGTAACATCCCAACCCAATCAAGAAGCAAATCCAGTACAGCAGTAGTATATGGAAGACAGTAAAATGCAATGCGTACATATGCTCAAGTATATACAAAATGAGTGAATAAACTGAAAGCATAAAGATAAACACCCAAAGAAAAGAAATAAGAGCTAGGAGCGACTCCGGGATGGACCAGCATTTGGTCGACTTGTCCCCACTGAAGTCGCCAGCTGAACCAACTGGCTGAAAATCATCAAACAATGAAGTCTCCATCGAACTTCTTTTATCCCACATGTAGGGAAAGGTAAACATATATAAAACTTGAGAAGGGAGAAGTCACGGTCTTGCAACTGAGAGATCGAGTAAGGGAGTCTATTACGCAAGGGGAAGGTATTAGCACCCCACGCGTCCGTAGTACTCTACGGTATCCACTCTTGTTGTCTATCTTATGGGTGTGTTTAATCTATGCTTAATGTTTACTATACTACTGAAGGGAGAATGCATGCAAAAGAAATGAGAAAATAATGTATGGAAAATAAAATTGTGCTCGCTTAGGCCCTACCCCAACGTCTACGTATTCGTTTTGATGAATCAGAGCTACCGTAGTTCGGCTCATATGTTTTTATTTGTTTTGTGTTTTTTATGGACAATGTTAATTCCGCCTTCTGCCGCAGCTCGACCTTTGGAGACTTATGTGTTGGCACAGAAGTAAATTAATCATGTCCTTACCTGAAAAGAGTTTTAGAGAAAGGTGCTCGAGCGCACAAATTTTTTGAATTGGTTTATGTTTTGTTACCTTGAAAAGGGTTTTTTATAGAAAAAGTGCTCGAGCACACAAAATGGTTTGAGTTGGCTTGTATTTTTTTGTTGTAGATAACGACTAGTTGACCTCAAGGGAGAGATATTAGCCACTTTTCTACTTATCCATGAAAGGGGTCTTTGAGACTTGAACCGCACCTAGACTTGAGATGAAGAACAATAAGATCGAGAAGAGACCCGTTTATCATTTCCCCTACTAAGCAAAGGCGTGATTCTCATCAGTAGCTTTAAATTATTTTGATGTTTTGAAAGGAAAAATAACTTTTTTGTTTTAATGCAAATGCAAAAATGGGATAGAAAAGTCGAAGGGAGACTAGCCTATTTCTAAACCTAATGGTATCATACAGTAGTAGCCCTAAGTCAAGGATGAATGAAAGGGAAACGTCTACCTAATGTTAGCATGCATATGGTTTGCGGTAAATCCCGATTTCTCATGATTTCTAGAAAAGCAGTAAAGTGCAAAATAAGATAAACAAGGGAAAATACCAAACAGATGTCAATCCGTAGCGAAGCGTATCAAAACAAAGAAACCCGACCATCTTCGCGACAGCTTCACCAATCCAAGAAAAGAGTCATAAATCAAATTCTCGGAATAAGTGTTGAAGCATCATCGATGTGAAAATAAATCACAATCGAAATCTCAAGCATATCCGCATATCGCATAATAAACCTGCATAAGACTCAAATCTCAACAAGCAAAGGTGAATCATGAATTTTGAATAATCGAATAACCACGAATTAATTCCTATAATCAAAATAAGAAAAATCTAACAAATTTTTATATTTGATTTTATTATTTTTATCATGTAAGGAAAAGTTCAAGGAAATATAAACAATCTACAAAATTAATCAAAAGAAAATACTAAGAGAGTAAATCCAGAAGGTGCAACCAGCAGCCAGGGGGTGTTGGAAAAGTCTGGGCGCTAGGCCCGTTGATTGAAGCCCAATCGATTCAGTTTTTGGAAAGTGAATTGGCTGCAAAAAAAAACAATGAATGTAGGCCTGGAGAGTAGTATGATGCGGCCCACCAATCATAAGCACACAAAAAAATTCTTAATATATTTCCAATAAAAATAATTCATTAACAAAGTAAAAGAAAAAGAGGGACACAATGTCGTTTTGTAGAATCTGATTAGGGTTCAACACTGTGCGATGTTTCTACTCCCCAAAAACATGATATTTTTCTCCTTCATCTCTCTTCGCAAACAGTGTCGATCTACTCTGTCTCTCTTCTCTGTTTCGACTCAGCCTTCTTCTCTGACGCAAACTTATAACACAACGTCGCTGATATGTCGGACGCCATGTTCTTATATCTTTGTGTCGTGACCTTCGATGGTTTCATAACCATCATCTTCTTTTCGCTTCACCGGAGAACGTCTTCTACTTCGATTCGCCTCAAACTTACGGCAGCGATCTTCCTCTCACAAAATTCTTCTCCAACGATTTCCCAAACAAAAACCTTTTGTCGCGATTTTACAGAACAGATGGAGAAGAAGAATCTAAAGAAACACAATACCTACCAAAAGATAATTTTGGTGCATCTTCAAAACTCATATGTGTGTATTTGATTCCGTTTTCTCTTCTTCTTCCACTTTCTTGATTTTCAGATTTCTGCGTTGTTGTTGTGATATTGTTGGCGGTGAATTCATAATTGCTGAGGTGATGATGATGAAGTGCTTAAAATATTGAAGGTTTGTTGAATAGGATCAAGAAGATTGAAGTGGAGATGATGATGCTACGATTGTTGTTGTGGAGACTGTTGTGATGCTTGCGAAGAGTTGATGCATGGAGTTGCTGCTCATGATGATGAGGACGAAGGACAATGAGAATCGAAAGTTGAAGCTACATAAGGATGCGCTGAAGATTGAAGGAGAAAGCAGAGAGAAGATGAGAGAATAAAAAAAATCCCCCCAGGTAATTTCTTGTATTCCCTTTTTTATAATTTTGTTTTTTTTTGTTTGGAGATGGTTAGTTTAGAAGTTGTTATGAACTATTTTCTGTTGGAGAGGAAGTTAGTTATTTGACATCTAGTTAGAATTCTGTTTGGTGATTATGTTAGAAGTTTGTTGAGATTCTGTTGGAAATTTGTTAGATGGTTGTTAGAAGGTTAGGGAAGGTTAGTTGAAAGACTTGTTAATACGGTTAGGGAATTAATTCTGTTATGACAGTTGGTTATAGGATTTATGTTAGAAGTTTGCAGGGCTGTTTAGAGGGTGAGAAACCGTTAGGTTGGTCAGAGGTTTGAGATCCAGTTAGAATCAGTTTGGAAATTAGTTATGCAATTGTTAGGATGACAGTCAGGCTATCTATTAGTGTTATAGGTTAACAATCTGACAGTTAAGAAGTTAGCCAGGAAGAATAAAAATTTGGAGGTTTATAGGAATTTAACTAAAAATAGTTAGTTACAGGAAATCTGATTTTTTGTTGGTAAAAGGTTTGGTTAAAGCTGGAATTTGGAAAAATGGTTAGAGGGTTGGAGGTTGTTGAAATTCTATTTTATTATTTTTGTATTGACAGTTAAGAGGCTATGTTGTAAGGTTGATTACAAGCTTTATCAGTTTTTCTATTTTGGAAGTAATGAACCGGTTTTCATAGCATGATTTTGAAGATCAACCATTTAGATATGCTCTTAAATTAATTTGGCAGCTTTTATTTTTTACTCAAGTGCCACTGTTTTGGTCTCTTTTCTTGATTGTGTAGGTTGTTTTGCACATAATTTTCTTGATTGCAGGTTTGGAATTTGATGGTGCGAGGATGAAAGGCCAAGTCTAAATAGAATTTGGTTGGCTTGAAGGATGGCTGTAAGAGCATATGAAAGCACTGTGAACAAGACAAGAATTCCAAGACAGATTGGATGAAATAGGTTTGAGACAAATGATGCAGCTATATTTTTTGTGTAATGTACATTTGTGTACTTGTATAGGATTTTTAAATATGATGGGATTAGATGGTGTAATGTAAAGGCTGAAACTTTGTAATAAGAATACTATCTTGAGTCAATTGTTGAATGGTGTAGTGAATAATCTTGTAATATTCGTAATAGAATGTAATAAGTTTCAAACGGTCTTTGTAATGGAAGCTTCTTGTAACGTGTGTTTTTATCAAAATCAAACTTTGAACCAATTTCTATTTATTTGTATTCTTAATGTCTTCCTTTTGTGTAAATGGTATCAAAGGTATTAAAGTATCCTCCGTGTTTTGATGACTTCAAGCGTCTGAATGACCCACACCTTCTACCACTTTGATCCGCCCATTATCTCATAAGCAAACTCTAGAATTTTAGCTTGAGATAGTTGAGTGAAAGTAACATGTCGCGTAAGAAAGCCAAATGATCGCATGTAATACTATGCCTTAGTATACCCACAAACTTTACTTGACAAAATCCAAGTGTATTTTTCTTATGAAACCATCTCTATATGCCTTATGACCCAAGTAATGAACACCAACATTAACTCGAGAAAAATAGATCAGTTGGGATCTTATCTCTATGTATGAGATCTTTTGAATGAAGCTTTTAAAGTAAACCCTAATTGTCATGATCGTCAAGGAAACAACTTGAATTGCCCTTGAATGTAGACGAGAGCCTAAAAAACAAGGATAAACCCTAATTACCAAGCCCTTGATCCTGATGCCAATTTTATTGATTAATGAAGCATGATATGTTAGATGATTTAATGGAAGTTATGTACATGAGAAAAGTGTGAGACATAAGCCAAATAAAAGTGAGAGGGTAGGACAAATTTGGGGTATTACAACTGGCATGAGATGTTACCATTTGTCCTTCATGGTTACCGTACCTCAGTACGTACGTCAACAGGGGCAACTCCTTTCTCTCTGGTATACGGTATGGAACTTGTCCTACCCATCGAAGTCCAGATCCCTTCCTTGAGAATCATGAAGGATGAAGGTTTGAATGAAGACGAATGGTTCCAGACTCGACTTGACCAGTTGAACCTGATTGACGAGAAGAGGCTCACAGTTGTCTGTCATGGTCAGATGTACCAAAAACGTATGATTAAAGCTTTTAACAAGAAGGTCAGACGTCAGGTATATCAGGTTAGTGACCTAGTAATCAAGCGCATTATCCTACCGCAAGGTGATCCCAAGGGTAAATGGACTCCCACATATGAAGGGCCATTGGTGATCAACAACATATTTTCTGGTGGAGCCATGATCTTAACCACTATGGACGGTGACGACCTCCCGCACCCTGTAAACGTGGACATAGTTAAAAGATACTACACATGAGCAAAGACCCGCTCGAAAACCTGAAAAGGCGGCTTGGGCAAAAAAGGATATCCCAGTGGACTGAAAACTGGAAAAGGCGGTCCATGTAAAAGTTAGGGATTAAAAGCGTATAACTATGTCCCGTCAGATCACCTTACAGACAGACTTCGGTAACAAGTGTCAAGTTCAAATAGTACTAATCAATCCAGTCAGCTTCGGACAAATAGCAAAGGGATGATAAGCTCAAAGATATAAAGGCAATAACAGAATAAAAACCCAATGGGGTCGTTTCACATAGTTGTTTTTCTTTGTATACTATTTTTGTATAGTTTTCATTCTTACGACGGCATTCTCTTACTAGAATGTTTGTCTCTTTGTACAAAAACACCTGTTATAGGCATAATTCTTCAGATTAATACAAAACTATCTCTTTGAAAGTGCAAAACTATTTGTTTTTGTTTTTCTGTTTTGTTTGCAAAAGCGTCCAGTAATTATTTTTGAACATATGCATTTGAATGCGAATACCATTTACAAATACATGCATAAAAAACAGAATGACAGTTACTAATGGCTTTCAGAAACGGGACAGTGTTTAAAAAAGTCCATCTGCAAATCCCCGCAGATACTTTCTCCAGCAGGTATAGAGGGGGAGACATCCTACTATAAAGTCACTACCATATCCTCAGTATACAGCCTAATGATTTCAAAGTTTATAATATCCCCGAAAGAGCAAGAATATCCAATTATTTCCCCGACATCTTAAAGAATTCCCTAGCCTAGTTCACAAACTTTTTGGGTTTCCCAAAAGGGCTTCATAAAAAATCCCTAAGCAGTTTGCAAATTTTTTATTTCCCCAGTGGAGTTTAATTATCTAGCCACAGAAATCCATCTCCCAGCAATTCAACTTAAACAAATATCGAAGAATCACATTCTTCATCCCCAACAACAGTCAGGGATTTATTTTCCCTCAATTCAATGACGCTACAAAAAACGACTGATCAGTTAATATATATTGCATTCATACATCATTTTACAAACGTCATAGCATATACAACACAAATGCATATATCACAATCTCATTTATTTTGAGAACATAATTACCCAATGCACTTCATGCATCATGATATTGCATACAACTAATTCTTTTCCTGTTCATGAAAGATCAACAGACGAATATCATCAATAATTTTCAAAAGTTCCAGATTAATTCCTGAAACCAGACAGGGAAACTATCTGTGAACAACTGCTTGTAGATCAATTCTCGAAACAAGACAGGGTGACTATCTACAAGACCAGGTTATAGAGTAATTCCTGAAACCAGACAGGGCAACTATCTCAATAACCAACAAAAACAATTCCAGATTAATTCCTGAAACCAGACATGGAAACTATCTGTGAACAAATGATTGCAGATCAATTTCGGAAACAAGACGGGGCGACTATCTACAAGACCATGTTAGAGAGTAATTCCTGAAACTAGACAGGGCGACTATCTCAATGACCAACAAAAGCAAGTTCCAAATTAATTCCTAAAACCAGACAGGGCAACTATCTGTGAGCAACTGATTGTAGATCAATTCCCGAAACAAGACGGGAAGACTATCTACAAGACCAGGTTAGAGATTAATTCCTGAAACCAGACAGGGCAACTATCTCAATGACGAACAAAAGCAAGTTCCAAATTAATTCCTGAAACCATACAGGGAAACTATCTGTGAACAACTGACTGTGGATCAATTCCCAAAACAAGACGGGGCGACTATTTACAAGACTAGTTCCAGATTAATTCTTGAAACCAGACAGGGCAACTATTTGCGAACAACTGATTGTGGATCAATTCCGAAATAAGACGGGCGACTATCTACACGACCAGATGGAAGCAGCCATACCCAGGCTCCTTCTAATATATTTCCAAATGCAGCTTTACACGGGCTCATCCTCAAGCAATCTTACACGGGTTCCTTCTCATGATTTCCAAATGTAGCTTTACACTGACTCATCCTGAAGCAATCTTACACGGGTCCCTTCTCCTTCTTAAATGCAGCTTTACACGGGCTCATCCTGAAGTAATCTTACACGGGTTCCTTCTCATGATCTCTAGATGCAGCTTTACACGGGCTCATCCTGAAGCAATCTTACACGAATTCATTCTCGCAATATCTAGATGCAGTTTCACGCTGACTCATCCTTAAGCAGCCATGCACATGCTCATTCTCATATATCTCCAGATAGCAGTTTCCAACACTGCAAAGCCTGGACCTGACCAGATGACAGTATACCTCAAGTTCAAGTTGAAGCCTGGACCCGACCAGATAATAGCTTAATTTCTGAAGCCTAGACCCGACCAAATAACAGTTCAACCTCTTCAATTACTGTAAATCCTGGAAACCGACCAGATAATAGTTATTTTTATTTTCCCTAGTAAGTCACTGTGAAGCCTGGAATACGAAACGTTATTATCTTCAGCAAGTTACTGTGAAACCTGGATTTCGACCGGATAATAGTTAACTTTCATCCCTCCGGTCAAGGGATAACTCCCCAGTAGAGTAATGGTCAACTAGAGTTCCTAGACTCTATTCCCCAAACAGAAACCAACATTCCCCAACGGAGTCCTCCTCAAACAACAGGAACATGAATCCCCACAAAGATACCTCTTATGAAGTCAACATCTACTTTGGATGGCATCTTTAAGCCCATATCCAACAACTCTCAGTCATCTTCTCCAAATGGAATTTTTAAGCCCATTCATTATATCATCAACCAAAGACGTTACTTCATGCGAGTGCAAATTTCTGGGCACTCTAGTGTTCAATCATCTTCCACTTTCAGATCACGAAAGGCAGACAAGCCAATCTAAATCTTCAGGTTTAAGAAGATTGAACAGGGGCAGCTATTGTACCCCAAAATTTTCCCTCCCATTCTATTCAAGGCATGCTCATTGAGGTCCCCAATTGCTCAAGGTTGACCAAGAATTGACCAGACAAATTCTCCTCCAAAGAAATGGATTTCCATCTAGGGTTTCATTTCTCACAAAGAATTTTGGTTTGCAAAAGCTTCAAATGATTTCCATGGTACCCTATACGCCTCAGCATAATGGCATAGATGAAAGAAAGAAAAGAAGTGTACGGAACATGACGAGGTGTATGTCGAAAGCTAAGAATATATCTAAGAGATTTTGGGCTGAAGTAGCTTCGACAGCAGTATGTAGTCTAATTTGACACCCAACAAAGCAGATGGTCGAAAAAGGCACCATATGAGGCTTGGACAGGGTGGAAGCCAAATATAAGTCATCTTAGAGTTTTTGGATTAATATATTTCAAGCATAGTGAGGAAGATGTGATACTTTGATTTGTCGAATTGAAGGAAAGGAGATCGAAAAGAACAGAACGAAGCTTCGACAAGTCAAGATGAAGAGGTGATACTTCGATTGGTCGAGTTGAAGGAAAGGAGATCGAAAAGAACAAAACAAAGCTTCGACAAGTCAAGATAAAGAGGTGATACTTTGATTGGTCGAGTTGAAGGAAAGGAGATCAAAAAGAACAGAACAAAGCTTTGACAAGTCAGAAGGAAGAGTTGATACTTCGATTGGTCGAATTGAAGGAAAGGAGATCGAAATGAACGGAACAAAGCTTCGACAAGTCAAGATGAAAAGGTGATACTTTGATTGGTAGAATTAAAGGAAAGGAGATCGAAAAGAATAGAACGAAGCTTCAAAAAGTCAAACAGAAGAGGTGATACTTCAATTGGTGGAATTGAAGGAAAGGAGATCAAAAATAACAAAATGAAGCTTCGACAAGTCAAGATGAAGAAGTCATACTTCGATTGGTCAAATTGAAGTAAAGGAGATAGAAAGGAACAAGAACTGAGTTCGACTGGGCTGATTGGATATGAGGGGTTTCCAAATTACACAATCGATTCAGATGGTGACTAATTCGAAGAAGCCATGATGATGAAGCCTTGAGCAATTCGAATTGGAACTCAGAGCCATCGAAAAGAACAAAGCTTGGGAGCTTGTCGAAAGAATCAATTGATGTGAAATGGAGATGTAAGTCGAAATGAAAACCTAATGGGGTGAAGCTTGTTAGGCTTTGACTGATTAGGTTGAAGCCCAAATTCGAGCAAGACACCAACCATAACATGTCTAGTTCACTATGTTTCAAGAATGGCAAGAAAATTATCAAAATGATAACTTTTTAAATCTTTCGATTTTGCTTTCAAAGCCATGATTAATGGCTGATTCATGCCATATTTTTTCACCACCACATCCCTATATAAATACAATACCAAATCAGAAGTAGGGGAGAGACACAAATTTCCTCAAAGAGCCACAGGCAGACAGTACCTCAAATCACCACACACTACCTCAGAAAACCATATCAAAATTCTCAAAATTGCATAAAGCTGTCAAAATTCAAAACTTGCATTAAAGGCCTTCTCAATCCAAACTAACACCCAAATCATTCTCCTGAGACTTTTAGGAAGCCACCCAGGCCCTTACATGAGTTGTTCCACGCCCAGGGTTACAGATCGAAGTATCTCCGATTGGTAAGGATTTATAAAATCAAAATTGTATTTGCAGTCCATTTAAATACATATTGCTTGCATGTTTGCGCTGCTAATGTTGTTTGTTTTTGTATGAACGTATCACATGTAAGATAACGTGCCGGAATAAGATCGTGCCATCATTAGGGCACGATCTGAATTTCCCTTCGAAGCTTACAATACATGTAGTTTCAAGCCAAACAGACTCCAAATTTGGATTCAGTGGATGATTTCACGTGGGATAGGGTCCTTTGCATTGTTTTAAATTAACGTTTGGTTGAGTTTGCAGGTTTTGGTGCACCGGAGAAGACGAACGGAGTTTGACTCCGACGTCTCTCCTTCTGTTGACTCAGGAGAGGGAGCATGCATATGTTATTTTTATATTAATACTGTATTGTTCCTAATATAATTTTATCATTTTATTTTTATCAAAGAATGGATTGCTGGCACAGTTGGTGAGGAAGATGCTCTGCAATGAGAAGGACTTGGGTTCGATACCCAGGTCATGTATTTTATTTTTATAACATGTTTCTTGCAGATCCAACATGTTGTGATCCTATGGGTGCACCATGTACCATCATATCAGCACCATCAGATCCATACAACATTAGATCCAGCATCTCTAAGAATGCAACTTCATGATGGACTCTCAAGGGCTAGCAACATAGGATCCAGCGCAGTTTCTGGGTTCTATTTATTTGGGCTCAAACAAATTCCAGATCTCCCCCCCCCCCTCCCCCCCTCCTATTACTTTTATATCCTGGTTGTAATAGTGTAGAGTAGGATTTTACATTTACTGCTTTATTTCCCTCCTAGTTTTGGACATGTAATTAATCCCCCTCCCCGAAGCCTTGTAATAGTTTAGGATTTATCTTTCCGCATTTTAAATTCATGCAAACTATTAAACTGTTTAGATACATGACTAATAGGATTGTATGGCAAGAATAACAAACAAATGCTAGCAAACCTAACACAAGATAAATAAATGAATATAACACAATTGCACATGCACACCTCTAGGGTATTCCCACTTTGGTTGCCTTTGAAAAACAATCACATATCTCAAAATATGAGAGATCTTAGTGGCTATCCTCCAGTTTAAAGATCATAAGTCCCTCGATGACCCTCTCGAAGTTGCCCCGGTAAAAATGATCTTAAAACTCTAGGGTAGTTACTAAAGTTTCTTGCCCAGTTGCCTTTGTGACTGTATAAACGTCCCTTCGAATGTCCCTAAAACAGCCAAAGACTAGAGGTACCTACTCACTAATAGTAAGATAGCACTGTCTAAAGGAAAATAGGAAAAGAACAACAATTTCGAGTAAAAGTAGATAGTTCATAGATGCTATGCTCAAAATAAATTTTTACACTTATACAAAACCTCTTTCAAAATCATTTTCAAACACTTTGTATACGTTCTCTACTATTCCGAGAAACATTACAAAGTTCGCCGTACTAAGGTGCTTTTCAAAAATGCTTTTCAAAACACACAAAGCACAAGGTCTTTCAAAATGAGCTAAGCATCTAAGAGCCCGTAGAAAACTACGGATAGAAAGAGTGTTAACACCTTCTCTTTCCATAATCTACCCCCTTACTCAGAAATAATCTCGAAAGGTCTTTTTCTGTTCTTTTCACCATTTCATTTGTTGGATAAAAGAAAAGTCGACGGCGACTCTCGCTTACCACAACATTTGCGAATACAAACACAAAACCAGTATAACAGTCGGTTCTTCTACCGTATCACAACATGTCAAATGATTTTCGATTGATATTAAATTTTATAAACATGTGACAATAGTTTTTAATTCACGATTGATTTTGTTGTACAAATATTCAATAAATAGTTATAGGAAGTGTCAGTTTGTGTTGGGTCATCATAGGGAGCATCTACATTAGGTCAAGAGCAACACACAAGTGAAAGAGACACTACATATTCATCCAAAACCTTAAGAAGATAGATGTATGAGTCCTCTCACTTATAAAGTGTTCAACCTACACTTTTCAAGCAATGACGAGACTTCAAACTCACACTTGTACATAACAATCTCCCTGTCAAGTGTGAGTTCATCCACTATACTCCCTCTTAATCAGAAGCTCTTTTTATCCACATACACTTGTACCACTGTTGCGTGTACTACAACAGGACACACCGCCTGACCACCTCATTGTCAAGAAGACTTTTGATATAAGGAGTCAGTCCATTAATTGAACCATCGACTTTCATATCAATGTTGAATCATCCACAATAGGTCAAGAGCAACACACAAGTGAAAGAGACACCACATATTCATCCAAACACTCAAGGTGATATGTGTATGAGTCATCTCACTTATAAAGTATCCAACCTCTATTTTTTTAAACAATATGAGACTTTTATCTCACTTGTAAAATACTTAACTTCCATTTTCAAATATGACTCTCTTATATATATATATATATATATATATATATATATATATATATATATATATATATATATATATATATATATATATATCACCAAATGAAAATATGTAATGCGTAATCATTGTGACTTAACGGCTTGCTGTTCTTTCTATTCACGCCGGTAGACTGAGTTTGATTCTTTACTTAGGAATAGATTTATAATTTTTTTTGTTGTTTTTTTATTTCTTTTCTTTCGAAAAACAACCGTGAATCTATTATTCATATATACTTTTATTTGATTTATTTATTTTTCTTTATTAATTTTAAAAAAAAAACGTGCATTAATTATTCATATATATTTTTATTTGATTTGTTTTTTCTTTTTAAAAATATAATTTAAATATTAATTAATTTATATAGCTAAATATTAACTTAATAAAAGATTCACATCTTTCTCAAAAATAAAAGGAAAAATCGTGACTTTCTCTTCTCTCTTTTAAACAAAAAGAAAAAATTGAATTTTAAAATCAAAATTTAATGTTAGTTACATAATTTTTTTTCTTTTTTAATTGATAGTTTTTTCTTTTTATTTATTATTTATTGTTTAATGTGTATAAATTCTTCTTATAAATTAAAATTGAAATTTGTTTGGTCCGATGGTGTTTGTTATATCAAAAGATTATTTTGATATAAATTATTCATAAATAAACTAAAAATAACTATGAAGAATTTGTTTTTGATATCACACATGATTAGCTCTATTATAACAATACTTGATTTACTGTTTTAAAAATTTTAGTTTTAAAAAAAAATTTGTTTAGAGATATATTAAAAAACATTGTCTTTTTATATTTATCGTTGTTTTATTGTTATAATAGCTATTGTCATGTATGTTTTGCTTTGATATTTTACCGTTGTTAATTATTTATTTGAATTTTAAGAAAATATTAATTTTATATACTAATTATTTCTTGACTTATTTATTTATCAGTTCAACTTCAATGCTGCATAATTTATCGATTCAACTTTAATTTTGTGGGATTGACCAATTTTAATTTTAAATTTTAAATTTGATTAATTATTCCTCTATTCCTCTTAATGAGATGTACCAAAACAGCCATGAAATTTTTTCAGATTAATTAAAATTTTAGTTGAATTTAATTTAATTATCCAAAAACATGTTAAATATATTCGAGATAATAATATTTATGTTTACTTTCTTGGACATAAAATTCAAAACCAATTAATACTTTATTGGGCATAAAATGTTATATGAAGTTTTCTAAATATTATATTATTTGTTAGGGGCCAATATATATTGTAGGAGAATTAGAGCCTGCACAAAACAAATAGGTAGCTATCATTTGTTTGTTAGCAACAACTACAATATAGCATAAGTCAAGTTGTTGTTTTCGTTTAAATTGTGGTTATTATATGATACGTTCAAACAAAAATGCGTTGGTTGGCACAAGCCTTTTTAGAGAGGGTAACCGATCGTAGGTTTAGTTACCTATCTATATATATATCATGTTACGTACTCTATGTTTGTTTGTTAACTCTATATCCTCATGAATTGCCATTTGCATGAATCGTAGGATGTAGTAGCTAGATGAATATTTTCACACTTGTAATTTGATTTTAAAATCTCCTACAGATTAAAGAAATATTTTGTCGTTACCAAACGATATCTTGTCAAAGGAAGAACAAATATAAAAATAATTTAATCGAAATCACTCTCATTACACTTTAACTTAATCATAACAATCAAATTTTAATATGTGTTTGATTTTTTTAATCAAATGATTTGATATTGATGTAAATTTTTATATTAATTGTATATATCAATTAATTTCTTTAAAAATTTAGAAAATTATAAAATATATTAGATTTAATAGTCAAACAAATATAAAAATAACAAATACTTTTAAGTTATGTTCTTTGTTGAAATTCATCTTATTTTATTGCGTAGTCTTGTTTTTTATAATTTTTTAGTTGAAAATACATGTTTTATAATTTATGTGTACACTAAAAAAATCAATACAAATTGTAACATTCTTTTAAATAAATTATATTGCTTCTTTCCCTTAAAATCTAGTGGCCAAACATTGTATTTAAAGCAAATGTTTGATCTTTTGATTGAACTTAAAAGGAGAAAAAAATATTGTGTATGGTATTTTTTAACTTATGATAAAACAATGACCAAATAAATGTGTATAACATAAAAGAAAAATATTTAAAGTGTTAGAAATTCACTAAAATATGTGATGAATTTTTTATCAATTTTAATGAACAAGATTGTTATCACTCACACAATAATGATGAAAAGAAAAGAAATTTAAAGAAGAAAAGGATTAGGGTTTCTACAGAGTTTCTCTCTGTCCACAAACTATGGAAAAACTTTTATTCACTTACAATTGCAAATACTGTGATTGAATGAATGGATACAAGAATAAGGGTTTCTGCCTCTATTTATAGCTTTAGGTCAGCTTGCTTTCTAAGCCAAAAAACCCAAAACTATAAAGACCCAAAATATCTATTTTGAAACTAAATCAAATCCGTGTGAAACAACTGATTCGACACACTATCTAGACTAATTCGACACACATACATATTGGGTGTTTCGACACACCTTATGTCGAGCAACATCCTGCTTCGATACAAGGAATTACATATTTAACATACCACCTAATCCATTGTGTCTAAGCTATCTATATTCATCATAGCTCTTAGTCTTCTAAATACTCTCGAAGATAATGAAATATCAACTCAATGTGCTTGCTTCGACCATGTGCTATTGGATTTTTCACCAGATTGATAGCTGATATATTGTCGATCTTCATGGTAATTGCTCCATGATCTTTACCTGTAATCTCTTCGACCAAGTTAAACATCCATGTTGCTTGACATGCACAAAGATAAGAAGCTATTTACTCTACTTCACACGATGATAATGTCACTACTGGGTTTTTTTCTCGAACTCCAAGCAACTGATGCACCACCTAGCATGAACATATATCCTACTATGGATTTTTGATCCTCAGTATCAATACACCAACTTGAATCAGTGTGATCCACTAACTTGCATTCCTTTCCTTTATCAGTTGCGGGAAACAAAATGCCATAGTCAAGAGTTCCTTTCAGATACCTCAATGTCTTCTCGGTTGCTGCTAGGTGTGATGCCTTTGGCTTCTACATGAATCTACTTACCATACCTACATTGTATGCTAAGTCAGGCCTTGTATGACAAAGGTATCTCAATGACCCAATAAGTCTTATGTATTGGGTTGGGCCGACATCATCTTCTTCTACATCTTTCGACAGTTGTAGTCTTGGTTCTGTAGGTGTCGAAGTCGAGTTGCATTTTTCCATCTCAAATCTCTTGAGAATTTCACTTGCATATCTTCTTTGATACATCATCAAACCTCTACAATTCTTGTAGAATTCAATGCCAAGGAAATATGAAATGCCACCCAGATTAGACATTTCGAATTCCTTGCTGAGATCACCTTTGAAGTCTTTGATCTCACTTTTGCAGCTACCTGTTATCAACAAAACATCGTCATAGAGACATAATATAAGAAATTCACTATTGCTTCTTCTTACATATACTCCATGTTCATTTGTGCACTTCACAAATTCCTTCTCCCTTAGAAAACTATCAATTTTCTTATTCCAAGCTCTTGGAGCTTGTTTCAATCCATACAGGTCTTTATACAGTTTATACACCTTTCTTTCTTCGCCATGCTTCACAAACCTAACTGGTTGTGCAACATAGAATTCTTAGTCTAAGGGTCCATTCAAGAATGCATACTTCATGTCCATCTGACATATGTGCCAACTGTTCACTTATGCTAGATCAACAACCAACCTGATTATTTCGATCCTAGCCACAGGTGCAAATACTTTATTGAAGTTAATTCCTTCCTTCTGAAGAAATCCTTTCACTACAAGTCTTGCCTTATGTCGAGTTACTTCCCCATTGGGATTCAACTTCACCTTATATACCCACTTCACATTTATTTCCTTCTTGCCTTGAGGAAATTCGATAAGTGACTAGGTGTTGTTTTCTTTGATAGACTTCACTTCTTTATCCATTGCTTTCACCTACTTTGAATCCTTCAATGCTTCAGTTGTATTGACTGGTTCGACATCTGTATAGAAAGAATAATGTACCAGCTCACCTTCATCATCGATAACATCATCTAATGTAATCACACAATCTTGCAACTTTGCAATCATGTGTCTTATTCTCTGAGGTCTTCTTGTACATGGTTGATCTATAACTTCCTCTTGTCGAACTTCTCTTTCGACTTGAGTTTATGGTTCTTCAAGTAAGATTCTCACTGAGTCCTTCTTGACATTTTCAGTATAATCTCATTCCTAAAGTTCATATATGATCACGTCTCTTCTGATCACAGTCTACTTGTTCACTGGGTCGAATAACTTATAACCTCCTATTAAATGATATCCAACTAGGATCATCTGACTCAACTTTTCATCAAATTTTCTTCTTAATTAACCTATGTTGTACCCCAAAATTTACCCTCTCATTTTATTCAAAACATACTCCTATAGATCCTTAAATGCTCAAGGTTGGCCAAGAATTGACCAGGAAAATTCTCCTCCTAAGCAATGGACTTCCAACTAGGGTTTCACTTTTCACAAAGAAGTTTGGGTTTCAAAGGCCTCAAGTGATTTCCATGACTCCTAATATTTCCTCAAGAATGCTCATGCCAAGTTTCATGCCTTGCATCACAAGTTGGCTCAGTTAATTGCTCAGATGACTGAAAGTCAACTGTATTAGGTCAAAAGTCAATTGTGGTCAATATAGACAAACTTCAAGATTTTTGGTCAAAATTAACATTTTGAAGTGATATTTATCATTTTATCAAGGGTTGATCATGATTACTCAAGGTAAGTCCTCAGATCATCAAAAGTCAAGAATTATCAAATTAGGGTTTCCTTAGGAGAAGTCAACTGAACTTTGACCAGAAATAACTTTCACATGCTTCATCAACTATTCCCCAACCAAATCCCATTTTGAATAAAATTCAATTACCTATAACTTTTCTTTTATTCTCAAGTCCAAAAGATGCTTCATTTGGAAGATATGATCTCATATATTATATGTCATTTTCAAAAGTCAACAAAAAACAATTTTTGTCAAGGAAACTTACATCAAGATAATGTCTTCAAAAACAGAAATGATTAAAATAGAGATTGTATAGCACATCTTGATCTTTCCAAAACATGCAATATCATCTTCAAAAGATGAAAATTGAGGAAGTTATGGTTTGCACAAGTTGGGCAAATTTGTGAAAAATGCATGAAGTCAACTTTTAGCAAAATTGCGTTTTTAAGTTAATGGACATAACTTTTATGGTTCAAATATGTTTATGACATAACTAAGGACCTCTATACTTAAGCATGCACTATTTTGATTTTTATTTCTATTTATTTGAATTTTTATTAATTTAAGTATGAATTAAATCAAATAAATTAAATAAAAATATAAGAAATAATGGGATAATGCATTTGGGCTTAGTTTGACCCATCATGGAGCTCAATATTTCGTGCAAGGTACATCAAACCTATCCAGGTTCATTGCAAAACAAAATGGGCAAGAATATCTTATTTTTGGAAATATTTCAAAATTGATTTTGGTGTTAAAACCATGTCTTAATGCATTGATTCTTTCCATGATGGTTTTAACTCCTTTTCTCCCTCTATATAAAGCACTACAAGGCAGACCAAAGGGAGCACGAAATTCCTTTCAAAAAGCTCTCCAAAAGCTCTTCACAAAGCTCTACCAAATTCTCAAAAATTCCTCAAAATTACCAAAATTTGCAACTGCTTTTCCAGGCTTAATAAATCCAAACCAGTGATCAAAAATTACTCCTGGGATTCCCAGGAGTCTCTCCAGATCCAAGAACACATCCAACCGTGCTTAGAAGGTCATTCGTGAACTCACCGGTGGTAAAAATTTTATTCATTTTTATATAATCGGTTGCAGGTCTATTTAACATTTTTTGTGATTCATTTGCATTCATATTAGAGAACATGACATGAACAAGTGACCGCGTGATGTTTTTAACGTTAGAATCACGCTCGCCATGCACTCTCACATCAACATCATCAGATCTAGATCCATCAATCTAGATTCGAGCATCCACGATAGGCCTCATGGGAGAAATGCACAGGATCCTGAAGATTTTTCCTCCAGCATCTGGGCCAACGTTGTTGGGCCAATTGATTTCTAATTCTCACACCCCCTAATTACTTATTTTGCAGCTTGCCCCCATTTTTTTTGTCTTTTTCTTTTATTATTTGTTTTCTTTTACTTCAATTATTTCTTTTTTATAACAAAAAAAATCATAAAATCATAAAATCACAAAAAAAATATTAGACTTAGATTTTTATTAATTAAAATTAATTTTAATTAATTATTTAATCATCTTTTTTTAATTAATTAAATTAATTAGAATTAGGTTTTCATTAATTTAATTATTATTTTTCCTAAACAAAAAAACAACAAAAATATTTCTTTCTTTTTATCATTTAGATTTTTTTAGGTTCTCTTTATATCTTTCTCTTTTCTCCCCCGCACGTTTATTTTATTCGCATTATATTCACAATTATGTAATTGCCTATGGTTTGTAATAGTTTAATTAGGACCATTTACATTTATTTTCCCCGTTTTGGTTTGTAATTCCCCCATCCCGAAGCCTTGTAGTAGCGTAGGTTCAAAATTTCTGCACTTTATTTTATGTACTTATTCAATTAACTGTTAGATGAATGTTAATAGGCTTGTATGATAAGTCTAAAAGGAAACACTAGCAAACCTGACACTCAAGATAAACTTAGCTGAAACACAACACACTCGCACACGTGCACCTCTAAGGTACCTCCACATGTTGCCTTCAAAATGAAATAGTCACGACTCTCGAACGTAAGAAATTTTAGTGACGGCCCTTTGGTTTAAAGATCATAAGTCCCTCGATGACCCTTTTGATGTTGCCTCGGTATATGATCTTAAAACCTTAGGATAATTACTAAAGTATCTTATAAGTTATTTTCGTGACTGTACGATGACCCTCACCTGTCCCTCAAAACATCCAACGATAGAGCTACCTATTGACTAAGAGTAGGATATCACTATATAAAGGAAAATAGGAAAAGAACAAATCTTTCGAGTAGGTAGATAGATCCTAGTTGCTTTCTCATAAAAACAAACAAAAAAAAATTTCGCACATACACAAACTCTTCTCTAAAATATTTTCAAAGATAAAACACTTTGTATACGTTCTCGCCGAAACGAGAAACATTACAAAGTTCGCCGCACTTAGGCATCTTTTTAAAAATATTTTCAAATACACTTACACAAAAAAAAAGTATTTTTAAAGTGAGCTAGCAACTTAGAGCCCGTAGATAACTACAGAAGGAAATGGTGCTAACACCTTTCCTTTCCATAACCTACCCCCTTACTCAAAAAATAATCTCGAAAGGTCTTTCCTATTCTTTTCACCCTTTTCTTTGTTGGATAAAAGAAAAGTCGGCGGCGACTCTTGCTAAACGCAACATTGTGATAAAATGCAAAACCAGTAAAAGTAAGTTCTCCCACCGTATTACAGAACTGGAGACTCTACTAGGGAGACTAAAACTAAAGTGGGGTTACCTTAGAGATAGATCATATTTAAAATTCTTTCCTTGTTTGATTTGTATGCTTTATCTTTCGGGTTTATGTTTGGGTTATTGTTAAAGATCCTATACCTGTATCTGGGGCACCTTTTAGGTAAGTAGCAATAAATCATAAAGGTTGTACGAAGTAGACCGATATGGATGATATGATAGCTACATTAGTGTGATACTCTGGCTTGTACTAATGTTCCTTGAGTCAATCAAGGATAACATTAGGCTTCCACATAGTGTCATTAAGCACTAACTGACCTTTAGAACCTTAAATTGACTCATCTTAGCCATTAGAAAATAGTGAGATGGCCAACTTTGGTGCAGAATGAATTTGGTTGATACTCGACACTACACTTATTGAGATTAGACTTTCGGGATATTTCGGCCGCAATTCAGATGCTCGAGCTGAAATAATGCCTAAGAGAAAGATCAATGATATGAGATCCCTAGAACCCGGTTACTATTGCTAAGACACGTTGAGCCAACTAAAACATCAAGAGGGTACTTACCTACAAACTCCATGCAAGCCTAAACCTAAGGCTACTTGTATGACTTATCTGCTTTCATTATCTAATAACTTGAACTTATTGCAGGGCTTTATTTTTACTCCTTATAGGACTTGTTTGTAGTCATTATCCAATAACTTGGATTTCCTGCAAGACTTACTTGTCTTTGTCCCCTTACACTTTTGTTTGGTGTATAGCATACACATCATAACATCATTCCATAGCATTTCCTTAACCATTTCAAGGATCTCAAGGGTTTGTGATGCAAGTTATGATGAACCAGACATCTAGCAAGGGGTAAGGGGATTTATTTTCCTCTAGCCAACTTCGTCAAAGCATGATAACTTGAGTCAGAGGCTATGACCCACTCGACATGGTGAGCTTGATTCTCATAGAAGGGAATTCAACGATACGAAGTTCTTCAATCGAAGCTGCAGTCAGATTCCGTTTCTAACATTTTATTGTTTTTACCCCACAAGATCCTTGAAAACATTACATGCATATCATTACATAACAAGTCTTCCAGTACATGTTTCTCATTTTCTCGCTGTTTATTTCAGCAGAAACTCTTAAACAGAATGGCAGAGGTTTCCAAACTCAAGATGCTCAGTTTGAGGAAATGTTTCTAAATCTATCCAAGGGGAAACAAGAATTGAAAACACTCCTCGCTGGGAACATGACCAAGAAAAATCCAGAAGAGAACAAGGATGACCAGTTGGAACAACTGCAAGCTGAGATGGAAAGGATGAGAATCCAGATGAGTAGTCAGATGGCTCTTATCCAAATTTTAGCTCGGGAACAAGAAGAGTTGAGGATTCTCATCAGCAAGCTTCATCAAGATAGATACAAAAGTCTAGGAAAAACTGCTAGAGCTTGGGGCCTAATCAATGATCAATCTCTCTTGGCAGATAGGGAATTAGGTAACATGTTCATACGGGAACATGTTGAAAACAAACTCAAGAGCGGTGAAATTCAGGGGACTGCATATTCCAGCACTCAAAATAGATTATACAATGGAAAGAAGGATTCCAGTGTCGTGTACGACCAGAAGGGTCGTAATAAGAGTGATCTCAACCAATCTGTGGGGGCAGTGCGGATCTATAATCCAGCATCGATACAACAACAACGAAAAGGCAATCAACATAAGCAGGACACACCCAAAAGTCAATTCACCAAAATTAACATGTCCTTGGCTCAAGTATTATAACACATGTTGAAGATGGAGTTGATAACATTGAAGGATCCTCCTCATAATCCCAACACCTCCTTTCCTTGGCACAACCCTAATGTTAGATGAACTTATCATTCCAATAGTCCGGGGCATGACACTAATAGTTGTTGGGCATTGAAAAATAAGATTCAGAACTTGATCGACAAAGGGGTGCTGGAGTTCACACAAGATGGTCAGACTGAATTCTTCTGCCATCCCTCAAAGGCACACCATCTGAAGTGACAAGTTCAGACAGAGAGGCTTTTTGTTCATTAGAATTTTCAAATTGTAATTTCTTTTGATTGTTTGAACACTTATTTCATGTCAAACTTTTTTATTCCATTAATGCATTGCATATGTTTGTCTTGAATTAATCCATTCATTGTCACTATACTGAAACTATGCTTTTACTTCCTTTTTGTGATATTCAACTCTTGATTAAAAGCTTAAAACTTTAGAGGGAGGATGAATAAAACAATACAATAATCTCATACAGTATGCTTTTGAACAAACCCTGTTAACGATGTACAAGCATTCTTTCAAATCCTAAACAGTGGAGTTATAAGGAAGATAATCCCTAGTCAACCCCTTTGAGCCTAAGAAGTAAAAGTTTTCTTTTTCACAAAATTGAAACCTTTAATTATAACCTGGGGCAGGGTAGTATCTCAGTTAATTCAATGGTGCATTCAAGCGCAAGCTTTACCATTGTTAAAACCCTTAAAAGTCCTAGCTGAAGCATGGGTTAGTTCAAAAGCATACTGTTAAAAAAGGTATCCTGACTCCTATAAGGTTTACTATAAATCCTGAGTTGAATTCATATTCTTACAAAATTCTATTTGTTTACTAAAAATGCATTTTTAAAACTTTAAGACAGCCATAAGCTTTGCATTCTTTAAATGCCATTGTTTACATATGACCAATCGTTCGACAGTAGAGAAATTCGCACGACAAAAAATCAATGAACAGAAATCCTCTCAATGGACAGAATCACCTTAGATGGAAAGACATTTCTAATAACAAGCCTTTCATAATCAAGGGGCATGACAGGGTTTCTAACTTATCTAGGGGCAGTCAAGTCAAGATTCGAGGAAACTCTCAAAAGTGCCAAATATCCAGGGCAAATCTCCATCTAAATCACTTGGGGCATTGAACATTGTAATACGGTGGGATAACTGACTTGGGTGTTTTGCGTTTGAGCGCAATTGTTGCGGATAGCAAGAGTCTCCACTGACTTTTATTTTATCCAATAAGGAAAGGGTGAAAAGAACAGGAAAGACCTTTGAGATGTTTTCTTGAGTTCAGGGGGTAGATTATGAAAAGGGAAGGTGTTAGCACCCTTTTCATCCATAGTTATATATGGGCTCTTAGTTGCATGCTAGATCAAAAAATTCTTTGTTTGAAGATGTGCTTTTTGGTGTAAGTTTGAAAATATTTTGCAAAATTCCTTTGTTGCGGCGAACTTTGTAATGATTCTCGTCTCTATAAGAATGCATACAAAGTGTCGGTTTTGAAAATAGTTCAAAGAGATGTTTGTTTTTGAAGATGTTTTTGAAAGTGTAAGTGTGGAAATGGTTTTAGTTTGAGAGCAAGCAACTACGAGTGTCCTACCTACTCAAAAGTTCTTTGTTCCTTTCCTCCTCCTTTAGATGTTTCTATCTTACCATTGATTGGTAAGAAGCCCCATCGTTGGATGTGAAAGGGACTGGCGTGGGTCATCGTATATTCATAGAATGCAACTTATGAGACATTTTAGTAATTTTCATAAGGGACTAGATCGTTTACCGAAGGCAACATCGAGGGATATTGAGGGACTACGATCTTTTTATCGTGGGTCTTTGCTAAAATGTACATATTCGAGGGACATGACTATTTTCTGAGGCAACAACTGAGATTACCCTAGAGGTGCACGTGTGTGAATAGTGTGTTTGATTGCATGCATTTTGTCTTTGATTAGGGTTATCTACATGTTGATTTTAACTCTTGCCATACACAACCTAATTACTAGCATTTTATATAAAAGTGGTAAATTGCGGAAAAATAAATGTCCTACGCTATTACATATTTTTGGGATGGGGTATAAACATTTACAACTGGGGTTTGGAAAGTAATAAAATTTCTAATTATTACAACCCTATTGAATAACAATGAAAGAAAATATATAGAAAAATATAAAAACAAAAATAATGCAAAAAAGAGAAAGAAAAGAAATTATGGGTCGAAGCATGTGTCCTTCGATTCACACCCTTTTTTCCTTCTTTCATTTGGGATTGTAAGTCAGTGTGTATCGAAGCATACAACCTTTGATTCACACACCTTTTCCTTTCATTTGGGCCTGAAAATCAGTGTGCATCAAAGCATACACCCTTTGACTCACACACCTTTTTCTGTTTTCTTTTGTTTGGGACTGGATAGAAGTATGGTTCGAAGCCATGCTAATATTGTTTCATGGTCTGTACAGGTTAGTCTCTAACATATATTTGGACAAGAAAAGAAAACAAACAAAAGGGTAGAAATGAAAAATAAGCAAAAGGTTATTTACATGCTTGAAACGAAAGGTTTAAAGTTAGGAAGTGTGATACGGTGGGAGAATTGACTTGAGGTTTGCGTTTGTGTTCGCAAATGTTCGGTTTAGCAAGAGTCGCCACCGACTTTTTATTTTATCCTAAGGAAAGGTCAAAAAGCACAGGAAAGACCTTTGAGATGTTTTCGTGGGTTCGGAGGGTAGATTATGAAAAGGGAAGGTGCTAGCACCCTTTTCATCCATGGTTATCCATGGGCTCTTAGTTACTTGTTTTAGATCACTTTCCTTTGCTTTTCAATTGTTTGAAATGGTGCTTTATGTGTGTGGTTTTGAAAATGTTTTGAAAAAAAATGCCTTGTCTAGGCAACCTTTGTAACAATTCTTGTTTGAATGTTTTACAAAGGTGTTTGTCTTTTTGAAAATATGTTTCAATGTTTTTGAAAGTTGTTTTGAAAGTTGTTGTGGAGTGTGTTTTGAAAAATGGCAAGGATGTTTTTGCAAGTTTTTGATCAAGTAACCAAGAGCTATCTACCCTAATTTTACTCAAAGATCTTTCTCATGTTTTTAACCCTTTTAACAGTGTTGTTTCACCATTGTATTTGGTGAACAACCTTGCGTTAGGATGTTGAACGGGATGGGCATGGAACGTTTGTATAGTCATAGAAGGCAACATATGGGACGTTTTAGCAATGTCGTTTTAGGGACTAGATCGTTTACCGAAGGCAACATCGAGGGTCATTGAGGGACTACGATCTTTTATCGAGGGTCTTTGCTAAAATTCCCATGCTCGAGGGACATGACTATTTTCCGAGGCAACAAGTGAGATTACCCTAAGGGTGCATGTGTGCAAAGTGTGTTTTATTACATGCATTTGTCTTTGATTTTTAGGTTGTCTACTTGTTGGTTTTATCTTGCCATACACACCTAGTTACTAGCATTTATACAAAAGTAACAAAAAGTGCAAAAAATAAATCCTACACTATTACAACCATATTGAAGTGCATAGAAATGTAAAGGAAAAAAAATAAGATAAAAAGAAGAAAAAATGAGCTCCTTCGATTCAGGCAGGAGCACCCTTCGATTTGCATTTTGTTGGCCTCCTTCGATTGGGGCTGGCAACAGCAAAGTCACGTCTTTCGATTAGGCTTTGGCACCAGTCAGGTCATGTACTTCGATTGGAGGCTGGCACCAGCATGGGAGTGCCTTTCGTCTGAGCCTGGACTTAGTGCAAGTGTGTCTCTGGCTGGGCCTTTCTGCCTTGTTGCCTTCTTCGATTGGGCCAGTGAAATCAGTGTCAGCGTGTCTCTGGCTGGGCCTGGAAGTCAGTGTGAAAACCAAAGCTTCGTTTCATACTCCTGGTTGTCTCTTTCGTTCGACCTGGAGAAAGAGGATAGAAGCCATAAGCTTTGTTTCCTATTTCCTGTTTCTTGTTTCTTTCATTTAAAGCATTAAATGGCAACATGGCCTGAGGCCATGCTAGTATTTGTTTGGTAAACAGTTTAACAGTTAAAGCAAGTTTAGGTAAACAGAAAGCAAAACGAAAGGGATAGCTATGAAAAATATGTTAAAAGGGTGGAATCGAAAGGAACAATGGTATGTACATGTTTCAAACGAACATAAAGATTATTTACATGTTATGCCATGAAACGAAAAGTTCAAAGGTAAGAATAACTTACCTTGCTTCAGGACTTGAATGGATGTGGGATTCGAACTTGAACTGCTACCTGGACGTTTCTGGAATTTGAAGAGTAGTCACAGGGGGTTTGCTTTTGGTTCGAAGGGTTGTCACATAAGGTTGTCTTTGAGTTTGAACAAACTTCTATGTGTGGGGTGTTCTTCAGAATCGAAAGAGATGAGTGTTTGGGATTCTGGGTTTTGATTTCTCAAGTGTTGATGAACTTGAGAGTTTTGTTGTGTTTGAGAAAATTTGGGGGATTTGTCCCTCTGGTCCAAAGATCCTCCCCTAGCTTTGCATAAATTCCTCTATTTATAGAGAAAAAGAATGGACATGTCTTCAACAGCCAGCCTTGCAAAATAAAAAAATAATAAGTAACGTGAAAGTACAAGTGGGGGGCTTGTTGGCAGTTGGGGTGTAGGAGATGTGACTTATGCCTCTGACGTTGCTTGTGCTCAGACCAAATTCAGGTGGAAAGCTGCTTTTGTAACTAAAGTACTCTCTATGAAAGGAGAGAGCATGTAGCCTTTAACCAATAATAGTAGTATCTAAAAGACAAAGTTTAAAACCTTTGTACAAGCTTCTGACTATATAAAGATTTGGACGCAACACAGCCTGGCAAATGAGATTTGGTCTTGTGTCGAATGCAAGAGTGAGATCGAAGCACACCCGTTTGAAGGAAGCCTTTGCCTCAGTCGAAGCTTGTGGTCGAAACAAGCTTACTCGAAGGAAGCTAATGCCCTGTCGAAGCTTGGATCGAAACAAACATATTACCCAATCGAAAGACTGTGTTCGAAGGAAGCATGTTGCCCAATCGAAGCATGTGGATTCAAAGGATGCACATAGATGGTTACCTTGTGCCATCGAAACTTGTCCAAACAAAGCAAGCATGCAGGCAGCAAAATTGTCCTGTCGAAGCAGGCTTGTAGGCAGTAAACTTGTCCAAATCCAAGTAGGCTTGCAGGCAGCACGTTTGGTGAATCGAAAAGGGTTTCCTTGCAGGGGGCATGTGTGGCCAGTAGGTCATGGCCTTCAATTGCAAGCACGCAGGCAGCAAAAGGCACAAACGAAGCCTGCAACGAGAAGTTACTGGCCCAGTCGAAAGAGGCACGCTAGTAGCCATTTTGAGCAATTGAAGGAGGCCAAGAGTCAATCGAAGGAGGCCAAGAGTCAATTGAAGAACACTTGTTTTTATCCAAATTTGTCAAAATATTAATTTTATCTATTTTCCCCCTTTTTGACAGTTTCCTTTTAATTTTGGTATTTGGAAAATTCCAAAGTACCTGTGCAAGCTTGAACCTTGAGAATCCTTGTGAGAAAGGACTTGAAGAATGAGAGGGCAAATTTTGGGGTACAACAGCTGCCCCTGTTCAAACTTCTTACACCTGAAGAGTTAGATTGGTAATTCTACCATTCGTGACTTGAAGGTGGAAGATGATTGAACACTAGAGTGCCCAGAAAATTTGCACTCGAAGATGTGTTAGTTGATTATGTAGGGAATGGGCTTACATATGCCATTTGGAGATTGTTGGTAGGTGGTTTTGTCTTCGTTGACGGGTTGTCTCCATTGACAGGTTGTCTCTATTGACAGGTTGTCTCCATTGACGGGTTGTCTTAATTGACAGGTTGTCTCTATTGACAGGTTGTCTCTATTGACGGGTTGTCTCTATTGATGGGCTGTCTCAATTGATGAGTTGTCTCCATTGATAGGTTGTCTCTATTGACAGGTTGTCTCTATTGACAGGTTGTCTCCATTAACGGGTTGTCTCTATTGACAGGTTGTCTCTATTGACAGGTTGTCTCTATTGACAGGTTGTCTCTATTGACAGGTTGTCTCTATTGACAGGTTGTCTCCATTGACGGGTTGTCTCTATTGACAGGTTGCCTCCATTGACGGGTTGTCTCTATTGACAGGTTGTCTCCATTAACAGGTTGTCTCCATTGACAGGTTGTCTCTATTGACATGTTGTCTCTATTGACAGGTTGTCTCCATTGACGGGTTGTCTCTATTGACAGGTTGTCTCTATTGACAGGTTTTCTCTATTGATAGGTTGTCTCCATTGACGGGTTGTCTCTATTGACAGGTTTCGCCTCAGAAAAATCTTTAGGAATTGATTTAACTGATTTTGTCTCCATTGACTGGCTTCACCTCAGAAAAATCTTTAGGAATCGATTTAACTGATTTTGTCTCCATTGACGGGCTTCGCCTCAGAAAAATATTTAGGAATCGATTTAACTGATTTTGTCTCCATTGACTGGCTTCGCCTCAGAAAAATATTTAGGAATCGATTTAACTGATTTTGTCCCCATTGACATAATTGAGAAATTAACTGCATCTTTCCTAAAAGGTAAAGGTCAGTCATATGCAATGCATGATATGGATCAAGCAATGATGTTCTCAACATAAATGAGATTGTATGGTATGATGCGTATATGCATGTATCATGATGTATGGAAATGTGATGTTTTAGTTGGGGAAAATAAATCCAGAACGGCTGCTGGAGAGTAGGGTTGAATTCTTCGTTTCCACTGGGGATGATGAACGAAGATGATTGCAAGAATAAACCTGCAGGAGAGGATGACTCTGTTGGGGAATAAACTGGTGAAGAGATTACTCTGCGGGGAATTACTCTGTGGGGAAGAGATACTTTGCTGAGATTTTAATGATAAACTCCGGTGGGGATTCTGTTGATAAGCTCTGTTGGGGATTTTGATGATGAACTCGGCTGGGGATAGAAAGAACTTCGCTGGGGATGATCTTTCAATTGCAACTTGTTAAGGATAACCCAGTTAGACTCTTGTGAGGATAACCTCTGGATTTGGCTGGGGAGATGCACTTGTATTCTGCAGGGTATAAGCTTCCAGAATCTACTGGGTAAGGTGATTCAACTTTGGCGGGGAAGCTTTTTTAGACTGCGCTGGGGAGATGACTCCATTGTGGTATCTTGTATTCCACCGGGGAACATTCTTATATTCTGTTGAGGAATATTAAGACTGCCAGGGATGCTCTTACGCTTGCTGGAGAATATCTTTATACTCCGCTGGGGGATATTAAGATCTTCTGGGGATACCAAGCTATTGTACCCCAAAATTTGCCCTCCCATTTCCTCAACATTTTCTCATCACCAGACTTTTGAAGATCAAGATCCAGTTAGGGTTTCCTCTGCTCAAGACTTCTCTTTGCACTGTTGACCCAAATTAGGGTTTGTGTTTGCACAAAGATGTTTTGACCTAAAAAGCCTAAGATGACTTTCATGCTTCATGTTGGACTCCCAAGTTCACCCATACCAAGTTTCAAGTCCTGATTCCAAGTTTTACCCAGTCAATTGGACAGTTGACCTATAAATCAGCTGTATTGGGGAAAAAGTCAACTGTGGCCAATTGACAGTCAAATCTCATGAAAATTGACCCACATCAACATTATGAACTCACATGGACCATTTGATCAAGTTTAGATCACAAATCCACAAGAAATTTGATCAGATCATCAAAAGGGCAAAATGGTCATTTTTAGGGTTTTGACTGCACAAAGGCAATTTTTGACTGTTTGACCTAGCCAATGGCAAACCAAGCTCACATATGGACTCAAGGACCCCATGGAATTATCTTGACATGCTCAACAAACTCAAAAAATCCCAAGTACACAAGATTGACAGTTGAATTTCCCAGTCAATTGATCAATTTTGACTGTATACTGAAAAGTCAAACTTTGACTTTTTGGTCAAAATCAAGAGTCAAGATTCATTTTTCATCAAAACATGTCAAATCATGAAACTTGTTCACCAAGAAACCAAGAAATGCAAATTAGGGTTTGAAATGGAATTTTTCATAACTTAGAATTTTTTCTAAGTTATGGAAAACCCTAATTTTTTCCCAACTTTGCCCCATCTTTTCACCAAGATCCATTTGGATTCAAACAAAAGTCAAAACATGAAAGTTGTAGCTTGTTGCATAATCTACAACTTTTATTCACAAAGTTTTCTCATTTGAAGCTTGTATCTCAAGTTACAAATTTTTGAATAAGGGCACTAAACCATTCTTAACTTAGTGAAATTTTGACCTATTTTGACAAGGTTTTCTACCCCATTTCAAGGCCATTTTCCATACACTTCCACTTGGAATTTCAAATTTGACTTCAAAGATGGATTGTAGTACACATTCCAAGCTTTCCAAAATGTCCAAGAACTTCTCAAACAACCTCATGGTTAGGGAGAATCGAATTTCACAATATGGCAAAAACTCACTTTGTTCATAACCAAGTTACATGTCCATAACCTTGCAATTTGAACTCAGCATGCCTTAAGCTAGATTACAGGTCCTTAAACCATCCAACACTCATAAATTTAATGCATATTCTTTGTGCCAAGACCATGTTCTTTGAGTTCAAGCATTGTCTAAAGGTTTAATCCCAAAGTAGATAAAGCAAATTAGCCATTTTTGTAAAAGGTAGCTTTATGTCAAATTGAAAATCCAACAAGTACATTGCAAATCTGATTGACACAAGATTATGAGCATAACACACTGATCAAGGAGGGATTATGCAGGACATTAGGGGGTCCTCTACATGCCTAGAAACACAAGTTGGCTGTTGTTGCTTAAAAAAGAAGAAAAGTGTCATAACATCACACAACTCTCATCTCAGCAAAAACCAGCTTAGGCAAACTTGTCAAACGCATTCCAAACAATCACCTTGCCCTAAAACACGAGCTAAACACCTTCCAAACCTCATCAAACCAAAAAACACCATCAAACTGCAAAAACAGAGTTGCCTTTGCAGATTGAGTTCCAACTCTCAATCCTCTCAAGCATTCTTGCCAAAACCAGTTCACACACCTTCCCTACCATCTATGCAAGCTATCCAAAAGCTAAAACACGATCTGTAACATCTCCAAGCCACTTCACCATTTTTATTTTTCTGTTTTAAAGTTGAAGTTCTCTAGCACGATTCAGGGAGTTTCAAGACAAAGTAGAACTTGGAATAGCATCCTTACACTTCAAGGAAGCTATACAAATCATCATCTTGCTCTGAAAACTCCTCCATTGCAAAGCACGATTCCAACTGAACAGGTATCTTCATGAAGTTCTATCTCTCTTATTAGGCATTGTTAGCTTTAGGTTTGTGAAGAAAATATGTCACAATCATAGCCCTGAACATGCCCATATAGTTAGATTTCATTTATATTATGTGTGCTGCAAGAATTTTGAGTCTGAACATGGCATAAAAGTTAGGTCAGAAATTGGGGGAGAAGAAATTCTCCCTCATCTTAGAGAGTTAAGTCAAGTTCTTTACATGGTTGAATTCGTCTTCTCATGCTCTACACTTTTCATGTTATGAGTTTTGCTTGAAAGTCCAGGAATCAAGAGATAGAAAACGCGTGCTTTGCTTGAGTGATGTTGTTCAGAGGTTGAAGACAAAGTCTTCTTGGGCTGGGCCTGAGTTGACTTTCCTATTTGCACCCTTTTACTGCTTTTACACCCCCAAGGCCCATTTGCTTATTTCTTTGATTTTTTTGACATTTTCTTTTTTGGATTGACTTGTTTATTTTTTCTCATGACATTAAAAATATAAAAATATTTTTCCTCACCATTTTTGATTTTATTAGGCATTTATTTAATTTTCTTTTAGTTTATACATAAATAGATAAATATATATATTTTGTTTAAAATACCAAAAAATAGTACAAATGCATTTCTATACATTTTTATTTTTGTTTTACTTTCTGAAAATATTTTATAGAAAAAATTACTTTTTTTTATTAAATATTAAATATTGTTATCTTTTATATATAATACATATTTAGGACTTAATACATAAATATATATATTTATATACTTGGAATAAAATACTAAGAATATACATATTTTATTTTATTAATATTAAACACTAAAAAATCATTTTTGACAAATACTTCACTTTATTTTATTTTGTATATAATAAATAAATACTTGTATTAAATTAAATAATAATACATTTCATTTAATAAAAATTAGGGTTTTGCCCTAAATTCAAAAATATTCCAAAAAATAATATCCTTTTATTTTCTTTTTATTTTACATAAATAATACTTTTTTCATACATATAAAAAAACTTTTTTTGCATTCTTGCATATTTGTTTTATTTCTATTTTATTTATGCAATTTTAAATTATCTTGTAAATAATTCAAATCTTGATGTAATAGTTTTAGGTTTAAATTCCTTGTCAAAATCCCCATTTAAAATATTGTACCCCCTCCCCATATTATTGTGTTGTAATAGCGTAGGAGTTTAAATTTCGCACTTTATCGCTTTCTAAATATACGATGCTAGAATTAGGGTTTATATGCGAATAAAATGAACAAAATAGTTATGACCTAATCTCAAGACAAACAAGCATGAAAATGGAACACACAAATCACACTTGCACCCCCTAGGGTATTCCACTTTGTTGCCTTCAAATAAATGGGCCATATTGCATGCTAGGTCTCTTTGGGCAAAACAAACAAATTGAATGATCATAGTCCCTCGATAACACTTTTCAAAATATTGCCAAACAAATGATCAAGTCCCTTAAAGAAAATGCCCAAAGATACTTGGCACCATTGTAATTATGGTCCAAACGATGACCCACGCTCGTCCCTTTCACATCCTAACATGAGATTGTCCACCAAATACAATGGTGGAACAAACTTATGAAAAGGGTTAAAACATAGCAATAGTCTTTGAGAAATTTAGGAGTAGATAAACTCTTAGTTACTTGAATCAAACTTGCAAAAAAACAAAACACTTGCCTATTTTTTTAAAAAAACACACCTCACAACACTTTCAAAACAACTTTCAAAAACAAATGAAAACCTTTTCAAAAGACATACACCTTTGTATACATCCCAACATGGATCATTACAAAGATTGCCACCACATTGTCTTCTTTTCAAAACATTTTCAAACCCACACACACAAGCACCATTTCAAACAATTGGAAAATAAGGCAAGTTGATCTAAGCAAGTAACTAAGAGCCCATGGATAACCATGGATAGAAAGGGTGCTAATACCTTCCCTTTCTATAATCTACTCCCCGAACCCAAGAAAAATCTCAAAGGTTTTTGCTGTGCTTTTTAAACCTTTCCTTAGGATAAAATAAAAAGTCGGTGGCGACTCTTGCTCAACCGAAACATTTGCGAAAACAAACGCAAAACCATAGTCAGTTCTCCCACCGTATCACAGAACTGGCGACTCTGCTGGGGACAATTTTAAAAGTGGAGTAACCTTAGGGCTTAGATCACCCTCTTGCATGACTAATTGTTTGAATTGTTTGCTTTATACTTTGGCTCTATTTGTTTGGGTTTGCAATCCTACACCCGGATTTTGGGAAACATTCATAGATAGCAATACATTGTGGAAACTGTGCGGGGTATACCGACACGGTCGAAGCAATAGCTATATTAGTGCGACATATTTGTGAGTACCGGTAACCCTTGAGTTCAATCAAGGAGAGTACGGGGCCGCTGAGTGATGTCACTAAGCACTAATGACCTAGAACCTTACTTGACCATCTTGGCCTTTTATTAGGGGTAGTGAGATGACCGGCTTTGGTGCAGTCCGAAGTTGGTAGATACTCGATACTACACTCATTGAGGGTTGTGTTCTTGGAATATTTTGGTTGCTAGTTAAGTGGCTAAACCAAAACAATGAACAATGAAAACAATCCAGTGATATTGAGCTCCTTAGAACCCGGTTACTATTTATAGGACAGGTTTTTAAGCCAACTACACTCAAGAGGGTACTTACCTATGAAACCCCATGCAAGCCTGAAACTAGGGTTTGGTGTGATTTGCTGTACATATGTTTTGTGCATACATCATAAACATCATGAAGCATCATATAACCATTTCAAGGGTTTTGGATCTTCATCTTTGTTCTTGTTTTACAGGACATGGAAATTCCTCGCAGAATTACCATTCAAGTCAACCTTGTGAGAATCTCTCCTCAACTCAAGGAGCTCACCTCAAGAATTCCGGAAAACTCATCCTTCAGTGAAAGACATGGTAGACTGCTCAGCCTAGTCAACACCAACATTGAAGAAGACATGATGAAAGTGCTATTCCAGTTCTTTGACCCTCTTCACCACTGTTTCACTTTCCCTAATTATCAGTTGGTACCCACTTTGGAGGAGTTTTCTCAACTCCTGAGAATTCCTATCCTTAATCAACTACCCTTCAACGGTACGGAAAAGGAACCAAAGCCGGAAGATGTTGCTCGAGCATTACATCTACAACCATCCGACATCAAGGGGCATTGGGAAACCAGAAGCGGCGTCAAAGGATTCTTAGCAAAATTCTTGTTTGAGAAGGCACAAGAATGTTGGAACTCATTGGACCTACAAGCCTTTGAAGATATTGTGGCACTCCTTATCTATGGGTTAGTCTTGTTCCCAAATCCTGACCAATTGGTAGATGTCAACGCTGTCAAAATCTTCTTGTCCAGAAATCCAATACCAACATTGCTTGGGGACATCCTTCACTCATTTTACACACGAACAATGAGAAAGAGGGGTGTTCTCATGTGCTGTACTCCTATCCTTGCAAGGTGGTTTATTTCGCACCTTCCACAATCCGTCTTGAAGAATGACCAAGGTACGAGGTGGTCCCAACGGTTGATGACTCTTACTCATTCTGATGTGCATTGGTGTTCTCGGTCCAGAGAAAATGTCATCATTGTCGATCGTTGTGGAGAATTCCCTAATGTTCCTTTACTTGGAATTAGAGGGGGTATCACCTACAACCCTTGCCTAGCATTGAGGCAATTTGGATATGCACGGAGGGATGGCCCTCATGATATGTTGATTCCTGACCTAGTTTTTGACTTCGACAACGATGCGCAAGGACTTCGCCAAAGATTCATCAGAGCTTGGGGAAATATCAACAAGGTTGATAGCAAGACTCTGGGACACAAGAACTCCATCCCTCTTGAGCCCTATCTCAAGTGGGTACGAGCCCGAGCCCAAAGTCTAAAGATGCCTTATCCTCATGTACTCCCAGTGATTAAAGAGCCCGTCAATGAAGGAGAGGTTCCCTACACCATCCTACATCCAGACATGCCCACATCGTGGGAGGAAATGCAGAAAAGTTGGATTCAGCTCAAGGAGAAACAGAATACTTTTGAAGCTAGCTTCTACGCCAGTGAGAAGAAGGTTCTAAAGCTTACCCGCCGACTCCACGAGCAAGAGGCTCTCAATACCTACATCGCACCAAAAAGGATGCGCAATGTCTTTTTGCCTTAAGAAGTTTATTTTGTAATATTTGGCCCATGGGGCATTTATGTACTGACAAATTTCTTCTTATTAATATGACGTGCGTTCTTCTTTGTCTAAAACAATTTTGAATGTCCTAAATCGTTGAATGCATTGCATACATAAGCATACCATTCATCATGTGCATAAGCAGGTCTCACTCCAGGTTTCCTTATCTGTCTGCTGTTTATTTCAGTAGGATGGATCTCGAGCAAACAGTCAAAGACTTACAAGCTCAGAATGCACAGTTCCAGCAACTCCTGACAACCTTGGCTAAAGGTCAGGAGGATCTCAAGACCTTGCTGGGGAATAAGGACCCAGTGAAGAAGAAGAAAAAGAGACTCGGAGTGGCTACTTTGGGGAGAAGATTTGACGGAGAAGCTCGGAGAGTGCTTGAATTTCCTCCTACTTCTGATGAAGGAACCAGTAAAGGAGGTGGACCGGTGGTACCTTCCGAGTCTGATGCAGAAGAAGAAGAGGTCGAAGAGGATGAAGATTATACTGATCAGCAATACCCTCCAGCTGATGATAAATACAAAGGGTTAGAAGACAGATTAGCCGCCATGGAATTATAAAGAGTATCGGGTTTGGATTTTGAAGACTTAGGTTTGGTTGCCGGGATTGTGATTCCCCCAAAATTCAAAGTGCCAGTGTTTGTAAGGTATGATGGGCTGTCCTGCCCCAAAATGCATCTCAGGTCCTACGTGAGAAAGATTCAACCCTATACGGCAGATAAAAACCTCTGGATTCATTTCTTTCAAGACAGCCTTTCTGGAGCTCAGTTGGAATGGTTTTATCAGCTAGAAGGAGCCAGTGTCCGGAATTGGGAAGATTTGGCCACCGCTTTCTACAAACAATACCAATATAATTCTGACCTTGCCCCTACTCGTACCCAACTTCAAGGTATATCGATAGGAACAGGCGAAGGATTCAAAGAATACGCACAAAAATAGAGGGATTTGGCTGGCAGGGTGCAGCCTCCTTTAACCGATCGTGAGCTTGTTGATATGTTTTTAGGGACCCTATCTGGGCCATTTTTCAATCATCTGATTGGTAACTCTTCCACAGGGTTTACCGATTTGATCTTAACGGGCGAAAGAATGGAAGCTGGCATCAAGTCAGGAAAGATTCAGAAGGGTGTTGCTACAAGTACTGAGAAGAGGCCTTTTAAGAAAGAAGCAAGTGCCGTCTATGGTCCTAGAAGACAAGTCAAGCCCGAAAGTCGCCAAGCCGTCAATGCTTTGGTCATTTCAAAACCTGCTGCTGCTCCTCAGCAGTACAATCAACAAAGAAGCGAAAGGCCCAAGAGGCAGTATACTCGGCTGAGTATGACCTTATCTCAAATTTTACCCCAACTGCTATCAACCAATTTGGTTACCACCAAAGAAGCTCCTAAAGTCGTGAATACTGCGTCTCCTAAGTATAACCCAAATGCCCGGTGTGCTTATCATTCTGATAGTCCCGGGCACACTACTGATGATTTCTGGGCCTTGAGAAACAAAGTGCAAGATGTTATCGACGCGAAGGAAATTCAGTTTGAAGCGCCTGAGAGACCAAATGTTGTAACTGCTCCTATGCCCCAGCATAGAGTAAATGCCATTGAGGAAGAATTGTATGCTGTTTCGGTGAATGAAGTTGTTACCCCTCTTTTGACTGTTAAGAGGAACTTACTACTAGTCGGTTTATTTCCGGGTTGTAGTAAGGGTTGCCTCCTGTGTGCTGTTATCCCTACCGGTTGTCCACTGCTGAAATCAGGCATCCAAAGCCTAATGGATAGCAAGGAAATCCTGTTCAAGAAAACTGTTGTTCCGTTTGTTTCCATTGAAGAAATATCTGTGGTCACAATCTACAATCCTGCCAAAGCTCCCGTAAAGAAACCAGTCCAAATTATGTCTGTTGCACCCATCACTATTACTGTCCCGGGGCCTCTCCCGTATGAGTCTGATAAAGCTGTTCCATGGCATTATGGAGCCGACGTGTATGTGCTTGGGTTGAAGCAGGAGTTCAACACCAATACCAGTATCAGTAACATCACTGGTCCCGCCAAGATTACCCGCAGTGGTAGGCTCTTCTCGCCTGACATTGCACCGCCAGTTATCCAAAAACCTCTCACCATCACACTCGCAAGTGTTCATGTTCCAGTTCAAGTTCCTGTGTCTACTACTGCCGCCGAGTCTTCTGATACTCGGGGCAAAGAAGTTGCTACCGATTCGCCTGCCAGGACAGAGGCACCAAAAAAGAAGACTGCTGTGGAAGCCTCCCAACAAGAGATGGAGGAAATCCTTAAAATTATCAAAAAGAGTGACTTTAATGTTGTTGAACAGTTGGGGCATACTCCCTCCAAAATCTCTATGCTATCACTACTGCTATGCTCAGAGGCCCATGCAAAAGCCCTGATTTCATTTCTGAAAACGGCCCATGTGCTGCAAGAGACCTCCGCGGATCAATTCACTGACTGTGTGGCTAATTTGACGGCTCACAATGGCTTGGGGTTCTCAGATGCTGACCTTACCGCCAAAGGGAAAAAATCACAATGATGCCCTGCATGTTTCCATAGAATGCAGGGGCACTACTCTCGCACACGTGTTAGTGGATACCGGCTCTTCCCTGAATGTTTTACCCAAGAAAGCATTGGATCGCTTGGATTGTGAGGGCCTGGATTTGAAACCTAGTAACATCATTGTTAGAGCCTTCGACGGTTTTAAGAGGATGGTGCACGGTGAAGTGGACATCCCTATTCGTGTGGGTTCCCAAGTTTTCAACTCAACATTTTATGTAATGGATATTCGTCCATCTTACTCCTGCTTGTTGGGTCGACCCTGGATTCATAAAGCTGGGGCAGTAACATCCACTCTACACCAAAAGCTCAAGTACCCTGTCAAAGGGAAGATTGTTACTGTGCAGGGTGAGGAGGAATACATGGTTAGTCACTTGAATTCATTCCGGTATATCGATATGGACGGGGAATTTATTGAAACCCCCTTTCAGCATTTTGAGGAAGTACCTCCAGTGTTGGCATCAGCTGAAGCAATAGTTGAAGAAGACTCTCCGTTGAAGATGGCGTCCTTGAAGGATGCCCGGGATGTAATCGAGAAAGGCTATTGTACAAACTGGGGTCAGCTTCCTGACTTCACTCAAAAGAACGACAAGTATGGGTTGGGCTTTACTGCAGAGGCTCAGAGGGATGTGCGCAAGGAAAAGATCAGAAAGGCCCCGGTGTTTATCTACAACCCATGGGTGAATGCTATTGAGGAGGATGTGGAGGAAGCAGAATTTGACAGTTGGATCTACCCGACTACCAGCAACGGACCGAGCAACTGGACGGCAAAGGATTTTATGCCTATCACATTTGTCACGCAGTAATTAATTTCTTTTGATTTCCAATTTGTAACAAACAATGTGTTAAAATTTTTATTGGCTCGGTGTCCTACCCGGGGCATCGTAGCTCCATTTGTGAGGGCTTTTTGTATGACATTTCCATATATCATCAATCAAAACATTGGACGTCTGTTGCATTTCAAATCTTATGCTCCTTTTTCTTTCTGTGTTATATATATTGCAAAACAGCTATATTTACACACACTCACTTATACAGGTTTCAATCCACTCTGGATCTCACTGGTAACAGCTCTGCTACCGCCAGTTATGACTTCGAGAATCCGATCAACTTGGCCGAAGACGAAGGTGAAGATGATTGCGAAGTGCCTGGTGAACTCGCAAGACTGCTACTCCAGGAAGAGAGGGCTATTCAACCACATGAAGAGCCGGTAGAAACGATTAACCTGGGTACTGAGACAGATAGGAAAGAGGTCAAGATTGGGGCTAATCTAGAGCTCAGCGTGAAGCAACGATTGATCCAGATGCTACGTGATTACATGGAGATATTTGCTTGGTCCTATGAAGACATGCCTGGTTTGGATGCCGACATTGTAGTTCATCACCTGCCAACCAAAGAAGATTGCCCTCCGGTAAAGCAAAAGGTCCGACGTATGCGCCCAGAGATGTCTGAAAAGATTAAGGCTGAGGTTATGAAGCAGTTCGACGCCAGGTTTCTAGCAGTAACTTCTTACCCTCAGTGGGTTTCCAATGTGGTGCCAGTGCCGAAGAAAGACGGTAAAGTCAGAATGTGTGTCGACTATAGGGACTTGAATAGGGCAAGCCCCAAGGATGACTTCCCCTTACCTCACATCGATGTTCTTGTTGACAATACTGCACAACACAAGGTGTTCTCCTTCATGGATGGTTTTTCGGGGTATAATCAAATCAAGATTGCTCCAGAGGATATGGAAAAGACTACCTTTGTGACTCAGTGGGGCACCTTCTGTTATAAGGTCATGCCATTCGGATTGAAAAATGTTGGGGCAACCTATCAACGTGCCATGGTTGCTTTATTTCATGATATGATCCATCATGAGATTGAGGTATACGTTGATGACATGATTGCGAGATCTCAAACTGAGGAGGAGCACCTTGATCATCTGAGGAAATTGTTTGACCGACTCAAGTTATACAAGCTGAGGTTGAATCCCAACAAATGCACCTTTGGGGTAAGATCCGGAAAGTTGCTAGGTTTCATTGTAAGTGATAAAGGTATTCAGGTGGACCCTGCCAAGGTAAAAGCCATACAAGAGATGCCGACTCCAAAGACAGAGAAAGAAGTCAGAGGCTTCCTGGGACGATTGAATTACATTGCCTGATTCATCTCACATCTGACTGCTACTTGTGAGCCAATCTTCAAGTTACTGAAGAAGGATCAAGTAGTACGCTGGAACGATGAATGTCAGGATGCCTTTGAAAAGATAAAGGAATATCTCCAAGAGCCACCCATTCTTATGCCACCAGTGGAAGGAAGACCTCTAATATTATACTTGACAGTACTTGACAATTCAATGGGGTGTGTGCTGGGGCAGCATGACAAGTCCGGCCGAAAAGAGCACGCTATTTATTACTTGAGCAAAAAGTTTACCGACTGTGAGTCTCGTTACTCACTGCTTGAGAAAACTTGCTACGCTCTAGTATGGGCTGCTCGCCGGCTGAGACAGTATATGTTGACTCACACTACTCTATTGATTTCAAAGATGGATCCCATCAAGTATATATTTGAAAAGCCTGCTCTGTCTGGAAGAATAGCGAGATGGCAAATGATCTTGACAGAGTACGACATCCAGTATACAACTCAGAAAGCGATTAAAGAAAGTGTACTGGCAGATCATTTGGCACACCAACCTGTGGACGATTACCAATCATTGAACTTTGATTTTCCAGACGAAGACATCATGGTGGTAACTGACTGTGAAGTACCTAGACCAGATGAAGGACCTGAGGAAGGATCCCGATGGTCTATGCATTTTAACGGAGCCTCCAATGCTTTGGGTAACGGCGTCGGCACTGTAATCATATCTCCCAAAGGAACTCATACTCCACTCACCGCCCGATTATGTTTCAACTGCACCAACAACATGGCAAAATATGAGGCATGTATCATGGGTTTACAAGCTGCAATCGACTTAAGGATCAAGCTTCTGAGTGTCTTCGGAGATTCCGCTCTCGTGATCAATCAGATCAAAGGCGAGTGGGATACGAAACACCCAAACCTTATTCCTTACAAGGAGTATGTGTCAACCTTGCTTCCCCACTTTGAAGAAATAACTTTTGAGCACTTCCCAAGAGAGGAGAACCAGCTAGCGGACGCACTAGCTACGATGTCTTCAATGTTCAAAGTTAAGTGGGACAATGAGGCTCCCCGGATCATTATCTAGAAGTTGGACGAACCGGCATACTGCTGCGAACTTGAGCCTGAGAAGGTGACTGAGAAACCATGGTATCATGAGGTGAAGAGGTATTTCGAAGCTCAGGAATACCCTGAAGGCGCATCTGTCAATGACAAGAAGTTCATGAGGAGGTTTGCTGCAAAATTCTTCCTCAGCAACGGTATTCTCTACAAACGGAATCATGATTCAACCCTGCTACGTTGTGTGGATAAGGCTGAAGCAGAGAAGATCATGATAGAACTGCATGAAGGTACATTCAGAATACATTCCAGTGGACACACCATGGCAAAGAAGATCCTTCGGGCAGGATATTTCTGGTCCACGATGGAAGCCGATTGTTACCAACACTCTCGAACTTGTCATAAATGCCAGATCTATGCTGACAAGGTACATATTCCTCCAGTTCCTCTGAACGTCCTGACGGCACCTTGGCCTTTTGCAATGTGGGGAATTGACATGATCGGTGAGATCTGACCAACGGCATCCAATGGGCATCGCTTCATCTTAATAGCGATCGATTACTTCACGAAGTGGGTTGAGGCAGCTTCCTACGCAACAGTAACCAAGAGTGTTGTGGCACATTTCATCCGGCATAATCTGATCTGTCGGTACGGTGTCCCGGAGAGAATCATTACGGACAATGGTACCAATCTCAACAACAAGATGATCACTGAGCTCTGCGACCAATTCAAGATACAGCACCACAATTCTTCTCCCTACCGGCCAAAGATGAATGGGGCTGTAGAGGCAGCTAATAAAAATATCAAGAAAATTGTGCAGAAGATGACAGTGACCTATAAAGATTGGCACGAGATGTTACTGTTCGCTCTTCATGGGTACCGTACCTCAGCAAGGACGTCAACCGGGGCAACTCCTTTCTCCTTGGTCTATGGCATGGAGGCAGTCTTGCCAATTGAAGTCCAGATACCCTCTCTCCGAATAATGAAGGATGCAGACTTGAGTGAAGATAACTGGATCCAGACTCGACTTGATCAATTAAACCTGATTGACGAAAAGAGACTCACCGCTATCTGTCATGGTCAGACGTATCAAAAACGGATGATCAGGGCATTTAACAAGAAAGTCAGACCACAGGAGTATCAAGTTGGGGACCTGGTAATCAAACACATCATCCTTCCTCAAAGTGATCCCCGGGGAAAATGGACCCCTACTTACGAAGGGCCATTTGTGGTTAAACATGTGTTCTCAGGAGGAGCCATGATCCTAACCACCATGGATGGTGACGACCTTCCTCACCCCGCCAATGCAGACATAGTGAAAAGATACTACGCATAAATAAAAGACCCGCTAGGTTGACATACCTAGGCAAAATAAGGGCTTCCCGGCGAACCAAAAGGGTTCGGGCAAAAATAAGGGATGAAATGAATAAAAATCTGTACACCCGGCAAGTCGAAAACCTGAAAAGGCGGCTTGGGCAAAAATGGGTATCCCGGTGGACTGAAAACCCGAAAGGGCGGTCCAGGCAAAAGTTAGGGATAAAGCGTAACACTATGTCTCATTGGATCACTTCGCATCCGGAATTCGGCATCAACTATCTGGCTCAGATTTCGGCATCGACCAATCAGCTTCATCTTCAACTAGGCAGCAAAGCGATGGGACGCTTGGAGACATAAAAGCGATAGCAGAGTTGGAACCCAGTGGGATTGTTCACATAGCTGTTTTTTCAAAATTGTAAATTCTGTGTTATTTGGCGGCACCCTCTTACTAGGATGTCAGCCTCTTGTACAAAAAACGCCTATTCACAGGCAAAATTCAAATCAATACGAATTCACTTGTCCATACAAATTTCCATTGTTTTTCCTTTTTCTGTTTTGTCTTGCGAAGAACGTCCAATGTTCATTTTTGATATATGCATTTGACATTAAATTGCCGATTCATAAATATTTGCATGTGAAACGAAAGATTAATTACAGGTGACATCAGAAACAGGGGCAATGTGAAGTTGCCTGATGCAGTGTGGTTGCTTTGTCCGCTAAGGTACCCAGGTAGATTCGACTGAAGAATGTGACCAAATGATCTCAGCTCCCCGTAGAGTAAGGCAAGATTCAACAATACTTCCCCCAGTGAAGTCGTCAACTTTCCCCGACAGGTCTAAAAGCTTATCCCCAGTAGATTCTGGAAGCTTGTTCCCTGCAGAATACGGACGTCTCTCCCGAGCTTTATTCAGAGTTATTCCTCGCAAGGGCTTATAACTGGGTTATCCTCAGCTAATTACCACGGAAGATCGCCCTCGGCAAAGTTCCTTCAATCCCCGGCGGAGTTTATCTTTGGTGTTCCCCAGCGGAATCCATCATTAAAGTCCTCAGCAGGCCTCTCGTCAAAACTTCAGCAAAGTATCTCTTTCGCAGAGCAATTCTCCGGCCGATCGTCAAAGATTTATTTTCCTAAGACGGAATTACATTCATAAACATTTCACATTTTCATACATCTTGCTTACATACGTGATGAAGTGCATACAACACTATCTCATGTTGAACATCATGACATCATGCATATCATACATCATGACATTGCATACAACTTACGTTTTTGCCTTTTCAGGGAAAAGAACAATCCCAAAGACAACTACCTTCAACTGTCACAATTCCAGATTCGATACCTGTACCTAGCCAGGGCACATCTGAGAGTGATCAGTTTCCAGACTCGATTCCTGTATCTAGCCAGGGCACGTCTGAAGAAGTTTGAAGATTCGATTCCTGTATCCAGCCAGGGCACATCTATCAACTACAACATTTCCAGATTCGACTCCTGTATCCAGCCAGGGCATATCTGTTGACCACATTTCCAGATTCGACTACTGTATCCAGCCAGGGCATATCTATTGACCATATTTCCGGATTCGATTCCTGTATCTAGCCAGGGCACGTCTGAAGAAGTTTGAAGATTCGATTCCTGTATCCAGCCAGGGCACATCTATCAACTACAACATTTCCAGATTCGACTCCTGTATCCAGCCAGGGCATATCTGTTGACCACATTTCCAGATTCGAATCTTGTATCCAGCCAGGGCATATCTGTTGACCATATTTCCGGATTCGATTCCTGTATCTAGCCAGGGCACGTCTGAAGAGTTCGAAGATTTGATTCCTGTATCCAGCCAGGGCATATCTGTTGACAAATATTTCCGGATTCGATTCCTGTATCCAGCCAGGGCACATCTGTGAGCAACCATTTGTAGACTCGACACCTGTATCTAGCCAGGGCATATCTGCATAAAGAGATTGAAGATCAAACACCTGTAACAAGCCAGGAAAACATCTGTCTTTCTCAAATACACAAGTACTCGCTAAGGAATCTCTTATGCGATTAACACTTCCAAATGGCATCTATAAGCCCATTCCCGACGAGTTTCTGTCACATCTCCAAATGGCATCTGTAAGCCCATTCCCGACATCCCATTGTTGAGACTCCAACATGCGAGTGCAAATTTCCGGGCACTCTAGTGTCCAATCTTCTTTTACCCTCGAGTCACGAAAGGCAAACTTGCCAATCTAACTCTTCAGGTCCAAGAAGATTGAACAGGGGCAACTGTTGTACCCCAAAATTTTCCCTCCCATTTCCTCAACATTTTCTCATCACCAGACTTTTGAAGATCAAGATCCAGTTAGGGTTTCCTCTGCTCAAGACTTCTCTTTGCACTGTTGACCCAAATTAGGGTTTGTGTTTGCACAAAGATGTTTTGACCTAAAAAGCCTAAGATGACTTTCATGCTTCATGTTGGACTCCCAAGTTCACCCATACCAAGTTTCAAGTCCTGATTCCAAGTTTTACCCAGTCAATTGGACAGTTGACCTATAAATCAGCTGTATTGGGGAAAAAGTCAACTGTGGCCAATTGACAGTCAAATCTCATGAAAATTGACCCACATCAACATTATGAACTCACATGGACCATTTGATCAAGTTTGGATCATAAATCCACAAGAAATTTGATCAGATCATCAAAAGGGCAAAATGGTCATTTTTAGGGTTTTGACTGCACAAAGGCAATTTTTGACTGTTTGACCTAGCCAATGGCAAACCAAGCTCACATATGGACTCAAGGACCCCATGGAATTATCTTGACATGCTCAACAAACTCAAAAGATCCCAAGTACACAAGATTGACAGTTGAATTTCCCAGTCAATTGATCAATTTTGACTGTATACTGAAAAGTCAAACTTTGACTTTTTGGTCAAAATCAAGAGTCAAGATTCATTTTTCATCAAAACATGTCAAATCATGAAACTTGTTCACCAAGAAACCAAGAAATGCAAATTAGGGTTTGAAATGGAATTTTTCATAACTTAGAATTTTTTCTAAGTTATGGAAAACCCTAATTTTTTCCCAACTTTGCCCCACTTTTTCACCAAGATCCATTTGAATTCAAACAAAAGTCAAAACATGAAAGTTGTAGCTTGTTGCATAATATACAACTTTGATTCACAAAGTTTTCTCGTTTGAAGCTTTTATCTCAAGTTACAAATTTTTGAATAAGGGCACTAAACAATTCTTAACTTAGTGAATTTTTGACCTATTTTGACAAGGTTTTCTACCCCACTTCAAGGCCATTTTCCATACACTTCCACTTGGAATTTCAAATTTCACTTCAAAGATGGATTGTATTACACATTCCAAGCTTTCCAAAATGTCCAAGAACTTCTCAAACAACCTCATGGTTAGGGAGAATCGAATTTCACAATATGGCAAAAACTCACTTTGTTCATAACCAAGTTACATGTCCATAACCTTGCAATTTGAACTCAGCATGCCTTAAGCTAGATTACAGGTCCTTAAACCATCCAACACTCATAAATTTAATGCATATTCTTTGTGCCAAGACCATGTTCTTTGAGTTCAAGCATTGTCTAAAGGTTTAATCCCAAAGTAGATAAAGCAAATTAGCCATTTTTGTAAAAGGTAGCTTTATGTCAAATTGAAAATCCAACAAGTACATTGCAAATCTGATTGGCACAAGATTATGAGCATAACACACTGATCAAGGAGGGATTATGCAGGACATTAGGGGGTCCTCTACATGCCTAGAAACACAAGTTGGCTGTTGTTGCTTAAAAAAGAAGAAAAGTGTCATAACATCACACAACTCTCATCTCAGCAAAAACCAGCTTAGGCAAACTTGTCAAACGCATTCCAAACAATCACCTTGCCCTAAAACACGAGCTAAACACCTTCCAAACCTCATCAAACCAAAAAACACCATCAAACTGCAAAAACAGAGTTGCCTTTGCAGATTGAGTTCCAACTCTCAATCCTCTCAAGCATTCTTGCCAAAACCAGTTCACACACCTTCCCTACCATCTATGCAAGCTATCCAAAAGCTAAAACACGATCTGTAACATCTCCAAGCCACTTCACCATTTTTATTTTTCTGTTTTGAAGTTGAAGTTCTCTAGCACGATTCAGGGAGTTTCAAGACAAAGTAGAACTTGGAATAGCATCCTTACACTTCAAGGAAGCTATACAAATCATCATCTTGCTCTGAAAACTCCTCCATTGCAAAGCACGATTCCAACTGAACAGGTATCTTCATGAAGTTCTATCTCTCTTATTAGGCATTGTTAGCTTTAGGTTTGTGAAGAAAATATGTCACAATCATAGCCCTGAACATGCCCATATAGTTAGATTTCATTTATATTATGTGTGCTGCAAGAATTTTGAGTCTGAACATGGCATAAAAGTTAGGTCAGAAATTGGGGGAGAAGAAATTCTCCCTCATCTTAGAGAGTTAAGTCAAGTTCTTTACATGGTTGAATTCGTCTTCTCATGCTCTACACTTTTCATGTTATGAGTTTTGCTTGAAAGTCCAGGAATCAAGAGATAGAAAACGCGTGCTTTGCTTGAGTGATGTTGTTCAGAGGTTGAAGACAAAGTCTTCTTGGGCTGGGCCTGAGTTGACTTTCCTATTTGCACCCTTTTACTGCTTTTACACCCCCAAGGCCCATTTGCTTATTTCTTTGATTTTTTTGACATTTTCTTTTTTGGATTGACTTGTTTATTTTTTCTCATGACATTAAAAATATAAAAATATTTTTCCTCACCATTTTTGATTTTATTAGGCATTTATTTAATTTTCTTTTAGTTTATACATAAATAGATAAATATATATATTTTGTTTAAAATACCAAAAAATAGTACAAATGCATTTCTATACATTTTTATTTTTGTTTTACTTTCTGAAAATATTTTATAGAAAAAATTACTTTTTTTTTATTAAATATTAAATATTGTTATCTTTTATATATAATACATATTTAGGACTTAATACATAAATATATATATTTATATACTTGGAATAAAATACTAAGAATATACATATTTTATTTTATTAATATTAAACACTAAAAAATCATTTTTGACAAATACTTCACTTTATTTTATTTTGTATATAATAAATAAATACTTGTATTAAATTAAATAATAATACATTTCATTTAATAAAAATTAGGGTTTTGCCCTAAATTCAAAAATATTCCAAAAAATAATATCCTTTTATTTTCTTTTTATTTTACATAAATAATACTTTTTTCATACATATAAAAAAACTTTTTTTGCATTCTTGCATATTTGTTTTATTTCTATTTTATTTATGCAATTTTAAATTATCTTGTAAATAATTCAAATCTTGATGTAATAGTTTTAGGTTTAAATTCCTTGTCAAAATCCCCATTTGAAATATTGTACCCCCCTCCCCATATTATTGTGTTGTAATAGCGTAGGAGTTTAAATTTCGCACTTTATCGCTTTCTAAATATACAATGCTAGAATTAGGGTTTATATGCGAATAAAATGAACAAAATAGTTATGACCTAATCTCAAGACAAACAAGCATGAAAATGGAACACACAAATCACACTTGCACCCCCTAGGGTATTCCACTTTGTTGCCTTCAAATAAATGGGCCATATTGCATGCTAGGTCTCTTTGGGCAAAACAAACAAATTGAATGATCATAGTCCCTCGATAACACTTTTCAAAATATTGCCAAACAAATGATCAAGTCCCTTAAAGAAAATGCCCAAAGATACTTGGCACCATTGTAATTATGGTCCAAACGATGACCCACGCCCGTCCCTTTCACATCCTAACATGAGATTGTCCACCAAATACAATGGTGGAACAAACTTATGAAAAGGGTTAAAACATAGCAATAGTCTTTGAGAAATTTAGGAGTAGATAAACTCTTAGTTACTTGAATCAAACTTGCAAAAAAACAAAACACTTGCCTATTTTTTTAAAAAAACACACCTCACAACACTTTCAAAACAACTTTCAAAAACAAATGAAAACCTTTTCAAAAGACATACACCTTTGTATACATCCCAACATGGATCATTACAAAGATTGCCACCACATTGGCTTCTTTTCAAAACATTTTCAAACCCACACACACAAGCACCATTTCAAACAATTGGAAAATAAGGCAAGTTGATCTAAGCAAGTAACTAAGAGCCCATGGATAACCATGGATAAAAAGGGTGCTAATACCTTCCCTTTCTATAATCTACTCCCCGAACCCAAGAAAAATCTCAAAGGTTTTTGCTGTGCTTTTTAAACCTTTCCTTAGGATAAAATAAAAAGTCGGTGGCGACTCTTGCTCAACCGAAACATTTGCGAAAACAAACGCAAAACCATAGTCAGTTCTCCCACCGTATCACACAAGCCTTTTCGGGGCTGACGGTAGACTAACTCTGCTTGGGGGAGAGTTCAGGAGTCTCGATTGTCCGTTGCTCTACTGGGGAGTCGAAGTTGAACTGATATCTGGTCGGGTCCAGGTTTCACAGTAACTTGCTGGGAATTGTAGAGTAGTCTACCGGGGAAGAGGAGTTGTGGTCCTTTGATTTGTAGTAGTCGGATAAGCAAACTCAAGCTGGGGAATCCTGGTGTTGTTGGGGAAATAAACCCTATCGTCAGTCTGCTAGAGAGGTGACATCTTTGTTGGGGGAAGTCCTCGAGGATTCTTGAGGTTGATTCAGCTGGGGAAAGGGGTCAGAGATTATATTCTTGCTGGGGAATCATCCTATGAGAAGGACTTTGGGGAGACTTGTCATTGCCCCTAGTAGCGAATGTTTGTGGCATTGCCAAAAAGTTTGATTGTATGCAACCCTTTGTTGGGATTGACACTCAATGTCCCAAGTGACGGAGATGGAGACCTGCCCCTGGTTACTCTGCACTTCTTTGAGAGATTTCCTGGAATCTTGACTGGACTGCCCCAGGTGTACTGGATAGTGACATGTCATAACCCCTTGTTTATAGGAGATTTGTCGTTGGAAGTTTCATCCCACTTGAAGTGATTTTGTTCACTGGGAGAGCTTTCGTTCATCAGATATTCGTTGTGTAACTTTCTCCGCTGTCAAACAAATAGCCAAATGCAAACAGTGGTATTCAAGTAATGCAAAGTTTATGCTTGTCTCGAAGTTTTGAAAAATGCGTTTTTTAGCAGAAAACTTTTTATAAGACAAATTCAACATAAGATGTAGGGCAAAGCCTTACAGGAGTCAGGATACCTTTTGTAACAGTATACTTTCAAACTAACCCATGCTTCAGTTAGGACTTTTGAAGGGTTGTAACGTGGCTTGGTTTACGGTTTAAAAAACAAAGTATAAAGGCTCAAAGTATATTTGTACCCACCCTCTCTTCGTGATGTTCTTCAATCCTAAACTCAGTTAATCGTGCATTTGAACTCCAAATGAGTCTGGAACGATGTTTTTGGTGATGGTTCACACAAGTTGAATTTGTTAGAAGGCAGTCGTTTTTGCAACATTTTTCATGTTGTTGAGGATTTGTAGCGACCTCTTTCTTTTGATTTGTTATCCCTAACTTTTGCCTGACTGTTCCTGTTTTCGAGATTAAAGTCAGCGGGATGCCCCAAATTTCTTAAGCCTCCTTTGTAGGTTTTGGCTTAGTGGGATTTTCTCTTTTGAGAGATTGACTGCGTATGAGATAAGGAACCACCACTGTCTTTTGATTCCAGAGGAATGCTTTTGATGTCGTTCGTTGTATTATGAACTAAGAGTTTGCGACTTTAATGCGCATCTTTTGAATTAACTGAGTGACTACCCTGCCCCAGGTTTAAAGGTTTCAATTTGTGTTTAAAACAGAAAACTTCTACTTCTTTGGCTCAAAGTGGTTGACTAGGGATTATCTTTCTTATAACTCCAGTGTTTAGGATTTGAAAGAAACACCTGTACATCATCAGCAAGGTCTGTCCAAAAGCATACTGTATGAGATTATGGCATTGTTTCGTCACCCTCCCTCTAAAGGCATGTAACTTTTAGCAAGAGTTGAATGTCATAAAGTGAGTAAAAAGCATAGTTTAAATATAGTGAAAATGAAAGGATGAATTCAAGACAAACATATGCAATGCATTAATGAAACAAAGTTTGACATTAATAGATAATTGTTTTAATAACAAAAGAAATTACAATTGAAAATTCAAAATGAACAGAAGCCTCTTTGTCTGAACTTGTCACTTTAGGTGGTGAGCCTTTGAGGGACGACAGAAGAATTCAGTCTGGCTATCTTGTGTGAACTCCAGCATTTCTTCGTCGATCAGGTTTTGAATCTTGTATTTCAACACCCAACAATCGTTAGTATCATGCCCCGGGCTACCGGAATGATAAGCACACCTTGCATCTGGGTTGTAGTTAGGAGAAGAAGTCTTAGGGTTCGGATGAGGGTTTATCACCGTAATCAGATTCATCTTCAACATGTGTTGCAAAGCTTGGGACAGTGGTATGTTGATGTTGGTAAACTGTCTTTTGGGCTCGCTTTGCCTTTGCTGATTTTCCGGTTGACATTGACGAAGTCGTTGTTGGGCTCGTGACGTGGAAGCAAAGTGAGAAGGTCTTCTCTCCCTTAAACCGGCTTCTTGTATCATGGGAGACTGAATGATGACTTGATCCCCAATTCTATATGTTTTCCCCATTTGGTTACATCCATCTTGACAAAGCTTGTTGATGAGAACCCTCAGCTCCTCTTGTCCTTGAGCCAAGTTTTAGATAAGATCCATTTGGCCTACCAGTTATTCCATCATCTGGACTTTCATTACGGCCAACTCGGTTTGTAGCCGCTCCAACTGGTCATTTTTATTTCCCTCAGGATTCCCCATGATCATGCCCCTAGTGAGGAGAGCTTTCACTTCTTCTTGCCCCTTGGATAGGTTCAAGAACATTTCTCAGAGTTGAGCATTTTGATCCTGGATATCTTTGACAGTCCTCTCTAGAACCATCTCTACTGAAATAAACAGTAGGAGAATAAGGAAACCTAAAAAGGAGAACCTGTTATGATGCAATGCATGATATGTGAATGCATGTTTTCAAGAATCTCGTGGGGTAAACACAAGAAAATGTTAGAGGTCGAATTTTGATCAACGTCTTTGATTGGAGAACTTTGTATCGGTGGATGTCTTTCCACGAGAATCAAGCTCACCGTGTCGAGTGGGTCATAGCCCCTGATTCAAGTTGTTGCACTTGATCTTTGACGACGTTTGTTTAGAGGAAAATGAACCCTCTTGCCCTTTGGTAGACGTCTGGTTCAACGTAACCCTGCATCAAAAGACCCTCGAGATCCTTGAAATGGTTATTGAAAATGCCATGGTATGATGTTCTGATGTTATGTACATGTATGCAGAAGTAAGCAAGTGTATATACAGACAGTCATATTCACACAGAGCAAACAAGTCCTTAGGTTTAGGCTTGCATGGGGTTTTTAGGTAAGTACCCTTTTGAAGTTAGTTGGCTCAACCTGTCCTAAAATAGAAACCGGGTTCTAAGGAGCTCAATATCACTGGATTATTTTCTGTGTTCATGGTTTCAGTTTAGCCACTTTACCGGCGACCGAAATATTCCAAGAAAACAATCCTCAATGAGTGTAGTATCGAGTATCTACCAACTTTGGACTGCACCAAAGTCGGTCATCTCACTACCCCTAAAAAGGCCAAGATGGTCAAGTAAGGTTCTAAGAGTTCGTTAGTGCTTCATGATTCACTCAGCGGCCCCGTATTCTCCTTGACTACTCAAGGGCTACCGGTACCCACAAATATGTCACACTAACATAGCTACTGCTTCAACCATGTCGGTATACCCCGCACAGTTCCCTCACAGTTTATTGCTATTTACCTAAAAAGGTGCCCCCAAATCCGGGTGTAGGATTTACAACAAACCCAAACAAGGAACCCAAAAAGTAAAGCAATCAAAGCAATCAAAGCAAGCATGTAAAGGTGATCTAAAACTCTAAGGTAACCCCACTTTAAAAAAAATCCCCAGCAGAGTCGCCAGTTCTGTGATACGGTGGGAGAACTGACTTGAGGTTTGCGTTTGTGTTCGCAAATGTTCGATTTAGCAAGAGTCGCCACAGACTTTTTATTTTATCCTAAGGAAAGGTCAAAAAGCACAGGAAAAACCTTTGAGATGTTTTCGTGGGTTCGAGGGGTAGATTATGAAAAGGGAAGGTGATAGCACCATTTTCATCCATGGTTATCCATGGGCTCTTAGTTACTTGTTTTAGATCACTTGCCTTTGTTTTTCAATTGTTTGAAATGGTGCTTTGTGTGTGTGGTTTTGAAAATGTTTTGAAAAAAAATGCCTTGTCTAGGAAACCTTTGTAACAATTCTTGTTTGAATGTTTTACAAAGGTGTTTGTCTTTTTGAAAAGATGTTTCAATGTTTTTGAAAGTTGTTTTGAAAGTTGTTGTGGAGTGTGTTTTGAAAAATGGCAAGGATGTTTTTGCAAGTTTTTGATCAAGTAACCAAGAGCTATCTACCCTAATTTTACTCAAAGATCTTTCTCATGTTTTTAACCCTTTTAACAGTGTTGTTTCACCATTGTATTTGGTGAACAACCTTGCGTTAGGATGTTGAACGGGACGGGCATGGAAAGTTTGTATAGTCATATAAGGCAACATATGGTACGTTTTAGAAATGTCGTTTTAGGGACTAGATCGTTTACCGAAGGCAACATCGAGGGTCATCGAGGGACTACGATCTTTTATCGAGGGTATTTGCTAAAACGCCCATGCTCGAGGGACATGACTATTTTCCGAGGCAACAAGTGAGATTACCCTAAGGGTGCATGAGTGAAAAGTGTGTTTTATTGCATGAAATTGTCTTTGATTTTTAGGTTGTCTACTTGTTGGTTTTATCTTGCCATACACACCTAGTTACTAGCATTTATACAAAAGTAACAAAAAGTGCAAAAAATAAATCATACACTATTACAACCATATTGAAGTGCATAGAAATGTAAAGGAAAAAAAATAATATAAAAAGAAGAAAAAATGAGCTCCTTCGATTCAGGCAGGAGCACCCTTCGATTTGCATTCTGTTGGCCTCCTTCGATTGGGGCTGGCAACAGCAAAGTCACATCTTTCGATTAGGCTTTGGCACCAGTCAGGCCATGTACTTCGATTGGAGGCTGGCACTAGCATGGGAGTGCCTTTCGTCTGATCCTGGACTTAGTGCAAGTGTGCCTCTGGCTGGGCCTTTCTGCCTTGTTGCCTTCTTCGATTGGGTCAGTGAAATCAGTGTGAGCGTGTCTCTGGATGGTCCTGGAAGTCAGTGTGGAAACCAAAGGCTTCGTTTCATACTCCTGGTTGTCTCTGTCGTTCGACCTGGAGAAAGAGGATAGAAGCCAGAAGCTACGTTTCCTATTTCCTGTTTCCTGTTTCTTTCATTTAAAGCATTAAATGGCAACATGGCCTGAGGCCATGGTAGTATTTGTTTGGTAAACAGTTTAACAGTTAAAGCAAGTTTAGGTAAACAAAAAGCAAAACGAAAGGGATAGCTATGAAAAATATGTTAAAAGGGTGGAATCGAAAGGAACAATGGTATGTACATGTTTCAAACGAACGTAAAGATTATTTACATGTTATGCCATGAAACGAAAAGTTCAAAGGTAAGAATAACTTACCTTGCTTCAGGACTTGAATGGATGTGGGATTCGAACTTGAACTGCTACCTAGACGTTTCTGGAATTCGAAGAGTAGTCATAGGGGGTTTGCTTTTGGTTCAAAGCGTTATCACAGAAGGTTGTCTTTGAGTTTGAACAAACTTCTATGTGTATGGTGTTCTTCAGAATCGAAAGAGATGAGTGTTTGGGATTCTGGGTTTTGATTTCTCAAGTGTTGATGAACTTGAGAGTTTTGTTGTGTTTGAGAAAATTTGGGGGATTCGTTTCTCTGGTCCAAAGATCCTCCCCTAACTTTGCATAAATTCCTCTATTTATAGAGAAAAAGAATGGACATGTCTTCAATAGCCAGCCTTGCAAAATAATAAAATAATAGGTAACATGAAAGTACAAGTGGGGGGCCTGTTGGCAGTTGGGGTGCAGGAGATGTGACTTATGCCTCTGACGTTGCTTGTGCTCAGACCAAATTCAGGTGGAAAGCTGCTTTTGTGACTAAAGTACTCTCTATGAAAGGAGAGATCATGTAGCCTTTAAACAATAATAGTAGTATCTAAAAGACAAAGTTTAAAACCGTTGTACAAGCTTCTGACTATGTAAAGATTTGGACGTAACACAGCCTGGCAAACGAGATTTGGTCTTGTGTCGAATGCAAGAGTGAGATCGAAGCACACCTGTTTGAAGGAAGCCTTTGCCTCAGTCGAAGCTTGTGGTCGAAACAAGCTTACTCGAAGGAAGCTAATGCCCTGTCGAAGCTTGGATCGAAACAAACATATTACCCAATTGAAAGACTGTGTTCGAAGGAAGCATGTTTCCTAATCGAAGCATGTGGATTCAAAGGATGCACAGAGATGGTTACCTTGTCCCATCGAAACTTGTCCAAACAAAGCAAGCATGCAGGCAGCAAACTTGTCCAGTCGAAGCAGGCTTGTAGGCAGTAAACTTGTCCAAATCAAAGTAGGCTTACAGGCAACATGTTTGGTGAATCGAAAAGGGTTTCCTTGCAGGGGGCATGTATGGCCAGTAGGTCATGGCCTTCAATTGCAAGCACGCAGACAGCAAAAGGCACAAACAAAGCCTGCAACGAGAAGTTACAGGCCCAGTCGAAAGAGGCACGCTAGTAGCCATTTTGAGCAATCGAAGGAGGCCAAGAGTCAATCGAAGGAGGCCAAGAGTCAATCGGAGGAGGCCAAGAGTCAATCGAAAAACACTTGTTTTTATCCAAATTTGTCAAAATATTAATTTTATCTGTTTTCCCCCTTTTTGACAGTTTCCTTTTAATTTTGGTTCCAAAGTACCTGTGCAAGCTTGAACCTTGAGAATCCTTGTGAGAAAGGCCTTGAAGAATGAGAGGGCAAATTTTGAGGTACAACAGGAATACTTACCTTGAATCTGGAGTTGGTGATTTTGGACTTGAGTTGCTGCCTTCGAATACTGTTGTGTTCGAAAGAAAAGAAAAGAGATGTTGTCTATGTTGATTCTGGGTTCGAATGAAAAGAAACAAGTGTTATGTTTCTTTGCTTCTGGATTCGAAAGAACAAAAACAAAGGTATGATTTTTTGGTTTTGGGTTTGAGAGTGTTTAAGTGTTCTTTCCTCTCTTTGCCTTGCCAACAAACCTCTCTCAAGCCACTAAAAAGCCACCCTTAGATGTGTTGTGAAACATCTTATTTATAGAAGAGTTTGGCTGAGGTTTTGGGGGGAAAAACAAATGAAATTTGAACAGTTTGGGTATGTTCTTTTCATAGCTTTCGAGGTGCAGCTCTTATATGCTAGTTTGGTGCAAATTAGGAGCAGCATAGCAGGACTGCTTTGCAGCAGTTTTGGATTGTTGTAGCAGCTTGGTGCAAGACTATTTAATGGCAGTACAATAGACTTGGGTTTGGCAGCATATGGGACTTTGTTCAGCAGCGTTCGACCAAACTCAACAAAATACAAAACAATACTTGTGTGTTATTCGAATGGAGCCATTGTATGCCCTTCAAATGGACCAATGATATGTCCTTAGAATGGACCACCAAATGTAGGTTCTTTGAATCCACCAAATCCATGTTCTTCGAATGGGCCACCAAATATGTGTTCTTCGAATCCACCAAATTCATGTTCTTCGAATGGGCCTTTTGTATGCTCTTCAAATGGGCCACCTAAATATGTGTTATTCGAATCCAAAAAATTCATGTTCTTCGAATGGGCCACCAAATATGTGTCCTTCGAATCCACCAAATTCATGTTCTTCGAATAAACCTTTTGTATGATCTTCGAATCCACCAGTTGTGTGTCATAGTGTAGAAAATATGTGTGTTGAAGGGTTTAAAGGTGGAATCGAAGCAAACATGAGGGAAGCCATCGCCTTGTGGATGCTATCATGAGGGAAGCCCTTGCCTTGTGGATGCTAGCATGAAGGAAGTCATTGCCTTTTGGATTCTAGCATGAGGGAAGCCATTGCCTTGTGGCTTCTAGCATGAGGGAAGCCCTTTCTTTGTGAATCGAAGCAAGCATGAAGATAACCAATTCCCAGTCGAAGCTTTGTGAAATCGAAGCAAGATTGAAGGAAGCCAAAGTCCAGTCGAAGCTTGGGAAATCGAAGCAAGCTTGAAGGAAGCCAAAGTCCAGTCGAAGCTTGGGAAATCTAAGCAAGCTTGAAGGAGGCCAAAGTCCAATTGAATCTTGTGAAATTGAAGCAAGCTTTCTCTTATGCTTCAAAGCCCAATAAAATCCAATTGTACTTGTGCAAACATGAACTTTTGAAAATCCTTGTGAGAAAATATCTTGAGAAAAGAGAGGGAAAATTTTGGGGTACAACAGCTGCCCCTGTTCAATCTTCTTAAACCTGAAGAGTTAGATTTGCCAGTCTGCCATTCATGACTTGAAGGTGGAAGATGATTGAACACTAGAGTGCCCAAAAATTTGCACTCGACTATGTGCTAGTTAATTATGTAGGGAATGGGCTTAAAGATGTCATTTGGAGAGATGATGGAGAGTTGTCGGAGATGGGCTTATAGATGTCATCCAAAGGTGATTGTTGATATAAATTAGACCAAGTCTAAGCTTGACTATAACTGGGAGAAGTACCTGAATAAATCTTTGGCTGATTTGATCTGAGTTGGAAGATGTAGTGGGATGAGCATCAAAATAATATCCATAACCGGATCGTATCTGATTCGTATCTGAAAGATATACTGTCTGAGTGTCAGAATGACATCTGTATCTGGATCGTATCTGATCCACTTTTGAAAGATGTATTAAATGAGTGCCAGAATGACATCCTTCTCTGGATCGTATCTGAACTGCATTTGAAAGAGAATCTGGAATAAGTGTCGAAATGTCATCCGTCTCTGGATCGTATCTGAATCGTTTCTAGGAGAAAATCTGGAATAAGTATCAGAATGACATCCGTATTTGGATCGTATCTGAACCGTTTCTTGGAGAAAATTTGGAATAAGTATCAGAATGACATCTGCATCTGGATCGTATATGAATAGTTTCTAGGAGAAAATATGGAATAAGTATCATAATGACATCTGTATCTGGATCGTATCTGAACCCTTTCTAGAGAAAGTCTGAAGTAAGTATCAGAATGACATCCTTATCTGGATCGTATCTGAACCGTTTCTAGATTGAATCTGGAATAAGTATTAGAATGACATCCGTCTCTGGATCGTATCTAAATTGTTTCTAGAGAAAGTCTGGAGTAAGTATCAGAATGACATATGTATATGGATTATATCTGAACTGTTTCTAGAGAGAATCTGGAATAAGTATTAGAATGATATCTATCTTGGGATCATATCTGAATCGTTTCTAGAGAAAGTATGGAGTAAGTATCAAAATGGCATCCTTCTCTGGATCGTATATGAAGTGTTTCTAGGATAAAATCTTGAATAAGTATCTAAATAATATCTGTTTCTGGATCGTATCTGAACTGTTTCTAGAGAAAATATGGAATAAGTATCAAAATGACATTCATCTCTGGATCGTATCTGAACTGTTTCTAGGAGAAAATATTAAATAAGTATCAGAATAATATCCGTCTCTGGATTGTATCTAAACTGTTTCTAGAGAAAGTATGGAGTAAGTATCAGAATGACATTCATATCTAGATCATATCTAGACCATATCTAGAAGAGTGTATAAGAAGGAACCTATGTAGGTTTGCTTCAAGATGATCATATAGATAGTTTCCCTGGCTTGTTTCAGGAATTAATCTACAATCAGTCGTTCACAGATAGTTGTCTTGTCTTGTTTTAGGTATTAATCCAAAACTTGCTTTTTGTTGGTCGTAGAGATAGTTTCCCCGACTTGTTTCAGGAATTAATCTCTAACCTATTGAGAAATGGTTGTGGTATTTTCCAAAGAGGACTTTTGTTGATTGACTTTTTCCTATAAGGAAGAGGGTTAGTTGCATGCAGATGTATGCATGGCTTGATGATGTTCTCAAAATCAATGAGATTATGCTGTATGTAATATGATGTATGAATGTGAAATATTTATTGAAATGTATCTTTGCTTCGTAAAATAAATCCTTGACAAGTGTTGGGGAGCTTTGGGAAGTTAAATTCCGGAATGCTACTAGGGATGAAGAATGCGTGTATCTTCAAACTTTGTTTAGGATGTTTCCACCGGGGATTCTTGTTTTGTTGTTTGAGGAGAAATCCGTTGGAGAAGATTGGCTTTGGCTTGAGAAATCTTTGTAGAGAGTGTTGATTTCTGCTTGGGGAAGGAGTTCAGGAGTTTTAGTTGTTCGTTGCTCTACTGGGGAGGTATCTATTGATTGGAGATAATGAAAGCTAACAACTTGTTGGGGATAAAGAAGTTAACTGTTATTTGATCGACTTCCAGGTTTTGCAGTAACTCACTGTGGATAGTGGAAAACTTTACTAGGGAAGAGGAGTTTTGTTAGTGATTTGAAGAAGTTAAACTAATATCTGGTTGGGTCCAGGTTTTGTAGTAACTTTTAGGGATAGTAACAACTCCGTTGGGGATATCAATGACTCTACCGGGGATTAAAGGGTTTTGTCTGTTGATTTGTATTGGTCTGGAGAATTCGTAGTTTGTTGGGGAAATAAACCCATTTGACAACCTACTGGAGAGGTGTTTTCTTCTGGCAGAACTCCTTAAGACTTCCTCTTAAGTCCAATTCAGTTGGGGAGAGGTTTTCCGGAGGTTGAAACTCTGGCTGGTGATTGCATGGATCCAACTTTATGGGGATATCCATGAATTTGGCCTTGTGGGTTTTGGACCCTTTATCCGTGAAGATTATTCTGTGGGGATAACCTTGTAGAGGTGGCTCTGGCGACTTCAACGGAGATCACCTTATGAAAAAGGGGCTTTGTGGGGATTTGTCGTTGTCCATAGTAGTAAGTGTTGTAGCGCTGCCAAACAAAGCGTGCTTGGCCGTACATGACCCTTTGCTATAATTCAATGCCCCAAGTGATTCAGATGTAGACCTGCCCCCCAGCTATGAGAGATTTCTTGGAATCTTGACTTGACTGCCCCAGATGCGTTGCACAATAATCATGTTATGCCCCTTGATTATGGAAGATTTGTCATTGGGAGTGTTTTTCCATTTGAAGTGAAATTGTTTATTGAGAGAATTTATGTTCATTGGATATTCGTCGTGCGAATTTCTCTGTTGTCAAACAAATAACCATATGCAAACAGCAGTATTGAAACAATGCAAAGTTTATGTTTGTCTTGAAGTTTTGAAAATGTAGTTTTAACAAATAAAAGATTTTTGTAAGAATATGAATTCAACTCGGGATTTACAATAAGCCTTACAGGAGTCAGGATACCTTTTGTAACAATATGCTTTCGAACTAACCCATGCTTCAATTAGGACTTTTAAGGGGTTGTAATGTGGGCTGGTTCACGGTTTAAGAAACAAAGGATAAGGCTTAAATTGTATTTGAACCAGCCCGTTCTTCATGATGTTCTCCAGTCCCAAACTCAGTTAATAATGCATTTGAATTCCAATTGAGTCTGGAATGACGTTTTGGTGATGGTTTGGACAAGTTAAGTTTGTTGGAAGGCGGTCATTTTTGCAACATTTTTCATGTTTGTCGAGGATTTGTAGCATCCTATTTTTTATTTATTGTACCTAATTTTTCCTGATTGTTCTTGTTCTGAGATTACAGCCAGCGGGATGCCCCAGTTTTTAAGTCTCCTTCGTAGGTTTAGACTCAGTGGGCTTTTGTTTTGAGAGATAATGATTGCCTATTTACGGGGAACCATCACCGTCTTTTGATTCAGAAGGATGTTTTTGATGTCATTTGTTGTGTATGAAGTGAAAGCTTGAACACGTATTTGAATTAACCGAGAAGCTACCCTGCCCCAGGTTTTGATTAAATGTTTCAATTTGTGTGAAAAAGAAAACTCCTACTTCTTTGGCTCAAAGGGATTGACTAGGGATTATCCTCCTTATAACTCCAGTGTTTAGGAATTAGAAGAACGTCTATACATCGTCAGCAAAGTCTGTTCAAAAGCATATTGTATGAGATTATGGTATTTTTTTCGTCATCCTCCCTCTAAAAGCTTGCAACTTTTAATGAGAGTTGAATATCACAAGAAGCACAGTTTGAATATAGTGAAAACGAATAGATTAATTGAAGACAAACATATGCAATGCATTAATGAAAACAAATTTTTACATGACAGATAAGCGTTTAAACAAATAAAAGAAATTACAATTGAAAATTCAAAATGAACTCGACACTCTTAATGATTTGGCATGGGAGCAGTGATCACATTAGGAGTCTTGGGAGGGCCGAACTCAATCTCCTTGGCGTCAATCATGTTTTGAATCTTATATTTCAGTGCCCAACAATCGTTAGTATCATACCCAAGACTGTCAAAATGATAGGCACATCTTGAATCAGGATTGTAGTTTGGAGACGTAGTTTTAGGATTCCAGAGAGGAGCCTTTAACGTGATCATCTCTGCCTTTAACATGTGTTGTAACGCTTGAGCCAGTGACATGTTAATCTTGGTGAATTGTCTTTTAGGCGCAACTTCCTTACGCTGATTCCCATGTTGATGTTGTTGCATAAATGCATGATTAGAGATCAGGACTGCCCCCCACATATTGGTCGTGATTACCCTTGTTATGACCCTTTTGGCCGTACACGGAATTGGACTCTTTCTTCCCAATGAAAGGCTGCTTCCCTACACTTTAAGATGCACCCCTTTGAATTTTACCGCTCTTGATGACAACTTCTACTCTTTCGCCTGTCAGTATTAGCTCGGTGAACCCAGTTGAAGATCTTTCGATCAAATGGTTAAAAAATGGTCTTGTTAAAGTTTCCACAAAGATATCAATCAACTCCCTATCAGTTAAGGGTGGCTGCACCCTGCCTTCCAGGTCTTTCCATTTTTGGGTGTATTCTTTGAAGCCCTCGTTGGAACCCATGGTCATATTCTGCAACTATACACAAGTTGGTGCAAGATCAGCATTGTATTAGTACTGCTTGTAGAAAGAAGCAACTAGATCCTCTCAGGTGTGGATGCGAGAACCTTCCAATTGATAGAACCATTCAAGTTGAGTCCCAACTAGAATCTCTTGGAAGAAATAGACCCAAAGCTTCTGATCAGTGGTGTGTGGATGAATCTTGTGGACATAAGATCTCATATTCATATTAGGACAAGAGACCCCATCATACTTGGAAAAAGCAGGGATCTTGAATTTCGGTGGGATGACCACTGTAGAAACCAAACCCAATTCTTCAAAATCTAGACCAGGTACCCTCTGAATTTCTGTGGCGTTGAGACGATCCTCCAGCTGTTTATATTTGTCATCCGCAGGAGGATACTATTCTTCAGCGTAATCAACCTCTTCTTCATCAGACCCCAGATTGTGGTCCTTTGTCTTCTCTTCCTGATTGTCCCCCTCAGTTGATTGAGTTGCGAATTCTAGAGCTCGCTTTGCTGGTTCTCTGAGCCTCCTTCCCATGTTCAGGACACCCACTGGTTTCTTCATTTTTTTCTTATTTTCTTTGACCATGAGAGCCTTTAGATCCTCTTTCCCCTTAGCCAGAGCCAGGAACATTTGTTGGAATTGAGCATTTTGTGCTTGAAGATCCTTCACCGTTTGCTCTAGAGCCATCTCTATTGAAAAAAATAGTAGGCAGATGAGAAACCCGTGTGGGGAAAACCTGTCATGATATGATGCACGGTATGTGGATGCAACATTTTCAAGGATTTAAAAGATTTAAATTTGTTTAGACAAAAGGGAACAAACACTAATTATATTAATAAGTTAAAATTGATTACAACATGCCCATTGGGCTTACATTGAAACAAAAGAAACAAAATGAACTAAAATACAATAACAATGGCTCAAACATCTTATGGACGCTTCCTCTTTGAAGTGATATAGGCATCCAGGCTCCTCTCCTCATGAAGTTGTCTTGCAAGCTCCAATGTCCTCTTCTCGCCTGCGTAGAACTGGGCTTCAAGGGTGTCTCGCTCCCCCTTTAGCTGAATCCAAGCTCTTTGCAAATCTTCAAGATAAGTAGGCATGTCAGGATAAAGGACAGTATATGGAACATATCCTTCGGCAAGAGGCTCCATGATGATTGGTAAGATGGATGGGTAAGGCATCATGAGACTTTGAGCACGAGTTTGTACCCACTTAAGGTAAGGCTCAAGGGGGATGGAATTCTTATGTCCCACTGTCTTACTATCCACTTTGTTTAGCATTCTCCAAGCTCGTATGAACCTTTGACGATAACCTTAGTCGTCGTCCTCGTAGTCGAATACCAAAACTTGGATGAGTGCATCGTGGGGACCATCTCTTCGTGCATACCCAAATTTCCATAATGCAAGAGAAGGGTTATAGGTGATACCTACCTTAATGCCTAAGAGTGGGACATTAGGGAATTCCCCATAATGATCAATGATGGTAATGTCCTCCAGGGATTGAGAACACCAATGAATGTCAGAGTGCGTGAGTGACATCATCCTTTGAGACTGTGTCAAGCCTTGCTCATTCTTCAATGTTGATCGAGGTAGGTGCGAAATAAACCACCTAGAGAGTAATGGAATACAACACAAAACATTACCCCTTTTCTTCATGGTGCGAGTGTGGAAACAATGTAGAATATCTCCAAGCAAAGTAGGTATGGGATAACGAGAGAGGAAAACCTTGATGGCATTCACATCTATGAGTTGGTATGGATTGGGAAATAGAACCAAACCATAGATTAGAAGGGCCAAAACATCCTCAAAAGCTTGAAAATCTATATCTTCCCAAAACAAGCGAGCCTTCTCCAATAGAAACTTGGCTAAGAAACCCTTAACTTCACTTCTTGTATCCCAATTTATCACAATATCAGATCTCTTCAAATGCAAGGCTTTGGCCATAACTTCAGGTTTTGGAGTCTCCTCTAAACTGGTGAATGGTATTTGATTAAGCACATGAACTCCTAACAATTGAGAGAATTCTTCTAAGGTAGGCACCAATTGGTAGTTGGGGAAGGTGAAGCAATGATGCACATGATCAAAGAATTGGAAAAGCACACACGTCATTTATTCTTAGAGTTTTGAGGTAGCCAAGTTGAGAAGTCGACCATAATTCTTGGTGAAGGGAGAATCTCCATGCACTCTTGATGCTAGATCTTGAAGTTGAGGATGAACTTTCACAAAGTTGATTCGGATGGTATTCCTACAAATGGGAGTCATGGCCTACAAAACAGAATAAAGATGAATCCCTAAGTCCTTGAAATGGTTAGTGAGCATGCTTATGATGTTATGATGTTTATGATGTTATGTACAAGTGAACAAAGCAAACAAGTCTTTATGTACAAATAATCATATACACACAAAGCAGACAAGTCCTTAGGTTTAGGCTTGGATGATGTTTTATAGGTAAGTACCCTCTCGAAGTTTAGTTGGCTCAACTTGTCCTAGAAACTAATCGGGTTCTAGGAGATCTCAATATGATTGATCTTTCTTTATTGGGCATTGTTTCAGCGCAATCCTCTTTATTGGCGACCGAAATATCCCAAAAGTCAGATCTCAATGAGTGTAGCATCGAGTATCAACCAACTTCGAACTGCACCAAATCCAGCTAGCTCACTACTTCCTAATGGCCAAGTTGTTCAATTAAAGGTTCTAAGGTCAGTTAGTGCTTTACGAAAAGGGAAGGTGTTAACACTCTTTTCATCTATAGTTATGTATGAGCTCTTAGTTGCTTACTAGATCAAAAAATGCTTTGTCTGAAGATGTGCTTTGTGGTGTAAGTTTAAAAATATTTTGCAAAATGCCTTTATTGCGGCGAACTTTGTAATGATTCTCGCCTCTATAAGAATGCATACAAAGTGTTGGTTTTGAAAATAGTTCAAAGATATGTTTGTTTTTGAAGATGTTTTTGAAAGTGTAAGTGTGGAAATGGTTTTAGTTTGCGAGCAAGCAACTACGAGCGTCCTACCTACTCAAAAGGTATTTGTTCCTTTCCTCCTCCTTTAGAGGTTGCTATCTTACCATTGATTGGTAAGAAACCCCGTCGTTGGATGTGAAGGGACAGGCGTGGGTCATCGTGTAGTCATAGAAAGCAACTTATGAGACATTTTGGTAATTTTCATAAGGGACTAGATTGTTTACCGAAGGCAACATCGAGGAACATCGAGGGACTACGATCTTTTTATCGAGGGTCTTTGCTAAAACGTCCATATTCGAGGGACATGACTATTTTTCGAGGCAACAAGTGAGATTATCCTAGAGGTGCACGTGTGTGAATAATGTTTTTGATTGAATGAATTTTGTCTTTGATTAGGGTTATCTACATGTTAATTTTAACTCTTGCCATACACAACCTAATTACTAGCATTTTATATAAAAGCGGTAAATTGCGGAAAAATAAATGTCCTACGCTATTACATATTTTTGGGATGGGATATACACATTTACAAATGGGGTTTGGAAAGCAATAAAAGTCCTAATTATTAAAACCCTCTTGAATAGCAATAAAAGAAAATATATAGAAAAATATAAAAACAAAAATAGTGCAAATGAGAGAAAGAATAGAAATTCTGGGTCGAAGCATGTATCCTTCGATTCACACCCTTTTTTCCTTCTTTCGTTTGGGATTGTAAGTCAATGTGTATCAAAGCATACACCTTTCGATTCACACACCCTTTCATTTTGTTTAGGCCTAAAAATCAGTGTGCATCGAAGCATATACCCTTCTATTCACACACCTTTTTCTGTTATCTTTCATTTGGGACTGGATTGCAGTATGGGTCGAAGCCATGATAATATTGTTTCATGGTCGTTACAGCTTAGTCTCTAACATATATTTGGACAAGAAAAGAAAACAAACGAAAGGGTAGAAACGAAATATAAGCAAAAGGTTATTTACATGCTTGAAATGAAAGGAATAAAGTTAGGAAGACTTACCTTGAATCTAGAGTTGGCGCTTTTGGACTTGAGTTGCTGCCTTCGAATACTCTTGGGTTCGAAAGAAAAGAAAAGAGACGTTGTCTATGTTGATTATGGGTTCGAATGAAAAGAAACAAGTGTTATGTTTATTTGGTTTTGGATTCGAAAGAACAGAAACAAAGGTGTGGGTTTTTTGGTTCTGGGTTTGAGAGTGTTTAAGTGTTCTTTTCTCTCTTTGCCTTGCCAACAAACCTCTCTCCAGCCACTAAAAAGCCACCCTTAGATGTGTTGTGAAACATCTTATTAATAGAAGAGTTTGGCTGAGGTTTTGGGGGGAAAACAAATGAAATTTGAACAGTTTGGGTATGTTCTTTTCATCCCTTTCGAGGTGCAGCTCTTATATGCTAGTTTGGGGCAAATTAGGAGCAGCATAGCAGGACTGCTTTGCAGCAATTTTAGAGTGTTGTGGTAGCTTGGTGCAATATTGTTTCATGGCAGTACAATAGACTTGGGCTTGGCAGCATATAGGACATTGTTCAGCAGCCTTCGACCAAACTTAATAAAAGACAAAACAATACTTGTGTGTTCTTCGAATGGACTCATTGTATATCCTTCGAATAGACCAATGGTATGTCCTTAGAATGGACCACCAAATGTAGGTTCTTTGAATCCACCAAATCCATGTTCTTCGAATGGTCCACCAAATATGTGTTCTTCGAATCCACCAAATTCATGCTCTTCGAATGGGCCTTTTGTATGCTCTTTGAATAGGCCACCTAAATATGTGTTCTTTGAATCCAACAAACTCATGTTGTTCGAATGGGCCACCAAATATGTGTCCTTCGAATCCACCAAATTCATGTTCTTCGAATGGACCTTTTGTATGCTCTTCGAATCCACCAGTTGTGTGTCATACTGTAGAAATTATGTGTCTTGAAGGGTTTAAAGGTGGAATCGAAGCAAATATGAGGGAAGCCATTTCCTTGTGGATGCTAGCATGAGGGAAGCCCTTGCCTTGTGGATGCTAGCATGAAGGAATCCATTTCCTTGTGGATGCTAGCATGAGGGAAACCATTTCCTTGTGGCTGCTAGCATGAGGGAAGCCCTTGCCTTATGAATCGAAGCAAGCATGAAGATAGCCAATTCCTAGTGGAAGCTTTGTGAAATTGAAGCAAGCTTGAAGGAAGCCAAAGTCCAGTCGAAGCTTGGGAAATCTGAGAAAGCTTGAAGGAGGCCAAAGTCCAGTCGAAGCTTGGGAAATCTAAGCAAGCTTGAAGGAGGCCAAAGTCCAGTCGAAGCTTGGGAAATCGAAGCAAGCTTGCTCTTCTTCGATTTGATGCTTGAAAGCCCAATAAAATCCAATTGTACTTGTGCAAACTTGAACTTTTGAAAATCCTTGTGAGAAAATGTCTTGAGAAAAGAGAGGGAAAATTTTGGGGTACAACAAACATGAGTTCCAGCAAAGGGCCACGTGCGATCAAGCAAACATCTTTCTGGAAGTGCTATAACACTTACTACTATGGACAGTGACAATTCTCTGCACCCTGGGAACGCGGACATAGTCAGAAAATACTACGCATTAAAAAAAGACCCGCTAAGTTGAATGACCGAGGCAAAAATAAGGGTATCCCGGCGAACCAAAAAATTTCAGGCAAAAATTATGGATATAAATAAAACTGTACACCTGGAAAGTCGAAAACCTGAAAAGGCGGCTTGGACAAAAAAGGGTATCCCGATGGACTGAAAATCTGGAAGGGAAGTCGAGGCAAAAGTTAACGATTAAAGCGTAGGACTATATCCCGTCATCTCGTCACTTGTCTATTAGTAGAAGACTTATCGCTCTTACCAGCATTCACCAAAGGCTTTATAAGTTGAGATATGTTCAAGTCTCCATGAATCCCCACAGATCCACTGCCATGAGATTATCCCCTCAAGGTAATCTTCACAACTTCATACATTCCCCGCAATTTCTCCGCAGATCACTCTGGATGATAAAGGAGTATGATCTTCTCCCCGGAAATGTCACCAACATACAGGATCCCAAACATTATAGTCCATGGGAATTCCTCTCCCCAACTGAGTTTTCAAAACTGTAAAAGCCCCTGCAGATTACTTCTCTCCAGCAGAGCGTATTCTCCTCGACAAAGAGCTTCCCTCAACAGGATATTCCTCCATCGCCATGGTTTATTTCCCTAACAGGGTTTATTTCCCCAACAGGATTTATCTCCCCAGTGAGGTCCAACCTCCCTAGCTTGAGTATGTTACTCATATGACAATGAGTCACCGGTAAAACTCCCTTCCCCAGTGAAGTCATCACTATCCTCAGAGAGTTGCCACTGAATATAAAGTTGGATCAAATATCAGTCAACTCTATCCTCCTCAGATGATCCAGAAAGTTATCCATCAATGTTATCCCCGGTTAGGGTATACAAAGAATTATGACTTCCCAGTAAAGCAAAGAATGACCAAAGTTTTGAACTCTTCTCCCCCAAGCAGGAATTAACACTCTCCAGCAGAGTTTCCTCAGAAAGCAGAAATCAATGTTTCCCAGCGGAGTTATCCTCAAACAGAAAGCAGGAGTCCCTAGTGGAAATAATCTCCCAAAAGATCGAAGTTGCACATACTCTTCATCCCCAGTGACGACAAGGGATTTATTTTCCACAGACTAAGATGCTGCTCAAATTTCAAAAACATAGCACATTCATACATCATGTACAAAATATCATAACATATGCATACGAAACGCATACATCACAATCTCATTTATTTTGAGAATATCATTACGTGATGCATTTTATACATCATAACATTGCATACAACTAACTCTTTACCTTTTCAGGAAAAGATAAATCAACAAGACTAACATCATCAACTATTGGTAGGACTAAACAGTCTTATCAAAGACAACGTATTCTAGATCAGATTAAATCGACCTAATGATTTATTCTGATACTTCTCCCAGTATACATTCTTCTGACTAAGCTTAGATTAGGTGTAGATCTATTTTGATACTTCTTCCAGTTGAAGACATTTTCTGGCTCAGATTAAATTAACCAAAGATTTATTCTGATACTTCTTCCAGATAAAAACAAGCATAAATATCTAGTGGGTCAGATTAAATTGACTAAGATTTACTTTGATACTTCTTCCAGTAAACCTTTTTTTGGCACAAATTAAATCGACCAATGATTTATTCTGATACTTCTTCTGGTTAAAGACATAAAGACCTCTTCTGGCTCAGATTAAATTAACCAAAGATTTATTTTGATACTTCTTCCAATTGAAGACGGTCATAGATAGTAGCTGGCTCAGATTAAATTGACTAATGGTTTATTCTGATACTGCTTACAGCAGACTTTTTTCTGGATCAGATTTAGTCGAGCAATGATTTATTATGATACTTCTTCCAGATAAAATGAACATAAATATCTTCTGGCTCAGATTAAATCAACCAATGGTTTATTCTGATACTGCTTCCAGCAAACCTTTTTCTGGCTCAGATTAAATCGATCAAGGATTTATTCTGATACTTCTTCTAGATAAAATGAGGATAAATATCTTCTAGCTTAGATTAAATCGATTAATGGTTTATTCTGATACTGCTTCCAGCAAACCTTTTTCTGGCTCAGATTAAATCGATCAATGATTTATTCTGATACTTCTTCCAGATAAAATGAGGATAAATATCTTCTAGCTCAGATTAAATCGCCTATGTTTTATTCCGATACTTCTTCCAGTAGACCTTTTTCTGGCTCAGATTAAATCGACTAATGATTTATTTTGATACTTCTTCTAGATAAAATGAGTATAAATATCTTCTAACTCAGAATAAATCGACCAATGATTTATTCTGATTATTCTTCCTGTAGACCTTTTTATGGCTCAGATTAAACCAACCGTAGGTTTACTCTGATACTTCTTCCAGTTAAAGACAACAAAGACCTCTTCTAGCTCAGATTAAATCAACCAAAGATTTATTCTAATACTTCTTCCAGTTGAAGACGGTCATAGATAGTCGCTGGCTCGGAATAAATCAACCAAAAGTTCACTCTGATACTTCTTCTAGTAAACATTCTTCTGGCTCAGCTTAGATCAGGTGTAGATCTATTCTGATAATTCTCCCAATTGAAGACATTTTCTTGCTCAAATTAAATCAACCAAAGATTTATTCTGATACTTATACCAGATAAAGATAAGCATATATAGTTGTCGGCTCAGATTAAATCGACCCAAAGATTTATTCTGATACTTCTTCTAGTTAAAGACACATAGACCTCTTTTGGCTCAGATTAAATTAACCAAAGATTTATTCTGATACTTCTTCCAGTTAAAGACGATCGTAGATAGTCGCTGGCTCCGATTAAATTGACCAATGATTTATTCTGATACTTCTTCCAGTAGACCTTTTTCTGGCTCAAATTAAATCGACCATTGATTTATTTTGATAATTCTTCCAGTTAAAGACACAAAGACCTCTTCTAGCTCAAATTAAATTATACAAATATTTATTCTGATACTTTATCCAGTTGAAGACGGTCTTAGATAGTCGCTGGCTCGGATTAAATCGACGAATGATTTATTCTAATACTTCTTCCAGTGGACATTCTTCTGGCTCAGCTTAGATCTGGTGTAGATCTATTCTGATACTTCTCCCCATTGAAGACGGTCGTAGATAGTCGTTGGCTCGAATTAAATTGACCAATGATTTATTCTGATACTTCTTCCAATGGATATTCTTTTGGCTCAGTTTAGATCACGTGTAGATCTATTCTGATACTTCTTCCAGTTGAAGACATTTTCTGGCTCAAATTAAATCAACCAAAGATTTATTTTGATACCTCTTCCAGATAAAAACAAGCATAAATATCTGCTAGCTCAGATTAAATCGACCAATGATTTATTCTGATACTTCTTCCAGTAGACCTTTTTCTGGCTCAGATTAAATCGATCAATGATTTATTCTGATACTTCTTCCAGTTAAAGACACAAAGACCTCTTCTTGCTCAGATTAAATTAACCAAAGATTTATTCTAATACTTTTTCCAGTTGAAGATGATCGTAGATAGTCGCTGGCTCGGATTAAATTGACCAATGATTTATTCTGATACTTCTTCCAGTGGACAGTCTTCTGGCTCAGTTTAGATCAGGTGTAGATCTATTCTGATACTTCTTCCAGTTGAATACATTTTCTGGCTCAGATTAAATCAACCAAAGATTTATTCTGATACTTCTTCCAGATAAAAACAAGCATAAATATCTGTTGGCTCAGATTAAATCGACCAATGATTTATTCTGATACTTCTTCCAGTAGACCTTTTTCTAAATCAAATTAAATCAACTAATGATTTATTCTGATACTTCTTCCAGTTAAAGACACAGAGACCTCTTTTGGCTTAGATTAAATTAACCAAAGATTTATTCTGATACTTCTTCCAGTTGAAGACAGTCGTAGATAGTCGCTGGCTCAGATTAAATCGACCAATGATTTATTCTGATACTTCTTCCAATTGACATTCTTCTGGCTCAGCTTAGATCAGGTGTAGATCTATCCTGAAACTTCTCCCAGTTGAAGATGGTCGTAGATAGTCGCTGGCTCAGATTAAATCGACCAATGATTTATTCTGATACTTCTTCCAGTGGACATTCTTCTGGTTCAACTTAGATCAGGTGTAGATCTATTCTGATACTTCTTCCAGATGAAGACATTTTATGGCTCAGATTAAATCAACCAAAGATTTATTTTGATACTTCTTCCAGATAAAAACAAGCATAAATATCTGCTGGCTCAGATTAAATTGACCAAGATTTACTCGTATACTTCTTCCAGTAGACCTTTTTCTGGCTCAGGATAAATCGACCAAAGATTTATTCTGATACTTCTCCCAGTTAAAGACAACGAAGACTTCTTCTGGCTTAAATTAAACCAATCTAAGATTTCTTCTGATACTTCTTCCAGTTGAAGACGGTCATAGATAATTGTTGGCTCAGGGTAAATCGACCAAAGATTTATTCTGATACTTCTTCCAGTAGATCTTTTTTCTGGCTCGGATTAAACCAACCGTAGGTTTATTCTGATACTACTTCCAATTTGAAGTCAACATTTACTTTGGATGACATCTATAAGCTCTTCTTCGACGAATCTCAGTCATCTCTCTGAATGACATCTTTTAAGCCCATTCAAGCATACCATCAACCAACAATGTTAAACCGTGCACCAATGAGCGTAAATTTCTGGGCACTCTAGTGTTCAATCATCTTTCACCTTCAGGTCACAAAAGACAGACAAACCAATCTAAATCCTCATGTTTTCAATTTTGCGGGATTGAGCAATTTTAATTTCAGGTTCTAAATTTGGTTTATTATTCCTCTATTTCTCTTAATGAGAGATTGTACCAAAATAGCCATAAATTTTTTTCTAGATTAATTAAAATTTTAGTTGAATTTGACCTAATTGTCTAAGAACATGTTAGAAGTATTCGAGATAATAATGTTAATGTTTACTTTCTTGGACATAAAACTCAAAACGAATTACTACTTTATTGGACGTAAAATGTTATATGACGTTTTCTAAATATTATATTATTTGTTAGGGGCCAATATATATGGTAGGAGCATCAGGGCCTGAACAAAACAAATAGGTAGCTATCATTTGTTTGTTAGCAACAATTACAATATAGCATAAGTCAAGTTGTTGTTTTCGTTTAAATTGTGGTTATTATATGATACGTTCAAACAAAAATGCGTTGGTTGGCACAAGCCTTTTTCTCTTCAACAAGAATTTTAATTTGTGGAGTATAGCTTGAGATTATAGTTAAGTTCCTTTGGTAGAGTAGAGAGGGTAACCCATCGTAGGTTATATATATATATATATATATATATATATATATATATATATATATATATATATATATATATATATATATATATATATATATATATATATATATATATATATATATATATATATATATATAGGTTGCTTAATTAATTATCAAAAATATCTAAAATGAATTAAGAGGTTAATTGATATACATCATTAGTGTAAACTTTTTTATATATACAGTTTATTTATCACAATCATTCATATATAATATTTTGAACTAAATTAAAATAAAAATTAAATAATTATAAAAATTTAACGATTATGATTAATTAACAGTATAAAACTGATTTATATTGTTGATTTATATCAACTAAATTCATGATTAATTAATTTTAATTACAAGCGCCCTATTAAATTTACCATATTTAGGTTTAAAGAAATCATGTTACGTACTCTATGTTCGTTTGTTAAATTTTTATCCTCATGAATTGCCATTTGCATGAATCGTAGGATGTAGTAGCTAGATGAATATTTTCACACTTGTAATTTGATTTTAAAATCTCCTACAGATTAAAGAAATATTTTGTCGTTAACAAACGATATCTTGTAAAAGGAAGAACAAATATAAGAATAATTTAATCCAAATCACTCTCATTACACTTTCACTTAATCATAACAATCAAATTTTAATGTGTTTGGTTTTAATCAAATTTTAATGTGTTTGGTTTTTTTAATCACGTTTAAAGTATCATTTATGAATGATTTGATATTGATGCAATTTTTTATATTAATTGTACATATCAATTAATTTCTTTAAAAATTTAGAAAATTATAAAATATATTAGATTTAATATTGTCAAACAAATATAAAAATAACCAATACTTTTAAGTTATGTTGTTCGTTGAAATTCATCTTATTTTATCGCGTAGTCTTGTTTTTTATAATTTTTTAGTTGAAAATACATGTTTTATAATTTATGTGTACACTAAAAAAATCAATACAAATTGTAACATTCTTTTAAATAAATTATATTGCTTCTTTCCCTTAAAATCTAGTGACCAAACATTGTATTTAAAGCAAATGTTTGATCTTTTGATTGAACTTAAAAGGGAAAATATATTGTATATGGAATTTTTTAACTTATAATAAAACAATGACTAAATAAATGTATATAACATAAAAGAAAAACATTTAAAGTGTTAGAAATACACTAAAGTCTGTGATGAATTTTTATCAATTTTAATGAATAAAATTGTTATCACTTACAAAATAATGATGAAAAAAAAAAATTTAAAGAAAAAAAGAATTAGGGTTTCTACAGAGTTTCTCTCTGTCCACAAACTATGGAAAAACTTTTATTCACTTACAATTACAAATACTGTGATTGAATGAATGGATACAAGAATAAGGGTTGCTCCCTCTATTTATAGCTTTAGGTCAACTTGCTCTCTAAGTCAAAAAATCCAAAACTATAAAGACCCAAAATATCTATTTTGAAACTAAATCAAATTCGTGTGAAATAACTTATTCGACACACTATCTAGACTAATTCGACACACAGATATATTGAGTGTTTTGACACACCTTATGTCGAGCAACATCCTGCTTCGACACAAGGAATTACATATTTAACACACCACCTAATTCATTGTGTCTAAGCTATCTATATTCATCATAGCTCTTAGTCTTCTACATACTTCGACCTACACACCTTTCGTCATGATGTCTTCAATCTGATTCTCAATTCTGCAGTGCTCCAAATTTATCTTTCCTTCTGCTACCTACTCTCGAAGATAATGAAACCTCATCTCGATGTGCTTGCTTCGACCATGTGCTATTGGATTTTTCACCAGATTGATAGCTTATATGTTGTCGATCTTCATGGTAATTGCTCCATGATCTTTACCCGTAATCTCTTCGACCAAGTTAAACATCCATGTTGCTTGACATGCACAAAGAGAAGAAGCTATGCACTCTACTTCACACGATGATAATGTCACTACTGGTTTTTTTCTCGAACTCCAAGCAACTGATGCACCACTTAGCATGAAGATATATCCTACTATGGATTTTCGATCCTCAGTATCAATACACCAACTTGAATCAGTGTAATCCACTAACTTGCATTCCTTTCCTTTATCAGCTGCGGAAAACAAAATGCCATAGTCAAGAGTTCCTTTCAGATACCTCAATATCCTCTCCGTTGCTGCTAGGTGTGATGCCTTTGGCTTCTGCATGAATCTACTTACTATACCTACATTATATGCTAAGTCAGGCCTTGTATGACAAAGGTATCTCAATGACCCAATAAGTCTTATGTATTGGGCTAGGTCGACATCATCTTCTTCTACATCTTTCAATAGTTTTAGTCTTGGTTCTGTAGGTGTCGAAGTCGAATTGCATTCTTCTATCTCAAATCTCTTGAGAATTTCAATTGAATATCTTCTTTGATACATCGTCAAACCTCTACTATTCTTGTAGAATTCGATGCCAAGGAAATATGAAATGCCACCCAGATTAGACATTTTGAATTCCTTGCTGAGATCACCTTTGAAGTCTTTGATCTCACTTTTCCAGCTACCTGTTATCAACAAAACATCGTCATAGAGACATAATATAAGCAATTCACTATTTCTTCTTCTTACATATACTCCATGTTCATTTGTGCACTTGACAAATTCCTTCTCCCTTAGAAAACTATCAATTTTCTTATTCTAAGCTCTTGGAGCTTGTTTCAATCCATATAGATCTTTATGCAGCCTGTACACTTTTCTTTCTTCACCATGCTTCACAAACCCAATCGGTTGTGTAACATAGAATTCTTAGTCTAAGGGTCAATTCAGGAATGCATACTTCACGTCCATCTGACATATGTGCCAACTGTTCATTTTTGCTAGACCAACAACCAACTTGATTATTTTTATCCTAGTCACAGGTGTAAAAACTTCATCGAAGTCAGTTCCTTCCTTCTGAATAAATCCTTTCACCACAAGTCTTTCCTTATGTCGAGTTACTTCCCCTTTGGGATTCAACTTCACCTAATATACCCACTTCACATTGATTTCCTTCTTGCCTTGACGCAACTCGATAAGTGACTAGGTGTTGTTGTCTTTGATAGACTTCACTTCTTTATTCATTGTTTTCACCTACTTTGAATCATTCAATGCTTCAGTTGTATTGACTGGTTCGACATCTGCATAGAAAGCATAATTTACCAACTCACCTTCATCATTGGTAAATCATCTAATGTTATCACATAATCTTGCAACCTTGCAGGCATGTGTCTTATTCTCTGAGGTCTTCTTGTACCTGGTTGATCTATAACTTCCTCTTGTCGAAATTGTCTTTCAAATTGAGCTTCTGGTTCTTCAAGTAAGATTATCACTGAGTCCTTCTTGACATTTTCAGTACAATCTCATTCCTAAAGTTCGTATATGATCACGTCTCTTCTGATCACGGTCTGCTTGTTCACTGGGTCGAATAAATTGTAACCTCTTGTCAAAAGATATCCAACTAGGATCATCTGACTCAACTTGTCATCAAATTTTCTTCTCAATTAACCTGTGTTGTACTCCAAAATTTTCCCTCTCATTTTATTCAAAACATACTACTAGAGATCCTCAAATGCTCAAGGTTGACCAAGAATTGACCAGGCAAATTCTCCTCCTAAGCAATGGACTTCCAACTAGGGTTTCAAATTTCACAAATAAGTTCGGGTTTCATTATTTACATGTCTCCTAATATGTCCTCAAGAATACTCATTCCAAGTTTCATGCCTTGCATCACAAGTTGGCTCAGTCAATTGCTCAGATGACTGAAAATTAAGTATATTAGGTCAAAAGTTAATTGTGGTCAATATACAGTCAAACTTCAATGTTTTTGGTCAAAATTAACATTTTGAAGTTATATTCATCATTTGATGAAGGGTTGATCATGACTCCTCAAGGAAAGTCCTCAGATCATCAAAAGTCAAGAATTGTTAACTTAGGGTTTCCTTAAGAGAAGTCAACTGAAGTTTGATCAAGCATAACTTTCACATGCTTCATCAACTTTTCCCCAACTAAATCTCATATTGAAGAAAATTCAATTACCTACAACTTTTCTTTTATTCTCAAGTCCAAAAGATGCTTCATTTGGAAGATATGATCTCATACATTATAGGTCATTTTTTAAAGTCAACAAAAGATGCTTTTTATCAAGGAAACTTAAATCAAGATAATGTCTTCAAAATCAAAAATTATCAACATAGAGATTGTAGAGGACATCTTAGGATTTCTAAAACGTCCAAGATCATCTTCAAAAGATGAAAATTGAGCAAATGCTCTGCACAAGTTGGGCAAATTTGTGAAAAATGCATGAAGTCAACTTTGAGCAAAATTGCATTTTTAGGTTAATGGACCTAACTTTTAGGGTTCAAATATGTTTATGACATGCCCAAGGACCTCTAAAATTAACTGTTGTACCCCAAACTTTTCCTTCCCATTTTTACTCAAGACATCCTCATTGAGGTTCTCAATTTCTCAAGAAGCTTCAAATGATTTCCATGGCACCCTATATGCCTCAGCATAATGCACAACTGAAATAAGAAAAAGAAGTGTACATAACAAGGTGTAGGTCGAAAGCTGAAATATGCCTAGGAGCTTTTGGGTCGAAACAGCTTCGACAACAGTATGCAGTCTAATTTGATGCCCAATGAAGCATTAGGATCGAGGGAAGGATAATTTGAAAGAAAGCGTGAGGAGGCTTTTGTGAAGTCTTCGATTGATGAAGAGCTAGTAAAGAGCGTCTTCGAAGGGTTTGTCTTAGAACCATTGAAGTATAGGCCATTCAAAGCATTACAAGGAGAGACCTTTCAACTGACATGGTGTTTGAATGGGTGCTCCGAAATAAAGAACATTTGGAATTCAAAAAGCTTTTACCTTATCCAAAGAAACACGTGGAAATCTAATGGTTGAAAGAAAGCGTGAGGAGGATTTTATGAAGTCTTTGATTTGAAGAGCTAGTAAAGAGCGTCATCGAAAGGTTTGTTTTTGAACCATGGAAATATAGGCCATTCGAAGCATTACAAGGAGAGACCTTTCGATTAACAGGTTGTTTGAATGGGCACTTCGAATAAAAGGATATTTTTAATTCGAAAGCTTTTATCTTATCCAAAGAAACACGTGGAATTCTAAGGGTTCGAAGGACATGCAACCTTCAAACATGGCGTGATTGAAAGACAGTTAAGGATGAATCAGCCAAATATAAGTCACCTTCGAGCTTTTGGCATGTACCTGAACATGTGTTGGACGATTGAAGTGGAATCTTGATGCTCATAGGTTACCTTTCGATTGGTGCATACAAGCTGAATTCACCAATCGAAGATGAATAAGTGAGCAAGAAAGATATTCTTGTAGGCAAAAGCAAAGGGTGGGAGTTGGAATCGAAGGACCACCTACACAATTGTGTTAGAAAGAAAGAATAAAATGAAGCTACGATGGGCCAAGATGAATAGGTGATTCTTCAATTGGTCTGATTGAAGGAAAAGAGATTCAAAAGGAACAAGAGCTGAGTTTGATTGGGCTGATTGGATAGTTTTCAGATCAAGCAACTAAGGCAGATAGTGACCCAATCGAAGAGGCCATAATGATGAGGCCTTGAACCATTCGAATTAGGACTAAAATCCATTGAAAAGAACAAAGTTTGGGAGCATTCTAAAGAACCAAGATGTGAAAAGTTGAAATGAATACTTTCCAGGTTCACACAAAGTCCAAAATGGTAGAAAATATCTCAAAAATGGAAACTTCTTAAAACTTTCGATTTTGCTTTCAAAGCCATGGTTAATGGCTGATTCATGCCATTTTTGTCCACCACCACACCCTTATAAATACAAGACATGATTTTCTATCAAAGGTCCATACACATGCATTGCCCAGACAAAAAAAAAACATTGCCTACACACACAAGAAGCTGCCCCAGAAAACCACCCCAAATTCTCCAAACCTTCACAAAGTTGTCAAAATCAAAGCCATCTATGCAGGCCTCCTCAATCCAAAACAAGCATTCCACTTATTCCCTAAAGGTTCCAGGAGACGCTTCCAAGCATTAGGCAGGTCCAACGCACGCAGGAGCATCACTCATACAATACCTCCGTTGGTGACTTGCCTTCGATCTTAAACTCATTCAATATGTAATTTAAATCCACATTGATCGTATATTTATGCTATGAGTGATGTTTGTGATTATTTTAACATGTTACATCAGTACTAAAGTAACAGGACACCATTATTAGGGAATTTGAAACTGAGCCCTTCGAATCTCAAAATCCAGGCGCCTCTTTCTTTGTGGCTGGTGCAACGCGCATGTATTGATTTTAAATTATGTATCTGATTTGTTTTACTAATATAATGTCCTGATTTTATTTGTATCAACGAATGAACAAACAGCTCAGATGGTAAAGGGAAACATGTGCAGTGGAAACGGCCTGGGTTCGATGCCCAGGTCGTGTATTATGTTTTTTCTAACAATTATCTTACAGATTCAGTGTGTTGCGTTTCAAACACTTCCCATGCGCCTTCAAGCTCCAGCCAATGGATGACAAGGAGATCAATCCAATGCCCCGGGTGTACCACCTCGTGATGGACCCTCAATGGCCAATAGCACAGGATCCCAACATGGCCTGGGCTTATTTTCATTTAGGCTAAACAAAAATCCAATTCACACCCCCTGTTACCTTTACTATCCTGGCCCATTTTATTTTGCTTTTAATTGTTTTTTTTATAGCATTATAAAATCAGATAAAAAAATCACAAAAAATATTAGGTTAGTATTTTCTCAACTAAATTAAGTTTGTAAATTAATCGATTAATTATTTAAACCCTTTTATTAATTTTAAAATAAATAGACTTAGGGTCTTTAATTCGGGCATTTACTTTTTACTTTCGCACTTTTGCATATTTTTGTATCAGCTTACTGGGATGTAATAGAGCTAACTAGGACTTTACTATTTTTTTAATTTCCCCAAGTTTTGGACATGTAAATAATTCCCCCTCCCCGAAACCTTGTAATAGCTAGGATTTACAATTCCCACAATTTTAATTTCTGCAAATTAGTAACTGCTTAGATGTATGATTAATAGGATTGCATGGCAAGAGGTAAAAACAAAACGCTAGTGAACTTAACACAAGACTAAAATAACTGAAAACAATCCAATTGCACATGCGCACCTCTAGGGTACCCCACTTTGGTTGCCTTCGGAAAACAATCATAACTCTCGAAACGTGAGAGATTTTAGTGGCTACCCTCCGGTTTAAAGATCATAAGTCCCTCGATGACCCTCTCGACGTTGCCTCGATAAAAATTATCTTAAAACCCTAGGGTAGTTACTAAGGTTTCTTGCCCAGTTTCCTCCGTGACTATAAACGTCCCTTCGAATGTCCCTCAAACATCCGACGACTAGGGCTATCTACTCACTAATAGTAGGATAGCACTATCTAAAGGAAAAGAGGAAAAGAACAACCCTTTCGAGTAAAGTAGATAGTTCCTAGATGCTATGCTCAAAATAAATTTTTACACTTACACAAAACAACTTTCAAAAACGCTTTATCAATACACTTGAGGACCGATACAAGAGTTATCATAAAGAAAATTGCCTTACTATTGGCATTTTAAAAATACTTTTCAAAACACACAAAGCACAAGGTCTTTCAAATTGAGCTAAGCATCTAAGAGCCCGTAGATAACTACAGATAGAAAGGGTGCTAACACCTTCCCTTTCCATAATCTACCCCCTTACTCAGAAATACTCTCGAAAGGTCTTTTTCTGTTCTTTTCACCCTTTCCTTTGTTGGATAAAAGAAAAGTCAATGGCGACTCTTGCTATCCGCAACATTTGCAAACACAAACGCAAAACAGTATAACAGTCGGTTCTTCCACCGTATTACAGAACTGGCGACTCTGCTGGGGATTTTTATATAAAGTGGGGTTACCTTAGAGATTAGTTCATTTTAATTGCTTTACATTGTGTGTTTGTATGCTTTAATTCTAAGGGTTTTTATTTGGGTTGTTACTAAAAGATCCTACACCCGGATCTGGGACACCTTTTAGGTAAGCAACAGTAGATCGTGGAGACTGTACAACATAGACCGATATGGTTGAAGCGATGACTGCGTTAGTGTGACATATTTGTTGGTACCGATATCCCTTGTGTTAAATCTAGGAGAATGTGGGGCCGCTGTGTGGTGTTATAAAGCACTAACGGATCTTAGAATCTTAGTTGAACAAACTTGGCCATTAGAAATTAGTGAGATAGCAGTCCTCGTATAAATATGAGGATTAGTTGATACTCGGTGCTACACTCATTGAGAATGGACTTTCGGGATATTTGGGCGACGAGAAAAGATCGCCTGAGCTGAAATAATGCCTGATAAAGAAAGATTGGTGATATTGAGACTCCTTAGAACCCGATTAATATTACTAGGACAGGTTGAGCCAACTGAAACTTCAAGAGGGTACTTACCTACAAACTCCTTGCAAGCCTGAACCTAAGGCTACTTGTGTGACTTGTTTGCTTTAATTATCTAACAACATGAATTCCTTGCAGGACTTATTTATAGTCATCTGAACCTCTTGCAAGACTTACTTGTCTTAATCACCTTACATTGTAGCTTGATGCATAACATACACCTCATAACATCATGCGATAGAATTTCCTTAACCATTTCAAGAATCTCAAGGGTCTGTGATGCAGGTTATGATGAACCAGACGTCTAACAAGGGGAAAGGTGATTTACTTTCTTCTAGCCAATGTCGTCTAAAGACCAAAGCGTGATAACTTGAGTCAGAGGATATGACCCACTCGACACGGTGAGCTTGATTCTCGTAGAAGGACCTTCAACGATACGAATTTCTTCAATCAAAGCTGCAGTCGGATTCTAACAACTTCTTTTGTTTACCCCATGAGATCCTTGAAAACATTTCATGCATGTCATTACATAACAGGTTTTCCAGTACATGTTTCTCATTTTCTCGCTGTTTATTCCAGCAAGGAAAATGGCTCTCAAACAGAATGACAGAGATCTCCAAAATCAAGATGCCCAGTTCAAGGAAATGTTCCTAAATCTATCCAAGGGGCAAGAAGAATTGAAAGCACTCCTCGCTGGGAGCTTGACCAAGAAAAATCCTGACAATAACAAGGATGACCAGTTGGAACAACTGCAATTTGAGATGGAAAAGATGAGAATCCAAATGAGTAGTCAGATGGTTCTTATCCAAAATTTAGCTCGGGACAAGAAAAGTTAAGGATTCTCATCAGCAAGCTTCATCAAGACAGATACGACAGTCTGGGGAAAACTGCTAGAGCTTGGGGCCTAATCAATGATCAATCTCTCTTAGCAGATAAGGAATTGGGTGAGATGTTCATGCAGGAGCATGTTGAAAATAGACTCAGGAGCAGTGAAGTTCAGGGGACTGCATCCTCAAGTGCTCAGAAGAAGCCATACAATGGGAAGAAAGAGTCCAATGTTGTGTACAATCATAAGGGCCGCAATAAGAGTAATCTCAACCAATTTGTGGAGGTAGTGCGAACCTTTATTCCAGCACCGATGCAACAACAACGACAAGGAAATCATCGTAGGCAGGAGACGCCCAAAAGGAAATTCACCAAAATTAACATGTCCTTGGCTCAGGTATTGCAACACATTTTGAAGATGGAGTTGATTACGTTAAGGGTTCCTCCTCGGAATCCCAATGTCTCCGCTCCTAGCTCTCGTCCTAATGCAATGTGCACATACCATTCCAATAGTCTTAGACATGGTACAAATGACTGTTGGGCATTGAAAAATAAGATTCAGGACTTGATCAATGAAGGAGTGCTGGAGTTCACACAAGATGGCCAGACTAAATTCTTCTGCCATCCCTCAAAGGCACACCATCTGAAGTGACAAGTTTAGACAAAGAGGCTTTTTGTTCATTAGAATTTTCAAATTGTATATTTCTTTTGATTGTTCGAACACTTATTTAAGTTAAACTTTGTTATTCCATTATTGCATTGCATATGTTTGTCTTGAACTAATCCATTCATGTTCACTATACTTAAGCTATGTTTGTACTTCCCTTTTGTGATATTTAACTCTCGATTGAAAGTTATAGGCCTTTAGAGGGAGGATGACGAAAAAATACCATAATCTCTATAGTATGCTTGGGAATAGACCTTGCTGAAGATGTACATGTGTTCTTTCAAATACTAAACAATGAAGTTATAAGGAAGATAATCCCTAGTCAGCCCCCTTTGAGCCTAAGAAGTAGGAGTTCTCTTTTTCATGAAAATTGAAACCCCTAATCATAACCTGGGGCAGGGTAGTTTCTCAATTAATTCAAAAGTGCAATCAATCGCAAGCTTTCTCTTCATACACGATGAGTGGTGTCGAAGATTCCCTTCTAAAACAAAACATGGTGATGGTTCTGCATAATCATCAAAACAGGCAGTCATTCTCTCTCAAAAGAAAAGCCCGCTGAGTCAAAACCTATGAAGGAGACTTAAGAAAAAACTAGGGCATCCCGGTGACTGTAATCACAAAAGAAACAGTTCAGGCAAAATAATAGGGATAATAATAAAAAAATAGGTTGCTACAAATATTACAAAAAAAAACTGCCTCCTCAAAATAAACTTCAATATCCTAACCATCACCAGAATATCAGGGCAAAGATTCAGACTCAATTGGGATCTAAACGCACAATTAACTGAGCATAGGTCTGAAGAACATCACGAAGAACGAGTTGGGTACAAATAAATCTCGAGCCTTTATCCTTTGTTTCGTAAACCGTGAACTAGGCCACATTACAACCCCTAAAAGTCCTAGCTGAAGCATGAGTTAGTTCGAAGGCATACTGTTACGAAAAGGTATCCTGACTCCTGTAAGGTTTACTATAAATCCTGAGTTGATATCACATTCTTGCAAACTTTTGTTTTACTTAAAAAAATGAATTTTCAAAAAAAACTTCAAGACAGACATAAGCTTTGTATTTTTAATACCACTGTTTGCATATAACTAATTGTTCAACAACAGAGAAATTCGCACGACGAAAATTCAATGAACGAAAATCCTCTTAATGGACAAAATCACTTAAAATAGAAAGAAACTTCCAATAACAAACCTTCCATAATCAAGGGGCATGCCATGGTATCTAACTGATCTGGGGCAGTCAAGTCAAGATTAAAGGAATCTCTCAAAAGTGCTGAATAGCCAGGGGCAGATCTCCGTCTGAATCACTTGGGGCATTGGACATGAATTCCAGCAAAGAATTACGTACGATCAAGCAAACATTTTCTGGTAGTATTACAACACTTACTACTATGGACAATGACAATTCTCCGCACGCTCTGAATGCGGACATAGTCGAAAAATACTACGGATGAAAAAAGACTCGCTAGGTTGACTGGCCTAGGCAAAAATAAGGGCATCCCAGTGAACCAAAGGAGTTCGGGCAAAAATTAGGGACATGTGATTAAAACTGTACACCCGTCAAGTTGAAAACATGAAAATGCGGCTTGGGCAAAAAAGGGTATCCTAGTGGACTGAAAATCTAAAAGGACAGTCTAGGAAAAAGTTAGGGATTAAAGCATATGACTATGTCACGTCATATCATCGCTTGTCTATCAGTAGAAGGCTTATCACCCCGATCAACATTTACTCAAGACTCCAGGAGTTGGGATAACATTCAAACCATCTACAAAATCCCCAGTAGATACTTTCTCCAGCTGGTACCAGAGACAGAGACGTCCTCTTACAAAGTCATTGCTACATTTTCAGCATACAACCCAGTGATGTCAGGTGTTCCAATACCCCCGGCAGAGCAAGAATCTCCAATTATTACCCTGGCATCTTAAAGAATTCCTTAGCCTGGTTCACAAGCTTCTTGGGTTTCCCAACAGGGTTTCATAAAAATCCCCAAGCGGATTACAGAGTTTCCCTTCCCCAACAAAGTTTATTTTTCTAACAACAGAAATCCGTCTCCCAGCATTTCAACTTCAACAAAATTTAAAGACTTACAATCTTCATCCCCCTGCAACAATCAAGTATTTATTTTCCCTAGTTCAACAACACTGCAATAGAAAAACTGATACGTTCATACATGGCATTCATACATCATTTTACAAGCGTCATAGCATATGTAGCAAAAATGCATGTATCACAATCTCATTTATTTTGAGAACATCATTACCCAATGCACTTCATGCATCATGATACTGCATACAACTAATTCTTTACCTTTTGAGGAAAGATCAATAGACGAATATCATTATCAATTTTCAACAAGTTCTAGATTAATACCTGAAACAAGATAAGACAACTATCTGTGAACAAATGATTGTAGATTAATACCTGAAACAAGACATGACAACTATCTACATATTGAAGATTAACTCCCGGAACAAGATGGAGAAACTATCTTTCTTTCTCTTAGGTCAGAGACTAATTCCTGAAACTAGACAGGGCGACTATCTCAACGACCAACAAAATCAAGTTCCAGATTTATTCCTGAAACCATACAAGATAACTATCTGTGAACAAAAAATTGTAGATTAATAGCTGAAACAAGACAGGACAACTATCTACATATTTAAGATTAACTCCCGGAACAAGACGGGAAAACTATCTTTCTTTCTCTTAGGTCAGAGATTAATTCCTGAAACCAGATAGGGCGACTATCTCAACGACCAACAAAAGCAAGTTCCAGATTAATTCCTAAAACCAGACAAGCCAACTATCTGTGAATAATAGATTGTAGATTAATACCTGAAACAAGACATGACAACTATATACATATTAAAGATTAATCTCGGAACAAGACGAGGAAACTATCTTTCTTTCTCTTAGGTCAGAGATTAATTCCTTAAACCAGACAAGGCAACTATCTCAATGACCAACAAAAGCAAGTTCTAGATTAATTCCTGAAACCAGATAGTGCAACTATCTGTGAAGGACTGATTGTAGATCAATTCCCAAAATAGGACGGGGCGACTATCTACAAGACCAGGTCAGAGATTAATTCCCGAAATAAGCCAGGGCAACTATCTCTATGAACAACAAAAAACAAGTTCCAGATTAATACCTGAAACAAGACAGGACAAATATCTGTGAACAACTGATTGTAGATTAATACCTGAAACAAGATAGAACAACTATCTACATGAGCAGATTGAAGATTAACTCTCGAAACAGGACAAGGAAACTATCTTTCTTTCTCTAAGGTTGTAGATTAATTCTTGAAACAAGCCAGGGCAACTATCTCAACGACCAGCAAAAGGAGAGTTCCAGATTAACACCTGAAACAAGACAGGACAACTATCTGTAAACAACCGATTATAGATTAATACCTGAAACAAGCCAGGGAAACTATCTACATATTGAAGATTAACTCCCGAAACAAGACGAGGAAACTATCTTTCTTTCTCTTAAGTCAAAGATTAATTCCTGAAATAAGCCAGGGCAAGTATCTCAACGACCAATAAAAGCAAGTTCCAGATTAATTCCTGAAACCAGACAGGGCAACTATCTGTGAACAACTGATGGTGGATCAATTCCCGAAACAAGACGAGGTGACTATCTACACGACCAGACAAAGCAATCTTACACGGGTTCCTTCTCATGATCTCCAGATGCAGCTTTACACGGGCTCATCCTGAAGTAATCTTACACGGGTTCCTTCTCATGATCTCCAGATGCAGCTTTACATGGGCTCATCCTGAAGCAATCTTACACAAGTTCCTTCTCATGATCTCCATATAAAACTTTACACTGGCTCATCCTGAAGCAATCTTACACGGGTTCCTTCTCATGATCTCCAGATGCAGCTTTACACGGGCTCATTCTGAAGCAATCTTACACGGTATCCTTCTCATATATCTCTAGATGAAGTTTAACACAGACTCATCCTGAAGCCCTGCACGTGCCCCTTCTAATATATTTCCAGATAACGATTAATTTCATTTTCCCTAATCAGTTACTATGAAGCCTGGATTCCAACCAGAAAACATCTAACTTTCATCTCTCCAATCCAGAGATAACACCTCAGTAGAGCCATGGACAACTAAATCTCCTAGACTCTATTCCCCAGAGTCTTCCTCAAGCAGGAGAACAACAAAAACCAACATTCTCCAGTGGAGTCCTCCTCAGACAACAGGAACATGAATCCCTATAAAGAGACCTCTTATGAAGTCATCTACTTTGGATGGCATCTTTAAGCCCATCTCCGACAACTCTCAGTCATCTTCTCCAAATTGCATCTGTAAGCCCATTCCCGATATCATCAACCAACAGTGTTGCTTCATGCGAGTGCAAATTTCTGGGCACTCTAGTGTTCAATCATCTTCCACCTTCAGATTACGAAAGGCATATAAGCCAATATAAATCCTCAGGTTTAAGAAGATTGAACAGGGGTAACTATTGTACCCCAAAATTTGTCCTCCCATTTTTACTCAAGATATGCTCATTGAGGTCCTCAATTGCTCAAGAAGCTTCAAATGATTTCAATGGCACCCTATATGCCTCAGCATAATGGCACAACTGAAAGAAGAAAAAGAAGTGTACATAACAAGGTGTAGGTCGAAAGCTGAAATATACCTAGGAGCTTTTGGGTTGAAACAGCTTCGACAGCAGTATGCAGTCTAATTTGATGCTCAATGAAGCATTAGGATCGAAGGAAGGATAATTCGAAAGAAAGCATAAGGAGGATTTTGTGAAGTCTTCGATTGATGAAGATCTAGTAAAGAGAGTCTTCGAAGGGTTCGTCTTCGAACCATTGAAGTATATGCCATTCGAAGCATTACAAGGAGAGACCTTTCGACTAAAATGGTGTTTGAATGGGTGCTTCTAAAAGAAGAATATTTGGAATTCAAAAAGCTTTTACCTTTTCCAAAGAAACACATGGAAATCTAATGGTTCGAAAGAAAGCGTGAGGAGGCTTTTATGAAGTCTTCGATTGGAAGAGCTAGTAAAGAGCGTCATCGAAAGGTTCGTTTTTGAACCATGGAAATATAGGCCATTCGAAGCATTACAAGGAGATACCTTTCGACTGACAGGTTGTTTGAATGGGTGCTTCAAATAGAAGGATATTTTGAATTCAAAATCTTTTATCTTATCCAAAGAAGCAAGTGGAAGTCTAAGGGTTCGAAGGACGTACAACCTTCAAACATGGCGTGATCGAAAGACAATTAGGGATGAATCAGCCAAATATAAGTCACCTTAGAGATTTTGGCATGTACCTTAACAGGTGTTTGACAATTGAAGTGAAATTCTGATGCTCATAGGTTACCTTTCGATTGGTGCATACAAGCTGCATTCACCAATCGAAGATGAACTAGTGAGCAAGAAAGATATTCTTGTAGACAAAAGCAAATGGTGGGAGTTGAAATCGAAGGACCACCTACACAACTGTGTTTGAAAGAAAAAATAAAACGAAGCTTCGACAGAACAAGATGAAGAGGTGATGCTTCAATTGGTCTGGTTCAAGGAAAAGAGATTCGAAAGGAACAAGAGCTGAGTTCGATTGGGCTGATTGGATAGTTTTCAGATCAAGCAACTAAGGCAGATAGTGACCCAATCGAATAGGCCATGATGATGAGGCCTCGAACCATTCGAATTTGGACTAAGAGCCATAAAAAATAATAAAGTTTAGGAGCATTCAAAAGAATCAAGATGTGAAAATTTGAAACGAATACTATCTAGGTTCACTCAAAGTCCAAAATGGTAGAAAATATCTCAAAATGGCAACTTCTTAAAACTTTCGATTTTGCTTTAAAAGCCATGGTTAATGGTTGATTCATGCCATTTTCGTCCACCACCACACCACTATAAATACACGACAGGATTGTCTATCAAAGGTCCACACACACGCATTTCCCATGCAAAAAAAACATTACCTACACACACAAGAAGTTGCCCCAGAAATCCACCCCAAATTCTCCAAACCTTCACAAAGTTGTCATAATTGATGCCATCTTTGCATGCCTCCTCAATCCAAAACAAGCATTCCACTCATTCCCTGAAGGTTCCAGGAGACGCTTCCAAGCATTAGGCATGTCCAACGCACATAGGAGCATCACTCACACAATCCCTCCATTGATAACTTGCCTTCGATCTCAAACTCATTCAATATGTAATTTAAATCCATATTGATCGTATATCCATGATATGAATGATGTTTGTGATTGTTTTAACGTGTTACATCAGTACTAAAGTAACAGGGCACCATTATTAGGGCGTTTGAAAGTGAGCCCTTCGAATCTCAAAATCTAGATGCCTCTTTCTTTGTGGCTTGTGCAACACGTATGTATTGATTTTGAATTATATATCTAATTTGTTTTATTAATATAATGTCGTGATTTTATTTGTATCAACGAGTGAACAAACAACTCAGACGGTAAAGGGAAACGTGTGCAATAGAAAGGGCATGGGTTCGATACACAGGTCGTGTATTATGTTTTTTCTTATAATTATCTTGGAAATTCAGTGTGTTGCGTTTCAAACACTTCCCATGCGCCTTCAAGCTCCAGCCAATGGATGACATGGAGATCAGATCCAATGCCCCAGGAGTACCACCTCATGATGGACCCTCAATGGCCAATAGCACAGGAGCCCAACGTGGCCCGGACTTATTTTCATTTGGGCTAAACAAAAATCCAATTCACACCCCCTGTTACCTTTACTATCCTGGCCCATTTTATTTTGCTTTTAATTGTTTTTTTATAGCATTATAAAATCAGATAAAAAAATCATAAAAAATATTAGGTTACTATTTTCTCAACTAAATTAAGTTTGTAAATTAATCGATTAATTATTTTAACCCTTTTATTAATTTTAAAATAAATAGACTTAGGATCTTAAATCAAATTTCTTTCGATGGTCAAAAACAAACAAAAAGATTTCATTTTTATTAGGAATTTTAGACGTATTTTCAATTTGCGCGTTTACTTTTTACTTTCGCACTTTTGCATATTATTGTATCAACTTACTGGGATGTAATAGACCTAACTAGGACTTTACTTTACTATTTTTTTATAATTTTCCCCAAGTTTTGGACATGTAAATAATTCCCCCTCCATGAAGCCTTGTAATAGTTAGGATTTGCAATTCCCACACTTTTAGTTTCTGCAAATTATTAACTGCTTAGATGTATGATTAATAGGATTGCGTGGCAAGAGTTAAAAACAAAACTCTAGCGAACTTAGCAAAAGACTAAAATAACTGAAAACAATCCAATTGCACATGCGCACCTATAGGGTACCCCACTTTGGTTTCCTTCAAAAAATAGTCACAACTCTCGAAACTTGAGAGATTTTAGTGGCTACCCTTCGGTTTAAAGATTATAAGTCCCTCGATGACCCTCTCAATATTGCCTCTGTAAAAATGATCTTAAAAACCTAGGGTAGTTACTAAGGTTTCTTGCCCAGTTGCCTCTGTGACTATAAACCTCCATTCGAATGTCCCTCAAACATCCGAAGACTAGGGCTACTTACTCACCAATAGTAGGATAACACTGTCTAAAGGAAAAGAGGAAAATAACAACCCTTTAGAGTAAAGTAGATAGTTCCTAGATGCTATGCTCAAAACAAATTTTTAAACTTACACAAAATAACTTTCAAAAACGCTTTATCAACACTCTTGAGGACTGATACAAGAGTTATCATAAAGAAAATCGCCTTACTATTGGAATTTCAAAAATACTTTTCAAAAAACACAAAGCACAAGGTCTTTCAAATTGAGATAAGCATCTAAGAGCCTGTAGATAACTACGGATGGAAAGGGTGCTAACACCTTCCCTTTCCATAATCTAACCCCTTACTCAGAAGTACTCTCGAAAGGTATTTTTCTGTTCTTTTCACCCTTTCCTTTGTTGGATAAAAGAAAATTCGGTGGTGACTCTTACTTACCATAACATTTGCAATCACAAACGCAAAACCAGTATAACAGTCGGTTCTGTCACCGTATCACATTAAGCATGCACTATTTTAATTTTTATTTCTATTTATTTGAATTTTTATTCATTTAAATATGAATTAAATCAAATAAATTAAATAAAAATATAAGAAATAATGGGCTAATGCATCTGGGCTTGGATTTACCCATCATGGAGCCCAAGATTTCATGCAAGGTACATCAAACCTATCCAGGTTTATTGCAAAACAAAATGGGCAAGAATATCTTATTTTTGGAAATATTTCAAAATTGATTTTGGTGTTAAAACCATGTCTTAATGCCTTTATTCTTTCCATCATGGTTTTAAATCCTTTTCTCCCTCTATATAAAGCACTACAAGGCAGGCCAAAGGGAACACGAAATTCCTCTTCAAAAAGCTCTCCATAAGCTCTTCACAAAGCTCTACCAAATCCTCAAAAATTCCTCAAAATTGCCAAAATTCGCAACTGCTTTTCCAGGCATAATCAAACCAAACCAGTGATCAAACCTTACTCCTGAGATTCCCAGAAGTCTCCCCAAATCCAAGAACACGTCCAGCCGTGCTTAGAAGGCCATTCATGAACTCATGAGTGGTAAACTGTTTGTTCATTTTTGTATAATCAGTTGCAGGACTATTTAACATTTTTTGTGATACAGTTGCATTCATATTAGAGAACATGACATGAACAAGTGATCGCGTGATGTTTTTGACGTTAGAATCATGCTCGTCATGCGCTCTCACATCAACATCATCAAATCCAAATCCAGCAATCCAGATCTGAGCACCCACGATAGGCCTCATGGGAGAAATGCACAGGATCCCTAAGATTTTTCTTCCAGCGTCTGGGTCAATTTTGTTGGGCCAATTTCTTTCTGATTCTCACACCCCCTAATTACTTATTTTGCAGCTTGGGCCAATTTAACTTTTTTTTTTGCTTTATCTTTTATTATTTGTTTTATTTTACTTCAATTATTTCTTCTTTATAACAAAAAAACAAAAAATCATAAAATCATAAAATCATAAAATCACAAAAAAATATTAGACTTAGATTTTTATTAATTAAAATTAATTTTAATTAATTATTTAATCATCTTTTTTAATTAATTAAATTAATTAGAATTAGGTTTTCATTAATTTAATTATTAATTTTCCTAAACAAAAAAACAACAAAAACATTTCTTTCTTTTTATCATTTAGATTTTTTAGGTTCTCTTTATATCTTTCTCTTTTCTCCCCCGCACGTTTATTTTATTCGCATTATTTTCACAATTATGTAATTGCCTATGGATTGTAATAGTTTAATTAGGACCATTTACATTTCTTTTCCCCGTTTTGGTTTGTAATTCCCCCATCCATAAGTCTTGTGTTGTACCCCAAAATTTTCCCTCCCTTTTTGCTCAACACATGCCCATTAAGGTCCCCAACTTTCCCAAGGATGACCAAGAATTGACCAGACAAATTCTCCTCCTAAGGCAATAAACCTTTGACTAGGGTTTCAATTTTCATCAAGATATGAGAGCTCCAATGGTCTCAAATGTTTCCCATGGTCCTAATTTTCCTTCAAGTTTGTCCATGACAAATTTCATGCCTTGCACTACAAGTTTGCTCAGTCAATTGCTCAAATGCCTGAAAATCAACTATATTAGGTCAAACATCAACTGTGGCCTATATACAGTCAAACTTCAAGATTTTTGGTCAAAATCAACATATTGAATTGATATCCATCATTTGATAAAGGGTTGATCATGATTCCTCAAGAAATGCTCATAGTTCATCAAAAGTCAAGAATTGCTAATTAGGGTTTTTATAGGAAAAGTCAACAAAACTTTGACCAATCATAACTTTCACATAATTCATCAATTTTCCCCCAACCAAAGCTCATTTTGAATAGAATCCAATTCCATACGACTTATCTTCATCCCACAAGTTTAAGAGATTCACCATTTGAAAGATACAAGCTCAGACATTACAGGTTATTTTCAAAAAGTCAACAAAAGCCACTTTTTTCCAAGACCTTTTACATCAAGACAAGATCTTTAAATGCAAAATTGATCAAAAAAGGGATTGAAGTGGACATCTTGGGATTTCCAAAAAAGTCCAAGATCATCATCATGAGATAAAAATTGAGCAAGTTATGGCTCGCCCAAGTTGGGAAAATTTTGGAAATTTCAAGAATGGTGCATTAAGCAAATTTGAATTTTTGAGTCAATGACCTAACTTTTTAAGGTTCAAATATTTTCCTAAGTTTATAGAGGACCTCTAATATTATTTTTTCATGGCCTTGCATTTTCTACCTATTTTTTACATATTTATTTTAATTTATTTCAAATAAATATAAAATAAATTGTACAAAATAATTGGAAATGGGCTTTGAGCTTTGGGATGATGATTTGGCTTGCCTTAGGGCCCATGATTCTGTGCACAAGTGTCCAGGTTCATTCAAGCATGGAAAGGGCAAGATGTTCAAGTTTTGGAAACTATTCAATTTGTTTGATTTTGACATAAAAGCATGGCATTATGGTGAAGATTCTTACCATGAAAGTTTGTCTCCTCCCTCTCCACTATAAGTATCAGCAATGTGCAAGACAAACTCACGCCTACATAGCCTAGAAGGAACCACATAAATTTGTGAAAAATTGTCAAGAATCGTGAATTTTGAAAAAGCAAGGTCCAGCCATCATTGGTCCAAAACAAGGGTTCAAACATCATCCTGAAGCTTCCAGGGACTCAACCCAGCCCTCGAGCAAGCCTGTAATATCCCAAATCATCAGGTCCTGATCTCACCAATTGGTAAAACTTCCTTGATCTCAAACTCATAAGATACTTGATCTAAATCTATATTGATCATATATATATATATATATATATATATATATATATATATATATATATATATATATATATATATATATATATATATATATATATATATATATATATATATATATATATATGCTTCTACTGATATTTGTATGTGTTTGAACGTATCACATGCGAAGCTAATGCCCAGGATCACATTATGCCATGATTAACCGTTGTTAGGATTTCAAGCTTGAACCCAATCATGCGTGAGGAGTTAGTAAATTTAGATTCTATAATCATCATCAGGAGGATTTTTTAAGGCAGGTTGCATTAATTGTTTTTCCGTTTGACTGAGTTTTTCAGGTGACCCACCGGAGAAGACGGTGGAAACCACCGACTCTGGTGGTTGGACTGGCCGACCTTAAGTCAACTAGCTGGCGTGGCAGGAAGACAACATCCCATTGTCTGGATTTGAATGAATCTCTCTCTCTCTCTCTCTCTCTCTCTCTCTCTCTCTCTCTGTGCCTCATTGGTTTGTTTGAAATACATGGACCGCACTTGATGGCGCACGTTTGAAAACTTAACAGTTATCCTTATTTTGCATTATAGTTTAGTGTTGTTATTTTATACACGAATGATATAGCAGTACAACTGGTAAAGGAGTATGTATATGAGGGAAGGAACCTGGGTTCAAGTCCCAGGCTCAACATTTTCTTATTTTCTTGACATTTTCATGCAGATCCAATATTTCTCACATTCAGGCGCATATGGTACACCATCCATCCACACCATCAAATGCCAGCAGATGAAGATCTAACATCCCAAGCGTGTGGTGCATGATGAACCCTCAAGGGGCAAGTCACACCAGATCAAACCCAAATATGGGCTTAGCCTATTTGGGCCTAACCAATTCAATTCCCACCCCCCTTGTTTCTTTCCAGCACTTAGGCCCGTTTGGGCATTTTTTGTATTGTTTTATTTTTTTTTATTTTTATTGTTTTGTTTTCTTTTATTACTTAATTAACCAAATAAAAAAAACTCACTAAAAATTAGGTTTAGACTCTTTTAATTAAATAATTAATTTCTTTAATTAATTAATTAAAATTTAACTTCTTTTCTTTAATTTAAAACCAATTAGAATTTAGGTTTAATTTAACTCAATATTTTCCTAAATAAACAAAAACAACAAAAAATATTTTCTTGTTTACTTAGAAATTATTAGGGTTTTAGACGTTCGTCTCCATTTCGCGCGCATTTATTTTATTCTCGCATTTTAATAATGTAACTGATTATGGGATATAATAGTTTAGACTTAAAATTCCGCATTTTATTTTCTTGCACTTCTTAATGTATTGACCCAAAGCATTGTAATAGTCTAGGATTTAAATTTTCTCACTTTAAATTTCCACAAATATCAACTGTTAGTAACTAGGCCTGTATGATAAGACTAAAAACAAAATGTTAGCAAAACTTAATGCAAAAGATAAATAACTGAATCAATACACTTGCACATGCTCACCTCTAGGGTATCTCCCACTTCGGCTGCCTTCGAAAACGGTCACAATTCTCGAAACGTGAGAATCTTTAGTGGTTGTCCTTTAGTTCAAGAGATCACAAGTCCCTCAATGACCCTTTCAATGCTTCCTCGGTTAAAAAGTGATCTTAGAACTTTAGGACAATTACTAAAAGTTCTTGCCCAGTTGCCTTAGTGACCGTAAATGTCCCTTTGATAGTCCCTCAACATCCAACGATGGGGCTACCTACTCACTAATAGTAGGATATCACTATCTAAAGGAAAGGAGGAAAAGAACGCCTTTTTCGAGTAGGTAAATAAATGTTAGATACTTTCTCAAAAACAATTTTTTCACACTACACTTTCAAAACCATTTTCAAAAAATGCTTTATCAACACTCTTGACGACTGATACAAGAGTTAGCATAAAGAAAACAAAATTTTCAAAACACACAAACACGAAAGCAATTTTCAAAATGAGCAAGTACCTAAGAGCCCGTTGAAAACCACAGATGGAAAGGGTGCTAATACCTTCCCTTTCCATAATCTACCCCCCTTACTCAGAAAATCTCGAAAAAGGTCTTTTTCAGTTCTTTTCACCCTTTCCTTTGTTGGATAAAAGAAAAGTTAGTGGAGACTATTGCTTACCGCACATTTGCAAATACAAAACGCAAACCAGTATTAACATTCGATTTTGCCACCGTATCATAGAACTAGCGACTCTGTTGGGGATATTTTAAAAAGTGGGGTTTACCTTAGGGTTTAGTTCATTTCTAAATTGCTTTCCTTGTTTGTTTTGATTGCTTTACTTTTAAAGGTTTTCTTGGGATACTATAGATCCTATACCCAGATTTGGGGCATCTTTTTAGGTAAACAACAATAGATCATGGAGATTGTACGACGTAGACTGATATGGTTGAAGCGATAACTGTGTTGGTGTGACACTTTGGTTGGTACCGGTATCCCTTGTGTTGAATCGAGGAGAATACAGGGTCGACGCATGGTGTCGTGAAGCACTAACGGAACTTAGAACCTTAGTCGAACGAACTTGGCCATTAGAAAGTAGTGATATAGCCGACCTCCGTGTAAAGCTGGGAATCGATTGGTACTCGATACTACACGCGTTGAGATCGGACTTTCGGGATGTTTCAGCCACAAGAAAAGATTGCTAAGCTGAAATAATACCGATAAAGAAAGATCAGTGATATTGAGATTCCTTATAACTCTGTTACTATTTCTAAGACAGGTTGAGCCATCTGAACATTCAAGAGGGTACTTACCTGCAAACCCCACGCAAGCCTAAACCTAAGGCTGCTTATGTGATCTGTTTGCTTTCAACTTGAGCTACTTGCAGGGTTTTTATCTAATAACATGATCTCCTTGCAGGATTTTGTTTACAGTCATTATCCAGTAACCTGGACTTCTAAGACTCACTCATCTTCATCACCTTACACTTTTGCTTGACACATAGCATACACATCATAACATCATGCCACAACATTTCCTTAACCATTTCAAAGATCTCGAGGGTTTGTGATTCAGGTTATGATAAATCAAACGTCTAGAAAGGGGCAAGGGGATTTATTTTCCTCTAGCCAATGCCGTCAAAGGATCAAAACTCAACAACTTGAGTCAGAGGCTATGACCCACTTGATATGGTGAACTTGACTCTCTTAGAAGGACACTCAACAATATGAAGTTCTTCAATCAAAGCTGTAAATTTCAACTTCTGACATTTTCTTGTTTACCTCGCGAGATCCTTGAAAACATTACATGCATGCCATTTCATAACAGGTCTTCCAGTATAGGTTTCTCATCTTTTTGATGTTTATTTCAGCAAAAGAAATGACCCTTGAACAAAAAGTAAAAGACCTTCAAGCTCAAAACGCTCAGTTCCAACAAATGTTCATGGCTTTGGCCCAGGGGCAGGAAGAACTGAAAGCTCTCGTCATCAAAGAGAAGAAGGAAAAGAAACCGGCTGGCATCCTGAATATAGGAAGAAGACTCAGAGGACCAGTTAAAGGAGCTCTAGATCTTTCGACTCCATCAAATAAGGGGGGTAATCATGAAGAAGATAGCAACCCAAAGGCTGATGAAGACGAAGCTGATTATTCTGAGGAGCAATATCCTCCTGCTGATGATAAATACAAATAGTTGAGGGATCGTATCAATGCTATGGAGATTCAACAGATACCTGGCTTGGACTTTGAAGAATTAGGGCTGGTTTCAGGCGTGATCATCCCACCGAAATTCAAGGTTCCCACGTTCGCCAAATATGACGGGGTTTCTTGTCCTAAACTTCACTTGAGATCATATGTCAGAAAGATCTAGCCTCACACTACTGACTGGAAGTCATAAGTCCATTTCTTCCAAGAAAGTTTAGCTTGAACACAACTGGAATGGTTCTATCAACTAGAAAGAACAGAAATTTATACCTGGGAAGACTGGGCTGCTTCTTTCTACAAGCAGTACCAACACAATGCTGACCTTGCTCCAACTTGTACACAACTTCAAAGCATGTCTATGGGTTCTAGAGAAGGCTTCAAAGAATATGCCCATAAATGGAGGGATCTAGCTGGCAGGGTACAACCTCCCCTGAAATATCAGGAAATGGTAGATATGTTCATGGGCACCCTGACTGGCCCGTTCTTTAATATGTTGATTGGGAGTTCCTCATCTGGGTTCACAGAGATGGTTCTGACTGGAGAAAGGGTCGAAAGTGGTATCAAGAGTGGGAAGATCCCGATGGCTGCATCTTCTAATGCTGAGAAGAAGCCATTTGCTGGTAAGAGGGAAGCCAATGTTGTGTATGGCCATAAGGGTCGTAATAAGGTAGACGACCATAATCAATCTGTGGGGGAAATACTGGTTTCTAGTCCTACGCCTATGCAACGACACCAACAGGGGAATCAACATAAAGAGGTCGCGTCTAATAGACAATTCACCAGAATAAACATGTCACTAGCTCAAGCGTTACAACACATGTTGAAGGAAGAGTTGATTACGTTAAAGGCTCCTCTACGAAATCCCAATACTTCTGCTCCTAGTTACCACCCCGACGAAAGGTGTGCATACCATTCTGATAGTCCTGGACATGATACAAATGGCTGTTGGGCTCTGAAGAACAAAATTTAGGATGCGATTGATGCTAAAGAGATTGAATTCGACCCTCCAGAGACTCACAAAGTGATCAATGCTCCTAGACCAAATCATTGAGAACGTCCAGTTCACTTTTTATTTTTCGTTTGTAATTTCATTTATTATTCAAATAATTACTGCCATGCCGAACTTTGGTTTTCCCATTAATGTATCACATATGTTTTTCTTGAATGATTTCATTGTCATTTTATTTAAACTGTTTTCTTTCTTCCTTTATGTGATATTCGACTCTCGATTAAAAAGCTATAAGCCTTTAGAGGGAGGATGACAAAAACGATACCATAATCTCACACAGTGTGCTTTTGAACAGATCTTGTTGACGATGTACATGCGTTGTTTCAAATCCCAAACAGTGGAGTCATAAGGAAGATAATCCCTAGTCAACCCCTTTGAGCCTAAGAAGTAGGAGTTTTTCTTTTCACACAAATTAAAACCCTTAATCATAACCTGGGGCAGGGTAGTTTCTGAGTCAATTCAGAGGCGCATTCAGTCGCAATCTTCTGCTTCATACACAATGAATGGTATCAAAGACGTCCTTCCAAATCAAAAGATGGTGATAGGTTCCGCGTAATCATCAAAATAAGCAGTCATTATAAAATCCCATTAAGTCAAAACTTGTGAAGGAGACTTAAGAAAAACTGGGGCATCCTGCTGACTTTAATCACAAAAGAAACAGTTCAGGCAAAAGATCAGAATAATAAAATCAAAAAAAGGAGGTTCCCATAAATCCTCAACTAAAAAGAAGATTACAAAAATATCTGCCTCTTCAAAATAAACTTTCAGTATTCGAACCATCACTAGAATATCAAGGACAAGATGCCAGAATCAATCTGGATCTAAACGCATAATTAACTGAGCATAGGACTGAAGAACATCATAAAGAATGAGTTGGGTACAAATAGATTTTGAGCCTTTATCCTTTGTTTCTTAAACTATGAGCCATGCCAAGCTACAACCCTTAAAAGTCCTAACTGAAGCATAGGTTAGTTCGGAAGCATACTATTACAAAAGGTATCCTGACTCCTGTAGGACTTGCTATAAATCCTGAGTTGATATCACCCTCTTGTAAAATTTGTTTTACTGAAAAAATGAATTTTCAAAAACTTCAAGACAAGCATAAACTTTGCATTATTTGAATATTGTTGTTTGCATATAGTTATCTGTTCGACAATAGAGAAATTCACATGACAAATATCTAGTGAACAAAAACCTTCTCAATGAAAAGGTTCACCTCAAGTGGAAAAACACTTCCAACCAAGGGGCACGACATAATCATTGTCCATCATCTGGAGCACTCAAGTCAAGATTCAAGGAATCTCTCAAAAATGCCAAATAGCCAAAGGCAGACCTCCATTTGAATCACTTGGGGCATTAGACATGAATTCTAGCAACGAATCACGCACTATCAAGCAAAATCAATGTTCCTCAGCGGATTTCTTCTAAAAAAAAAGTAAACAGGAACTCCTAACAAAAACATTCTAAATAAACCAAGTCCTCTTCTAGAAACGGTTCATGTACGATCCTGAGACGAATTTTATCCTGATACTTATTCAGATTCTCTTCAAGTATAATTCAGATACGATCCAGAGACGGATGTCATTCTGACACTCATTCAACACATGTTTCAAGTACAGTTCAGATACGATCCAGAGACGGATGTCATTCTGACACTCATTCAACACATGTTTCAAGTACAGTTCATATACAATCCAGAGACAGATGTCATTCTGACACTCATTCAACACATGTTTCAAGTATAGTTCAGATACTATCCAGAGACGGATGTCATTCTGACACTCATTCAACACATGTTTCATGTACAGTTCAAATACGATCCAGAGACGAATGTCATTCTGACACTCATTCAACACATGTTTCAAGTACAATTCAGATACGATCCAGAGATGGATGTCATTCTGACACTCATTCAGCACATGTTTCAAGTACAGTTCGAATACGATCCAGAGACGGATTCCATTTTGACACTCATTCAACATATGTTTCAAGTACAATTTAGATACGATCCAGAGACAGATATCATTGTGACACTCATTTAACACATGTTTCCAGTACAATTCAGATAAGATCCAGAGACAGATGTCATTCTGACACTCATTCAACACATGCTTTAAGTACAGTTCAGATACGATCCAAAGACGGATGTAATTCTGAAACTCATTCAATACATGTTCCAAATACAACACAATTCAGAGACGGAAGTCATTCTGACACTCATTCAACACATGTTTCAAGTACAGTTCAGATACGATCCAGAGACGAATGTCATTCTGACACTCATTCAATACATGTTCCAAATACAATACAATCCAGAGACGAATGTCATTCTGACACTTATTTCAACACATCTTCAAGTACAATCACGACATAGATCCATCCACAAAATCTCTGCAGGTATTTTCTCTAGTAGGTACATAGGCAGAGATGTCCTACTACAAAGTCATCGCTATATCCTTAGCATACGTCCTAGTGATGTCGGTGTCCCCACAAAGTGAAAACAACCAAAGTTTTGACCTCTTCTTCCCCAAGCAGGAATTACCTCCGCCAACAAAGTTCCCTCAGAGAACTGAAATCCATGTTCCCCAGCTAAGTTTTATAATTTCAAACAGTTTATAAAGTCTCATCCCCGGTAGAGTTTATTTCTCTAGTTGCGGAAGTTCATCCCCTAATAGAGTTTATTTCTCTACATTGGTAAAATCTTCCAACAGAGTATCTTCTCCCCAGCGGAGCATTTCAAGTAGAAGTCAAAGATCCCCGACAGAGTACCCTCAAACGGAAAGAGGAAATCCCCGACAAATCATTGAAACCACCGACTGAAAATCATCGAACAATGAATTCGTCACTAAACGTCTTTTATCCCGTCGAGAGGGAAAGGTAAACATCGAGAAAACATGAGAAGGGAGAAATCACGGTCTTTCAACCGAGAGATTGGGTAAGGGAGTCTATTACGCGAGGGGAAGGTATTAGCACCCTACACGCCCGTAGTACTCTACGATATCCACTCTTGTTGTCTAACCTAAATGGGTGTGGTCAAATCCTATGTCTATGGCTTAAAACTGAAAAGGGAATACATGCGAAAGAAAAAGAAAACAATGTAGGGAAAATAAAAGATGTGCTCGGTTGGGCCCTACCCCAATGCCTACGTATCCCTTTTAAGGAATCAGAGCAGCCGTAGTTCGGCTTATGTGTTTTGGTTGGTTTGTGTTTTTTAGTTAAGACAAACAAAGATAATCAAGATGGAAAAACATCAAGAAACAACGAACAAATGAGGTGATTAAACATTGACTAAACAATAACAACGTAACATGTAAAAGATGGCAAGACATCAAATGGTAAGATAACACACCTAACAGTGACATTGTGGGTCAAAGTAGGATAACAAACATGTGCGATGGAGAAACATCGACTTCAAACAAATTTGCGATGGAGAAACATCGACTAAGAGATAACAAAGATATCATGGAAAAAGTGACAAAACAATCACACCTGAAAATGATATTGAGAATCAAAGTAGGATAACAAACATGTGCGATGGCGAAACATCGACTTCAAACAAATGTGCGATGGCAAAACATCGGCTTCAAAATAACAAGGCATAATGGTAGAGATGGCAAAACATCGATAAAACAGATGACAAAACATCACACCTAACAATGATATTAAGAATCAACGTAGGATAACAGACATGTGCGATGGTGAAACATCGGCTTCAAGATGACAAGATATCATGGCAAAGATGACGAAACATCAATAAAACAGATGACAAAACATCACACCTATCAATGATATTGGGAATCAATGTAGGATAACAAAACATGTGCGATGGCGAAACATCGGCTTCAAGATAACAAGACAAAGTAAAATTGGTTTGTATATTTTATTCTGAAGAGGAGTTTGAATTCATTAGAGGTGTCTCATGATTTGCCAAGAAAACAGGTTTTTGTTTTAAGATGCAAGATGCAAAGAAAGGGAGAACCACTAAGGGAAACTAACCTAGTACTATCTCTAGTGTTATCATACAATGGTTGACCCTAAGGTTTAGGATAAAGGAAAATCCTATCCTATGTTAGCATACATGGATTGCTACCTTAATAAGCATGTCAAAGAAAGCTTAACAAAACTATCCTATAGGGAACATGCAATGAGAGTGAAGTCGTGATCTCAATATCTAAATTGAGTGACTCATCGATCAACAATTAAATATGAAAAGCAATAAACATCCTATAGGGAACATGCAATGAGAGAGAAGTCGTGATCTCAATATCTAAATTGAGTGACTCATCGATTAACAATGAAAGATGAAAAGCAATAAACATCCTATAAGGAACATGCAATGAGAGCGAAGTCGTGATCTCAATATCTAAATTGAGTGACTCATCGATCAACAACAAACAAAATACATGCAATCAGACAAAAACCAAAACCAGAGGGCCTCCTGACATATATCAGCAACAGAGGTCCCATCATGCAATCAGAGAATTATGCAAAATGAAGATGAGAGCAAGGATGTGATATAATACCAAACAGATAACTATCTGTAGCAGTCAAGCAGGAATAAAAAGAAACCCAGAGAAACTTCAAGCAAGCTGGCATCAGTAGATAAATTGAGTCAGCAATTGCACCATCAAGATGTAAGCAAATTATCAGATATGTACAAATCCCATGGGAAAAGTATGACATTCACAATCATAGATGTGTGTATTCTGCATAAACCATCAAGAATGCCAAACACAAAAAACAATGCCAATAAAATAAACTGTGTTCCACAAATAAAGTGGAACACAAAAGCCTCAAGCCAAAAGTGGCAACTTTCTCAGAGTACCTCGCACATTCAACAACCAAGTTAGTATTCCAAAAGGTGAAGAAATGAGAATAATCATGGTGGAAATTACCAAATATTAGACATCATAAGCAAGAAGAGAAAAGCATATGCACATATTAGGTCAAAAGAATCAAAGGAAGGTTGCTCTTTCCTATCACCATGTTGAATTGACAATTGAGTGTCAATCAAGGATCATAAGAGCTTGAGAATAATATGAACAACCATAAAGGTCAGTAGCAAACATATTTTAATCATGCACAATTAATTCAATCACAACTTCATGAATACAATAGGAAATGGAACCTACATAATGCCTTAGATGGTTCAAAATATTCAAACACGAGGCTTCTAAGTGAAATGGCTTGAGATAACATGGACAAGTCAGAACCAACATGATCATTAGGTTCCCAATTATAGGCCTCACTCAAGTTCATTGGCCATCAAACAAATTGCAACAAGACATGCAAACATAATTGGGTACCTTCACTTCAAAATTTCAACAAAAATAGAAACAAAGATCCATAATTCAAACCAAAAATATATCAACATCTTGGAAGTGTTTAGAAGTCATAATGCAAGCCCTAAGTTCATGAATGTTTGAGAAAGAGGTCAAATGAAATTCAAAATTCAAGACTAGTTGGCAAAACTACCAAACTAGACAAGTTTTCAAAATTATTTGTGGAAAAATGCCAAACCAAGTCAAGTAATTCAAGAAAAATAGTTTTCAAATTCCCAACACATTCATGAACCAAGATCAAGACTTGAAATCCAATGAAAGTCCAAGGCACAAGGGTTTTGAACATGAAACTTGAACCATAAGCAACAAAACCCTAAATTTTGAATTTTAATCTCAAATATCGATTAAGTGAGATCAAAAATCAAAATAAATCAAACCAAAGTCCAACCAATCACCAAGAAACCTTAAAAGTCATAATATACATTTTTCATATTTTTTGAACTAGGAAAAGTCAAGAAATAAAATAATATTCAAACAATTATGTAATTAACAAATATTCACATATCAAAATAATGTTTAATCCAAAAAGTCAAAAATGGCCAAATAAAATTATATCCAAATATTAGGGCTAAAAACATACATCCCTGAATTTTTGTGAATTTTTTGGATCAAAGGAAAATATTAAAATAAAAAAAAACAAACAATTAATAGTGGAATTATTATTTAAAGGCAAGAAAATACAAACCATAACCAAAAATCATGAAATGGTCAAAGTAAAAATATATTCAGATTCTATGGTCAAAAACAAGATTACATGTTTTTTTTTGAAATTTTTGAATTAATAGAAGTATTAAAAATAAAATAAAAAACAAATATTACAAATATCCTTTGAAATTAAATTTTTAACCACAAATAAGAAAAATGGTGAACCAAAGTCAGAATCAATTTTCATATTATTTTGGAAGCCTCAAATAATTTTTGTGGATTTTTTAGGTCAAAGGAACTATTAAAACAAAAATTATCTTTGATTAATTAATTAAAGAAACCTAACAATTTTTTTAACCAATCAAAATATTCCAAAAAATTATCAAAAAAATACACAAAGTCAGAAATATTACTTTGAATTTATGAGAAATTTTTCAGAATTTTTCAATCATTTTTGAGCAAGAAAATAAATCATGGAAATCAAATTATAAAACAAAAATTCAAATAATTCAAAAATTTCAAACGGACCAATCAGGATGTGCCACCACATCATCTTCAACCTTTGGCCTTTCAAAAAAACACGCGCATGACTCAGGATTAGGGCTTACTTTCAGATCAACACAACTCACTCAATTTTGCATCATTTTTCATGAAATCGAAGGCAAATTAAAGCTAGCCTGGCAAGGAATACATAGCAATTCGAATCTAATCAAATCATCAACCACATCATCCACAATCAAGCCATGAACATGAACAAAAACAATCTGAATCACGAGTTTCAGAACATCTAAACATGCACAATTCATCAAATTAAACGCTATAAAGCTTCAGAATCATTCCATAGACTTCAAACAACATGATTATAAACTTAAATCACAAGAATCATGGCTAGAAATCAGAATTCAAAGTTGAGAATTAGAACCTTTGAGAAAAAATGGATCTACTGTCTCCTTCACTCCAGTTGCAATCCAAGCTTCGATCTACAGTCCTTATCACTTGGAGAAGAGAATGCAAGAAGAATTGGCCAAAACACGCGAGGGAGATGGAAGAATCAAAGAAAAATGTAGAGCTACAAGCTATGGAGTTTTTGACTTTGATTGATGAAATGAGGCCTGAACCCTTTACACTAAGGCTTGCTTCTCAATATATAGAGCATTAGGAGGAGGGTAGAATAGATTTTTAGCGCTGAAAGCCCTTGGAATCAAAGAAATATTCTTTTGGCGCAAATCGAGCATGCACGTGCAACCTCTCATTCCCTCGTGCGTTGGCTTTCTTTTTCGTGCATTCTGATCCATTTTCCCCCAGGAAGAGATTAGCAACAAGATTAGGATTTAAATCCATGTATTAAGCTTGTGTTGGTGATTTGGCAATTTTGAGCAAGTTTTTGCATTTTTTGATCCAAGCATGTGCAATATCATATGGGGCATGATATAGAAAGTGTAATGGGATTAAGCATATCACAAATTACCAATGGGCTTGATTAGAAGCAAGAAGAATGGCTAAAACTTGAGTTTGCAAGAAATGGCCATTTTGCACATTTGCCAAATTTCAATGAAATGCCTCAAATTTCCAAAAATCATAACTTGCTCATACTTTTGAATTTTGGCACAACTCAACACAATTTGGAAAGGTATTGAAAAGATATACAAACCCTTAGTTTATGGTTTTTGCAAATTAATCCATTAAGGTTCTCAAAATTTGGCTTGAAATTCAATAATTTTGAAAAATGACCTATAATTTTGTAACTTCAAAAGACCATAACTCTTAATTCCTTTCTAATTTGAATATGAGACAAAAAAGAGGTGAAATATCATTCTCTTAGATTTCCAAGAATATTTCATTTTCATCTTCTTCATCAAGGATGAATAAAATATGATTTTTTGAAATTAAGTCCTTATTTTCCAAAATTAGAAACTTTTAGGGTTTCTTCAAGAATAAGTTTCAACCCAAACTTCAATTCCTTTGATCCAATGACCAAAATGAACTTGAAATATGAAAAGCACATCCTTGAGTTGATGGTTGACAAAAATTTCACTTGGTTAACTTGACTTTGACTGATTTGGACCAAAATGACCATTTTGCCCCTCTGAATCAATTGATCCACTTCTCTTCAAAATTGATGATTAAAACTTCAAAAATATGACCTTCCAAACATATAGGTGCCATGTGCAAAGTTTCACTTCAAAATTATCAAGAAATCTTGATGAAAACCAAAACCCTATTTTTGGTCAACACATTAAGAGACTGATGAATCATCTTCAAAACCTCAAATCCTCTGGGTGACTTAATCAATTCTTTGTGCAAAGACCTTTCAAATATTAAAGGAATGTTGTTGCTTCAAAAATCAAGATTTGTACATTGGATAACAATCTTGCTCAAACAAACCCTAATTTGGCTGATGATTCCAAGGAGTGATTCCACTTGTGACCCCACACAAGCTCCAATCCTCTTGATGGTCCAAAGAGATGGGTAAAAAACATCTTGAGACATGTTATAACTTTTGAGCACAAAAGATCCAGAGATTTGGATGGTAGGATATTTCTTGAGCAACTTGTCCATGTAATCAACCTTCAAAGCTTTGAGGAAAACTTGGCAACCAAAGTACTTTGATCCTATCACAATGTATGAATGCAATGCACTATGATGTTCATGATGAAACATAAGCCTAAATCAAGAGGGTAAATTTTAGGGTGAAACAACTTCCCCTATTCAAATATCTTCAACATGATAAGTGAGAAAAGTGATAATTTTCGAGCGTTCAGGGTTGACGATGTTTGAATACGAAAGAACCCGAAAATTTTCACTCTTGAAAGAAACGGAGGCAAAACTCCCAAAACATGCATCAGAGTGAAGATGTAACACAGATTGAAACAGAGTAAAAACAAAGAAGAGTAAACGCAACTAAACTTCCGAACAAACGCGCCAGGGCGGAACTGGGATTCAAAAGGAAGGGGTGAGATAAAACTCAACCAACAGGGTATAGACGAAACTAAGCTCCGTAACAGAAAACGTATGTGGGTGAGGAGACGAAACTCTGAGCTCGACCCAAAGCAAAGTGGCTAGAGTGCGTGATTCTAGGAACACTTTCCAATATCAACTAAGATAGACAGTATGAAGGAACTGAAAGAATCTCAGAAATGAGGAACAAAAGCGAGACGAAACTCGACTCAAAGACCAGTTAGGCGAAAATAAACTAGATGAGTACCAGGACGAAACTGGATTCCACGCACGGGTAGCGAGGCGAAACTCGACCCAAAGCGAAGTGATGAGAGTGCATGTTTCTCAGAGCACCTGCTGGTCTCAAATCAATGGATAAACAGTGACGAAAACTGATAGAAGAATCCAATAAACAGAGGAGACTGATTTCAAACCAGGAACGCAGTATGAACACTACACTTGGTAAACGAACACCGTCAAAGAGTCCAAGGTATGAAAACAAAGACGAGACAAAACTCGACTCAATAACTAGTTAGGCGAAACTAAACTAGATGAGTACCAAGACAAAACTGGATTTCATGCACAGGCAACGAGGCGAAGCTCGACCTAAAGCGAGGAGATTAGGGCGTACACCTAAAAACCTGCTGGAAGCGAATATCAGGGCGAAACTAGTATTCGAAAAGGTGCACCAATAGATATTGGAATGAACCAGAGAGAGTAGTAAAGACTAAACCCGAGAAGACCGCGTCAGAGAGAAACTGAGCAGCAACAGTCAAAAGTAGACACTCAAATAACAAATGACTGATGTCAAAAGGATATTGGTATAGGGAGGAAATTGAGATTACGAGGACAAAGACCTTGCTGGGGATTAAGTCCGAAGTGCTAGCAAATCATCGGGGATGACGAAAATAATAATGGCTTATGTTCCGATGCATGTTAGAATTCCTTTTTTATAGCGCAATGCTCCATATAATGGAAATGCTATGTGTTTTGGTAGATGCAATGTAATGATGCATGCTTAAAAAGTCTCACTGGAGAATGGACAATTGAGAAGCCAATAACCAAGAAATTAGAATCTGACCAGACTTGCAAAAATAAAATGCAAAATCTGAAGGAGGGAAGGAAATATGGGAATCCACTGGGGAAGGAACCTAGAAGAGATGGAGCTTCGTGGAGAAACAAATGAGCAACCAACAGAACGGGCCACAAACACTCGGGAGGAACTGCAAAAATAAATTGCGAATTACTGGGAAAAAACAGGTCGACACCGCAACTTCCGAAAAAGGACGAAAACCTTTTGCTGGGGGAACAAAACTATACTGAAAAGGTGGAACTTCACCGGGGAGATAGAACTCTGTTGAAGATTATCTTGCTGGAGAGATGTTCTCTTGGAATGTAACCAAAGGACGAATCCTGCAGGTAGTCATACGGTATCAAAACCTCACTGGGGAATAAGAGAAGATCCTAAACAAAAGGATGCCCCGGTCAACATATCGGCTGGGAAGTGAGAGGTCAAAGCGAGGGATCTCTAATGGGAATTCCATTAGGGAGTTAAAACTTCTTCAGAATGTGGGTTCCTGCTTAACGAATTTACTGGGGATAGGCAACATATCCTACTCTTGAAGTCTTAGAACGGAACTTTCTGAAAGAAACTCCCTGGAGTAACAAAACTTTGCCGCGGAAGTGAAATTTCACTGGGGAAACGCAATTACACTGGGGAAAGGCAGCTTCACTGGGGAAACGAAACTTCACAGGGGGTAATAAGAAGAAGAAAACCGAACATTCCCTCTTTGACCATCATTAAGCTCTTTACAGGTATTCAACGTGTAAACTTTTTTTGATGTCAAACAACTGTTTTGCATACAGAAAAAAGTTTATTGAGAATGATAAACTTGATGCGATAATTATTTAAGCCTTGAAGTTGAAAACTTTAACAAAATGTCGCATCTCTGTTGTGAATGAATCACTGGCTAGAGTGCAAAAATGTTTTAAAACTTTTCTTTCCTCTTTTTAAAAAACGAGTTAAAATGCGAGCGATAAGATACCAACATGGATATGCAACACATATTCAAGGAGTTCAAGAAATGTTATCCTGTTGTAGTATGCTTTCGAGTTAAACCCTTGTTTCAGTTAGGACTTTTAAAGGTTGTAACGTGGCCTGGTTCAAGGTTCTTTTGAAAAACGTTTTTTAAGGCTCAAGTTATTTGGTGCCCACCCCCTTCGTGATATTCTCCTGTCCTAAGTTCAGCTGATTTATCACAAACATTCATATTTCAAAAAGATTTATGATGGTTGAGTGATCACGACATGATTGTCGCTTAACTTCTGCTGTTTTTGTCGTTAATATTATTGTTCCTCTTCTTTTTGATGAAAGTTTTATTGAATATATATTTTTCGGCCTTTTAGGCTCTCTTTTCCCTAATTTTGCCTGGACAAAATCTTTTAAATCTCCATTTTGGGAGTCCAGCGGGATGCCCTAACTTTTGCCTAAGCGACTTGTTTTCAAGTTTCGACTTAGCGGGGCTTTTTTTGTTTCTTTCTTATTCATGCTTTCAATTTTGAACAAGTCAATGTGACTTTCGAACTTTTTCTTTCTTTCTCTTTTTTTTTGAAGAAGATAAATGCCCCATTCCTTGGTCGGCGAGGGATAGCTATTATTATATCGATTCGATCTCGACCTCAGGACTTTGTTTAGACATGAAAATCACGGTTCAGATAAAATGCAGTGATCCTCAGAGGGGTTATTCCTTCTGAAACTTGAATGCTTAGGAAAATCAACTGAACATCTACCCTGCCACTGGTTAAAAAAAAGAGTTAATTTTTCTTTTTCGAACAGAAAAGAAAAAACTCCTACTTCGAAGGCTCAGAGGGGTTACCGAGGGTCTAACTCCCTTATATCTCCAGTGTTTGGGGATTGAAACAATGCCTGTACATCGTCAACAGGGTTCTACTCGAAAGCATATCACTACAGTCATCGTTTTCAGCTAAACTCCTTCCTCCAAACTCTTGGCTAAGAAAAAGAATTGGCACAGTTGGTATCAAAATGCCCGAAAAGGCGATTAAAGAGTGATACAGGAGGGATTGAGTAAAATGAAACCATTTTTTCAAGGCAAAAACATTCAACGCATCAAGACTGACATTCGGCTATAAACAAAATCCTATATGCAGACAATGCTAAGGCAATCAATCAAGAAAACACATGAAAGTGCGACAAAGAAACGTAATAAAAGTCATTATGGGGAAGAAGTATCTCCAACTAGGTTTGCCGGTCCCACTGACCTGCCGCAATCCTTGATATTATCCTGACTCATGATTGTTAATAACGGCCCAGAGCTGTGAAACAAAACTGCGAGGCAAAAATGCCTAAAAGAGTGAAAGAGAAGTCCACCAAATAGAGAAACAAACATGCCTCTTGCACAACGGTGGTTGTGTTTATTATCTACATTTCAAGGGATCGACCAACCATGACTTGCATTACCATTTTCGTGTAAGGTCCATGAAGTTTATATGCACATGCTCATCAAAAATATTGGACGTTTTTGCAAACAAAATAATAAAAAGGGAGAAAAGGAAAGTAAACATATACTTGAAAGAAGATATTCTATTGATTTTGAGAAATCTGCCTGTGAAAAAGGCATTTACATTGGGAAACAAGAAAATTGCAAAATTAAAACAAACAAGTGTTTACAAATGGAAATGGAAATATGAATGTGAATATCCATCAAGTCCCGACTCTGCTATGACTCTGATGACTCTCATCTTCCTGCCTTCAAATAAAACATTCTTGGATTAGCCCCGAGCTTATGCCAGGTGACGGGATGAAGGAAAGAAACAAAAGGCTCATGCTAGACGTAGAAATTTGCTTTAAGTCCCTAACTTTTGCCTGAATCTCCCTTTCGGGTTTTCGATTCACCAGGACACCCTCTTTTTGCCTAAACCGCCCTTTCGGGTTTTCAGTTTAGCGGGTTCTTATTATTTTTATGCAAAGTATTTTTTAACTACGTCAGCATTGACAGGGAGAGGGAAGTACTTTCCATCCATAGTCGTGAGCATCATCGCTCCTCCAGAGAAAACTTTTCTGACCACGAAAGGACCTTCATAAGTCGGAACCCACTTGCCCCTGGGATCTCCATGGGGAAGAATTATCCTTTTGAGCACAAGGTCGCCTGGTTTGTAACACTGAGGTCATACCCTCTTGTCAAAAGCTTTCCTCATCCTCTGTTGATACACCTGACCGTGACACACGACCATCAACCTATTTTCATCAATAAGTTCCAACTGATCCAGCCGATTCTGTACCCATTTACTTTCATCTAGCTCAACATCTCTCATGACCCTAAGAGAGGGAATCTCGACTTCTACTGGCAGCACTGCTTCCATGCCGTAAACCAATGAAAATGGGGTTACCCTAGTCGAAGTACGCACAGTGTTGTGATAACCATGCAAAGTAAAAGGCAACATCTCATGACAATATTTATAGGTTACCACCATCTTCTGCATGATTTTCTTGATATTTTTATTGGCCGCTTCGACGATGCCGTTCATCTTTGGTCTATACGGGGAAGAGTTATGATGCTTGATTTTGAATGACTTACAAAGCTCCTTCATCATTTTGTTGTTCAGATTAGACCCATTATCGGTAATGATCTTCTCAGGTACTTCGTAGCGACAGATAATGTTGTGCTTAATGAATCGAGTTACCACCTGCTTGGTGACATTGGCATAGGATGCAGCTTTGACCCATTTCGTAAAATAATCGATGGCAACCATAATGAAATGGTGCCCGTTGGACACAGTCGGTTCAATCTTATCGATCATATCAATTCCCCACATTGCAAATGGCCAATGGGAGGTCAAGACATTCAAAGGTACTGGCGGCACATGCACCTTGTCAGCATAGACTTGACATTTGTGGCAAACCCGTGCATGATTGTAACAGTCAGTCTCCATGGTGGACCAATAATAACCTACTCGCAAAATATTTTTAGCCATGGTATGCCCGTTGGAATGGGTCCCGAAATCTCCTTCATGTATCTCTTTAATGATTATATCTACTTCTTTCTTGTCAACACATCTGAGCAGAAAACCGTCATGATGCCTTCTGTACAACACACCACCATTGAGAAAGAACTTGGCTGACAATCTTCTCAAGAACTTCTTATCTGTGACGGATGCCCCTTCCGGGTACTCCTGCGCTTCCAAATACCGCTTAACGTCATAAAACCAAGGGTTACCATCCGGTTCCAAACTAGCCTCAAAGCAGAAAGTTGGCTCACTCAAACTTCTGATAGTAATGGAAGGGGCCTCATTAGCCCACTTAACCTTGAACATGGAGGACAAAGTTGCCAGTGCATCAGTTAGATTGTTTTCTTCTCTAAGAATGTGTTCAAACGTGATCTCTTCGAAGTACGGAATCAACTTCATAACATGTTCCCGATAGGGAATTAGGTTATGATGGCGAGTCTCCCAATCTCCATTAATTTGGCTGATAACAAGATTGGATTCCCCGTAAACTTTCAAAAATTTGATGCGCAGGTCGATTGCCGCTTTAATACCATAAATGCAAGCTTCATATTCAGCCATGTTGTTAGTGCAATTGAAAAAATACTAGCCGTGAAAGGAATGTGGTAATGAGGCCCGATGCCGTTTCCCATGGCACTGGAGGCACCATAAAAAACAAGCGTCCAACGTGATCCCGACTTGGGTTCTTCATCTGGGTCTGGTATGTTACAATCCCAAATATACATAATTTCCTCATCTGGAAAATCAAACTTCATCAGTTCATAATCGTTCATGGGCTGATGAGCAAGATGGTCGGCCAATACACTACCCTTAATCGCTTTTTGAGTAGTGTATTGGATATCATATTCAGTGAGTATCATCTGCCAACGGGCTACCCTGCCTGTAAGAGCTGGCTTCTCAAAAATGACTTGATTGGATCCATTTTGGATATCAAGTAGGTGGTGTGATTTAACATGTATTGCCTCAGACGTTTGGCGGCCCAGGAAAGCGCACAACAAGTCTTCTCCAACAATGAGTATCTCGACTCGCACTCCATAAACTTCTTACTCAAATAGTAAATAGCCTGTTCTTTCTTCCCCGTCTCATCATGTTGACCAAGGACACAACCCATTGAGGTCTCCAACACAGTTAAGTACATGATTAGTGGCCTTCCTTCCACTGGTGGCATGAGTATCGGAGGTTCCTGCAAATACTCCTTTATTTTGTCAAAGGCCTTCTGACAATCCTCATTCCATTTCATTGTTTGACTTTTCTTCAACAACTTGAACATAGGCTCACAGGTGGCTGTGAGATGAGAAATAAATCTGGAAATATAGTTTAACCTTCCTAAGAAACCACGTACTTCCTTCTCTGTCCTTGGCTCAGGCATTTCCTGTATCGCTTTGACTTTGGCCGGGTCCACTTTGATACCTTTTTCACTTACAATAAAACCCAACAGCTTGTCGGACCTCACCCCGAAGGTGCACTTATTCAGATTTAACCTTAGCAAGAACTGCCTTAGTCTCCCGAACAATTTTTCCAGATGAACAAGGTATTCCTCTTCCGTGTCAGACTTAGCAATCATATCATCTACATATACCTCAATCTCTTTGTGAATTAAGTCATGAAAGAGAGTGACCATGGCGCGCTGATATGTTACCCCGACATTTTTCAAACCAAACGGCATCACTTTATAACAGAAAGTTCCCCAAGGCGTGATGAATGTTGTCTTCTCCATATCCTCCAGAGCCATCTTAATTTGATTGTAACCCGAAAAACCATCCATGAACGAAAATACCTTGGAATGAGCGGTATTATCAACCAATACATAAATATGTGAAAGAGGGAAATCATCTTTAGGGCTAGCCCTGTTCAAATCCCTATAATCCATGCACATCCTGACTTTACCATCTTTCTTGGGCACAGGTACAATATTTGCAATCCATGGCGAATAATTGACAACCTTTAAGAAATTTGCGTCCAACTACTTCTGGACCTCCTCTTTGATCTTCTTGGACATCTCAGGATGAGTTCTTTGGAGCTTTTGCTTGACAGGAGAACAACCTTCTTCGAGCGGTAGTCGATGCACCACTATGTTTGTATCAAACCCAGACATATCTTCATAAGACCAGGCGAAGATATCAGAATACTCACGGAGTAGCTTGATCAATCTGGCTTTTACACTTTCTTCGAGACCGGCCCCTATCTTGACTTCTCTTCTTACCTCTTCCGTACCAATATTCACCACCTCAATCGAATCCTGATTCGGATGGATAACCTTCTCTTCTTGTTTTAACAATCTTGCTAATTCCTCAAGAAGACCACACTCCTCATATGCTTCTTCTTCAGCTTGATAAATAGGGGTATCAAAGTCATAATGAGCCATAGCAGAGTCGTTATCGATAGAATCGGGAGTGGAAGTGCATCTGCATGAATGACATTTTGCCGTTTTTAGTGACAGTGTGTGGAAAGAGAAACATTGCCATTTAAAGAGAAAAAGGAAAAGAAACAAGATTTTGAATGCAAAAACGTCCTTTATTTCATGATAAACTTGAAAAATAAACATGGTGGCCCTACACAAATGATTCACTACACCTTGGGCAGAGCGTAGGAATTATGATATGATAATAAAAGAAACAAGAAAATTACTCCTCAGCGCTTGAAACTTGGATAACATCCACCGAAGTCCAATTGTTGAGCGTCTGGCCTGGAATACTTGGACGAATCCAATCTTCAACATTGCAGCCATCAACCCTATCATCGCCAACTGCATTGACATGTCCTTCTTGAGTAGCATAGGGACGGGAAAACTTCACAGGAGTAGATAAACTGGATGCTCTGGGAGCTGTACTCTACTGACCTGGGCTAAAACCAAGACCAAACTTATCCAACTTCGGAGTAACGTCCAGCACCTGACCCCAACCTTCAGGGTTACCGCCTTCCACTACAGCTTTTGCATCTTTTAGAGAAGACATAACAATTTCCGGTTTCTTTTTCTGCTCTGGAGGAGGAAAATTGACAGCATGAACTGTCTCAAACGCCTGAAACGGAGTCTCATAAATATCGCCTTCAACTTTGACATAACGGAATGACGTCAAATGACTTACAATGTACTCTTCTTAGCCGCCCACTATTATCACCTTTCCCTCTGCAGGATACTTGAGTTTCTGATGAAGAGTAGAAGTGACTGCTCTTGCTCTATGAATCCATGGCCTCCCCAACAAGCAACAGTATGCTGGCTGTATATCCATCACAAAAAATGTAGCCATGAAGGTGCGAGGACCAACCTTGATCGGTAGCTCCACTTCCCTAAATACTGACCTTCGAGATCCATCAAACGCCTTCACCATCAAATCACTAGGGCGTAACTCTAGTCCAGAATAATCAATCTTCATCAATGCTGACTTGGGCAATACATTTAAAGACGATCCGATATCTACCAAGACCCGGGATAAAGTAGTGCCCCTGCACTCCATTGAAATATGCAACGCTTCGTTATGGTCCGGTCCCTCTGGAGGAAGATCAAAATCGGTGAAGCCCAAACCATTTCCGACATATTTATTAGCGCAGACATTTTCAAACTGATTGACAGTTATCTCATGTGGTACGAACGCATTCTTCAACAACTTCATCAAAGCATTTCTGTGAGGTTCTGAATAAATCAACAGAGACAAGATAGACATCTTAGAAGGAGTATGTCTCAAATGATCAGTTATGCTATAATCACTCTTTCTGATAATTCGCATCAACTCTTCAACATCATCGAGAACTGAAGAAGCTTCTGGTATCGGAATCGGTTGAGTCACATTGGCTGGCATAACCCTTGGATTACCAATCATTACCTGTTTCTTTCCTTTTTCTCTTGCAGAAGCATCTACCGCATCTGGAACATTGGAAGGACCAAATACTCTCTCGCTTCTAGTCATTCGACCCACCCCAAAAAAGTTATGGACTTCCTCTTCATCACCTTCAACATGTTCTTCCTCAGACAAACAAGCATTAACCTCCTGCTTTACCCCGTGGTAATAAACATCGGCACCGTAATGCCATGGGACAACCTTCTCACTGGTATACGGCATAATTCCGGGTACCGTAATCATCGGAGAGGGTGCCCTTGATGGGGCAGGAATACGCATAGGGGTGTAAGGAATAGATATCACAGTAATATCTTCTTCAATAATATTGCGGTAGCTCGGTTTTCTATCAAACTGCAGGGAACCCTCATTCATCAACAACTGGATGCCTGCTTTCAAATCATCACAACCCTTCGATTGCTCTCTACACTTGGCACATTGTGAAGTACAACCCGGGAAAATAGAATTGTCAAGAAAATACCTCTTAACAAAGCTCAACGGAGTAGTTACTTGTTCCACATCCATGATTAAATTCAAAATTTCACTATTATCATCAATCATGTTAACAACACCCCCTCCATGCCTAGGCATTGGGTTTTGAGTAACATTCGGACCAATTATCGGAGTAAACTCAATCGCCTTAGAGTCCAACAAGTCTTGTACCTTGCACTTCAGCGCAAAACAATTATCAATAGAATGATCAGCTCTGTCCCAATGGAATTCACATCTTGCATTAGCATCATAGTTAGCAGGGAGCCTTGCGGGTGGTGGTGGCATATTTCTCAAACTGATCAACTTCAAGTTAAGCAAGTGGTGGAACGCCTCAGTAAGAGTTACTGGCAAGGGATCAAATTTCCTTGACTGTCTCTGTTGCTGATTATTATACTGACGAGAAGCATCTTGTTGCCTTTGTTATTGAGGCACTGTATTCGATCTTTGCTGCAGAGGAGCATTAACGGGAATAGAAACAGCATTGATTTGTTGGTGCTGAAGATACTCTCTTTGCCATCTATGAGAGTAAACCGCGCTTGCGTCGCCTTCCATTTTCTTAGGGTAATTGTTGAACGGTTTCTTACTGCCCCCGGATGAGCCACTAGAACCTCCAATCTGAATCTTCCCCAATTTCAAACCTACTTCAATTCTTTCACCAATCATAACTGCAAATCCTGCCGAAGTGCTTCCTATCACGTGCTCATAGAATTGCCCTTGCAGGGTACTCATAAACATATCAATGAGTTCTCTCTCCATGAGTGGAGGTTGAACCCTCGCAGCCAACTCACGCCATTTCTGAGCGTATTCCTTGAAAGATTCTTTTGGTCCTTGCGACATATTCTGCAACTGAGTGCGATTGGGTGCCATATCCATATTGTACTGATAATGTTTTACAAAATCCCGAGCAAGATCATTCTAGCAGCGAATATGAGTTTTCTCCAGCTTCAAGTACCATTCCAGGGATGCCCCAGACAGGCTATCCTGGAAGAAGTGAATCAAAATCCCTTGATCCTCAGTAGGTACTGACATCTTCCGGAAATAAGCAGTCGCATGAGTAATAGGACATGACGTTCCGTTGTACTTCTCAAATGTAGGAGACTTGAACTTCAGAGGAAACTTCACCCCAGACACCAACCCAAGATCATTAGCATCCATACCAAGGACTCCTTGCCCTTCCACAACCTTCAGACACTTTTCCAACAAATGATACTTCATATCCTCAATCTGAACCCCCGGCTCTGAACTCCACACAGAAAACTGATCTTCATCCTGGTCAAAGTTAAAATCCTGATCCTGATAGTTCCTGACACCGCCTTGGTTAGCTCTTCTGTTCCCCACCAGACGAGGTCCAGGAGACGAAGGAAACTTCCCTACGTTGCGCACGAAAGGGTTTCCCGGCATCCCATGAAAATTTACAGCTGGCTGATCTTGTACGTCCCCCATTCCTACAGAGATATCCTGATAAAGACCTTGATTTCCAACATCCCCTAGATGGCGGTGTTGGTTGTTGACAATAGCATCTAGATCTTCCTGTCGACGATTCATGTTGGTGATGACCTCCATGAACTGAGTCATATGAGTAGCCATTTGGGCCCTCATTTCGGCGACTTCAGCTTGAACTTGTTCAATCTGTCTCGGCAAGTTATTTATGGTAGAATATCGGTGAATAGTCGTCTTGGATTCTGGATAAGAAAAACAGCAGAATAAGAAAACCGTCTTGAGATAACCTGCAATGTTATGAAATGCATGATATGCATGATATGTTTGTCATTTCCAAGTATCTAAGAGTCCTTTTGTTCTTCAGTCACAGCATGCAACCATACAATCGAAAGAGAAAAGATAATAGGATGAACACTTCAAATATTTACAAATAAAGGAAATGATGTCCAAGTGACTTCGAACAAAAAAAAACAACTAAATACATGTTTTAATAAAAAATAAAAAGAACTGAATAAAAACAACAATCAATTGGTCCCTTCCAACAATCCTGGGGGTGGCCAAATACATCAAAAGCAAATAACAGAACTAAAACTCTGGAACTAAACATGCTTCAAGATGTTGACAATACTCCTCAAGTCTGGCTTTCTCCTTCAAAAGTTGAGATGCGACCTGTTGTACCCCAAAATTTGCTCTCTTATTTTATCAAGATTTTCCTCACAAGACTTCTTGGACTCCAGACAGGACTAGGGTTTGCTCTGCTCAAGACACCACCTTGCACTGATAGCCTGAAATTAGGGTTTGAGTTTGCCTAAGGATTTTTATACCATAAATGCTTCATGTTACTTTCATACACCATGTTGGACCCCCAAGATTGTTCATACCAAGTTTCAAGCCTTGAATCATATTTTTGCCCAGTCAATTGGATAATTGACCTAAAAATCAGCTGTATTGGGGAAAAAGTCAATCATGGCCAATTTACAGTCAAACTTCATAACTTTTTATCCACAAAAACATTCTAGGCTCCTATGTACCATTTGATCAAGTTTGGACCACAACTCCTCAAGAAATTTGATCAGATCATCAAAAGGGCAAAATGGTCAAAATTAGGGTTTTGATTGAGAAAGGGCAATTTCTGATTTTTGACCTAGCCAATGACCAATTGGGTTCAAGCATGATTTCAAAGACTCAATGGAATCATTTTGACCTAATCACATGGTTCAAAAGATCTCAAATGCATATGATTGACAGATGAATTTTGCAGTCAACTGATCAAAAGTCAACTGTACGCTGAAAAGTCAAACTTTGACTTTTTGGTCAAAATCAAGTGCCAAGGGTCATAATTCATCAAGATATGTCAAAATGTGAAACTTGTTGACCAAGAAATCTAATTTTGAAAATTAGGGTTTTAATTTGAAATTTTTCATAACTTAGAATTTTTCTAAGTTATGGAAATTTCTTATTTTCCCCCAACTTTCCACAACTTTTTCACCATGATGCAATGGGATTCAAACAAAACTTCAAGCATGAAAGTTGTAGTCCTCCATGAAATCTACAACTTTGATTCACAAATTTTTCCAAAAAGATGCTTGGATCTCAAGTTATGATTTTGTGAATAAGGGTCCATAAACTTTTTAACTTTGTGAAATTTTGCCCTAGTTTAGGAAGATTTTTGACCTAACTTCATGACAACTTTTCACCTAGTTCCAAGAGGAATATCAAAATTCATTTTAAAGATGGATTGTAGAGCATGTTACAAGATTTCCAAAATGTCAAAGAACTCTCCAAGATCATTTATGGTTAGGGAGAATCGAAGAAATGAAAATGGCAAATTATCACTTTTGTCCAAGGCATTTTCACAATGTTACATGTTGCAAATCAGTTTCAAACATGCTTGTACTTGCATTACAGGTCCTAATCCTTTCTACACTCCAAAATTGAATTCTAATTCAGTGGACAATGGCTTTATTTTTGATCTTTGGAGCATTGTACATTGAATTAAACCAAAAATGGCATAAAGTTCACATTGCTGCTTTGATAAAGCTTGCTTTTTCCAACTTTGCAAATCTTGAGCCATGGACCTAATCTTTTTCTACAAACAATATCCACAAATATCAGGCAACTTGTACCAACTATGTGCAGCTAGCAAGCAAGCCTGTACAGACTTTGGCATTGTCACTTCCAACTTTTCTTCAAAAGCAAGAAACTTGCAAAAGTCAAGGGATCTCATCCATCTGATAAAAGAAAGCTTTGGCTTCATTTCAAACAACCTTAGGACATTGCAACAAGCAAGAAACACGAATTCACATCCTCTAAAACACCCTAAAACACAAAAAACCCAAGTTCCTGCCCAAACATGGCATCTTCTGCAGAACCATTTCCAAAACAATATTGGCTCGTGCGTTTTGCTTTGAAACACTTCAAACACATTCCCTACATCACACCTGAACTATCCAAGCCCTTGTCTTGCAACCGTGTGCCCTGTTTCAAGCTTCACCATTTTCATTTTGAATGTTTGCAGGTTGACTCGTGCAGCAAGATTCAAGCATCTTTAAGGAAAGTTGAGCATTGGAGAAGCTTGAGGGAACTTCAAGGAAGCTCACAGGAACTTCAGGCTTCACTCAAAGTTCCCACATTGCCATATCCAAACTCAACTGAACAAGGTATTTGTCAAGTTTCTATCTCTCTATTTAGGCATCCTTAAGCTTAGGTTTGTGAAGCAAAAATGTAGTCTTCAACATGCTTAAGCTGTACATATGCTTAGTTTCCATTTATATTAACTGAGCTAAGAGTATTTGGATATTGAACATGCTGAAAAAACTAGGTCAGAAATTAGGACCATTAAAATTCTCCTTGGTCTTTTAGAGTTAGGTCACGTTTTTTATATCATTGGAATCATGATAAAAAATGCTACAAGTTTTATGTTTCAAGATTTTGTTTTTGTGCACAGAATAGAGAGTTGCAGGTTGAACTGAACCTGGCGCGCGAAGGAGACAAAGGTCAGGGATGAAGGCTAGCTTGGGCTTGGGCTTGTTGTCTTTACTTTTTGCACCCCCCATTTTACTTTTGCACCCCCTGATTCATATTTTGTTATTTTTCATATTTTCTTGTTATTTTTATATTTTTGACTTTTATTATTTTTTTCTGAAATTAAAAAATCCCAAAAATATTTTCTTAATTTTTTGCATTTTATTTTATTATTTTTATTATTTTTTATGGCCTAAAAATAGTTTATTAGGTTTAATAGAATTTATTTTCTTAAATAAACTTGTAAATAATATTAAAATACTTAAATATTTTATTTTATTATATTATACACATAAAATATTATTTTCTCACATATTTTAATTTTAATATTTATACATAATATTATTATTATTTTTCTTGTACATAAATGAATAAAAAGAATATTAGAAAACAATATTTTCTTTTAAAATAAAACTAGGGTTTCCCCTTTCAAAAATAATAATATTATTTTTTCTTATTTTTAGGACTTAAATAATTTTATTTTCTCATACATAAAACAATTACAAAAACATCTTTGCATATTTATCTTTTATTGCATATTTAAATAATTGTTTATTTATTTATTGTACACTAAATTCAATTGGGTTGTAATAGTAAATTAGGGTTTTATTTTATGCAAATATCCCCCATTTAAAACTTGTACCCCCTCTCCCATAATATTGTTGTAATAGTTTAGATTTATTTTATGCAATTTAGCGCATTGTATACATGTTTAGTAAATTAGGGTTTGTATGATAAGACAAAAATCAAACAAATAGCATGACCTAAATACAAGACAAAGATGCATGAAAATGACAACACATTGCACACAAGCACCTCTAGGGTTTCACCCACTTGGTTGCCTTAAAACATGGCCATGGTATGCATGCTAGGTATCTTGGCAAAACAAAACAAAACAAAAGATCATAGTCCCTCGATGACGCTATCTTGGTTGCCTAAAAAACAAATGATCTTAAGTCCCTCAAAACTTGCTAAAGATACTTGGAAACATTGCTATCATGGTTATACGATGACCCACGCCCGTCCCATTTAACATCCAAAGATAGGGTTATCTACCAAAACAATGGTAGGTTTACAATGTCAAAGGAATAAAAATATGTAGGAAAGACTTTTGAGTAGGGTAGATAACTCCTAGTTACTTGATCTCTTTCAAACAATCCTTGCTATTTTCAAACAAACACACACGCATTTCAAAACAATTTCCAAACAACTTTCAAAACATTGAAACATTTTTCAAAAGACAAACATCTTTGTATACATTCTTACAAACAAGAATCATTACAAAGATTTCCTAAACAAAGGCCTCTTTTCAAAATACTTTCAAAACCACACAAAGCACCATTTCAAACAATTGAAAAAAGCAAAGTAAGTGATCTAAAACAAGTAACTAAGAGCCCATGGAAAACCATGGATGAAAAGGGTGCTAACACCTTCCCTTTTCATAATCTACCCTCCGAACCCAAAAACAATCTCAAAGGTCTTTCCTGTGCTTTTTTACCTTTCCTTTTGGATAAAATAAAAGTCGGTGGCGACTCTTGCTAAACCGCAACATTTGCAAACACAAATGCAAAACCTCAAGTCATTTCTCCCACCGCATCACAGAACTGGCGACTCTGCTGAGGAAATAATAAAAGTGGGGTTACCTTAGGGTTTTAGATCACATTTACATGCTTATCTTGCTTGACTTGTATGCTTTACACTTTGGTTCTATTATTTGGGTTTGAGTCCTCTACCCGGATTTGGGAAACATTCATAGGTAAATAGCAATACATTGTAGAAACTGTACAGGGTATACCGACATGGTCTAAGAAATAGCTATATTAGTGCGACATATTTGTGGGTACCGGTAGCCTTTGAGTCAATCAAAGAGAATACGGGGCCGCTGAGTGATGTCATGAAGCACTAATGGACTTTTAGAACCTTTACTTGACCAACTTGGCCTTTTAGGATGTAGTGAGATGACCGGCTTTGGTGCAGTCCAAAGTTGGTAGATACTCGATACTACACTCATTGAGGGTTGGTTCCTTGGAATATTTCGGTCGCCAGTAAAGAGGCTGAATTGAAACAATGAACAAGGAAACAATCCCGTGATATTGAGCTCCTTAGAACCCGGTTACTATTTCTAGGACAGGTTGAGCCAACTAAACTTCAAGAGGGTACTTACCTATGAAACCCCATGCAAGCCTAAACTAGGAACTTGTGTGATTTGCTTGTACATATATACTTGTGCATAACATCATGGACATCATGAAGCATCATATGTATCCACTAACCATTTCAAGGATTTTGGATCTTCATCTTTGTTCTTGTTTTGTAGGTTATGGATTCACTTCGCAGGAAAACTATCCAAGTCAACCTTGTAAGAATTCCTCCACAACTCAAGGAGCTAGCTTCAAGGATTTCTGAGAATTATCCTTTCACCGAGAGACATGGTCGTCTACTCAACTTGATCAACACCAACACCGAGGAGGATATGCTGAAGGTTGTCTTCCAGATCTTTGACCCTTTCCATCATTGCTTTATATTTCCTAACTACCAACTTGTGCCTACTTTGGAGGAATTTTCTCAACTCTTGAGGATTCCTATTCTCAATCAACTACCCTTCAATGGTTCCGAAAGAGATCCAAAGCCAGAAGAGATTGCTCAAGCCTTACACTTGCACTGCTCTGATGTCACAACACATTGGGAAACTAGAAGTGGTGTCAAAGATTTCTTGTCAAAGTTCTTATTTGAGAAGGCCCAAAGCTGCTGGAATTCATTGGACTTACAAGCTTTTGAGGAGATTGTAGCTCTTCTCATCTATGGGATGGTCTTGTTCCCTAACCCTGACCAACTCATAGATGTGAGTGCTATCAAAATCTTTATGGCTCGCAACCCGGTGCCTACATTGCTTAGGGATATCCTCCACTCTTTTCACACTCGTACAATGAGGAAAATAGGTGTTCTCATGTGTTGCACTCCTCTACTGGAAAGATGGTTTATTTCTCATCTTCCCCAATCAGTTTTGAAGAATGAGCAAGGTCTGAGGTGGTCACAACGGTTGATGACCCTTATACATTCAGATATTCATTGGTGTTCTCAATCAAAAGAGAATGTCATCATCATTGACCGTTGTGAGGAATTTCCTAATGTCCCTCTACTAGGCATTAGGGGAGGCATCACCTATAATCCTTTCTTGGCTCTGAGACAGTTTGGTTATGCCCGAAGGGATGGCCCACATGATATACTGATTAAAGGTTTGGTTTTCGACTTCGATAACGACAACCAAGGACTCCGACAAAGGTTCATCCGAGCTTGGAGGATGCCCAACAAGGTAGACAGTAGGACCTTGGGACACAAGAGTTCCACCCCCTTGAGCCTTACCTCAAGTGGGTACAAACCCGCGCCCAAAGTCTTATGATGCCTTACCCCTCCATTCTCCCTGTGATTATAAAGCCTGTTATGGAAGGAGAGGTTCCATACACCTTCCTACATCCTGACATGCCAACATCACTCGAAGACTTACAAAGGAGTTGGATACAGCTCAAAGGAGAGCGCGATACTTTCGAAGCTCAATTCTACGCAAGTGAGAAGAAGGTTTTGGAACTCACTCGTCAACTTCATGAAGAGCAGACTCTCAACACCTACATTGCACCAAAGAGGATGCGCAACGTCTTTTTACCTTAGAATTTTATATTATTTTGCCCATGGGGCATTGATGTACTACCAAATTCTATCTTATTAATATGACGTGTGTTCCTTTTTTTGTTTAAAACAAATTTGAATTTCTGAATCCTTGAATGAATTACATGAATACATATCATTCATCATATGCATAAGCAGGTCTTCACACCAAGTTTCCTCATCTCTCTACTGTTTATTTCAGCAAGATGGATATTGAACAAACGGTCAAAGATTTGCAAGCCTAGAATTCACAATTTCAACAGCTACTTATGACCTTGGCCAAGGGGCAGGAGGAGCTCAAGACTTTACTAGAGAAGGAAAAAGAGAAAAAGAAGAAGAAGAGAGCTGGCGTGGCTATCTTGGGCAGAAGGTTTGAAGGACAATCCAGATGGACTTTGTATTTCCCATCAACATCTGAAGAGGGGGAAGGAAAAGGTAAGGGAACTGCAGTGCCATCTGAATCTGAAGCAGAAGAAGAAGAGGATGAGGATTATTCTGAACAGCAGTATCCTCCGACCGATGAAAAATACAAGAACTTGGAAGAGTGTCTAGCTACCATGGAGATACAGAGAGTTCCTGGGCTGGATTTTGAGGAGCTGGGGTTGCTTTCTGGAATTGTAATCCCTCCTAAATTTAAAGTGCCGCTGTTTCCTAAGTACGATGGGGTGTCTTGCCCAAAGATGCACCTATGATCTTATGTCAGGAAAATCTAACCACATTCTTCTGACAAAGACCTGTGGGTCCATTTTTTCCAGGACAGTTTATCGGGGACGCAGCTGGATTGGTTTTACCAGTTGGAGAGGTCTGATGTACATAATTGGGAAGATTTGGCAGCCGCATTCTATAAAAAGTATCAATACAACGCCGACTTGGCGCCAACCCGTACTCAGCTACAAAGTATGGCCATGGCTACCAACGAGGGTTTTAAAGACTACGCCCAAAAGTGGAGGGACTTAGATGGAAGGGTGCAACCACCATTATCTGAAAGAGAACTAGTGGACATGTTCTTGGGGACTCTGCCAGGTCCTTTCTTTAATCACCTGATTGGAAGCTCCTCTGCAGGTTTCACTGAGTTGATTCTAACTGGCAAAAGGGTGGAAGCCGGTATTAGAAGTAGGAAAATTCAGAAAGATGCATCTACCTCTGCTGTTGCAAAAAGCCCTTCACAGGAAAGAAGGAAGTGTCAGCTGTCTATGCCCAGAGAAATCAGGGAAGAGTTGAAAGACGACCAACTGTAGGGGCCGTGATGATTCATAAGTCTGCGTCGGACCAACCGAGAAACAACCCGCCGAGGAATGATCAGCCGAGGAATAACCAGCAAAGGGTGGAAAGGCCTGTAAGGAAATTCACCAAGAAAAACATGACTCCTGCTCAAGTCTTACCCCATCTCTTAAAGTTTAACCTGGCCATGCTAAAGGAGGCCCCTAAAAACCCTAACACTACCTCTCCATATTACCATCCCAACGCCAGATGCGCGTACCACTCAGAAATTCCAGGGCACGACACCAACAACTGTTGGGCCCTGAAGAACAAGATCCAAGATCTGATTGACACAAAGGAAGTTGAATTTGAAGCTCCTGAAAAGCCGAATGTTATCTCCGCGCTGATGCCTAGGCATGGGCACAATGCTAATGATGTGGAAGAAGATCTGTTTGTTTCTGTTGTGGATGAACTGTCAACTCCTCTCCTAACCATCAAGTTGAATTTGTTGAAAGCTGGGGTGTTCCCAGGTTGTGACCAAGATTTCCATGCTTGCCTGTCCTCTCCATTTGACTGTCCTCTTTTGAATAAAGGAATCCAACAATTGATTTATAACAAGGAAATTTTGTTTGAGAAAGCTCCCGTCTCACCTATTCCAGTTCTAGAAGTTTCAATAATAACCATATACGCCAATCCTTCCAGGGTTCCTAAAAAACCCGTTAGGATTACATCTGCTCCTATGACTACTCCTTTGAAGATAACAATGCCAAGGCCAACCCCTTACAAAACCGATAAAATGGTACCATGGAATTATGGTGGAGAAATCTACTACCATGGTGTCAAACAGATTGAAGAGACCATTGAAGAAGAAAGCTCTGAGGAAGATAACTCCGACATCAGTAACATTGCTGGAACAAGAAAAATTACTCGTAGTGGGAGAATCTTTTCTCCAGAGATTGCTCCTCCAACAACAGTCTTTGGACCCGCGACCATCCTAAAGATTATCCCTGTGACTGTACCTGCAAGTGTACCCGCCAACAATGACAATGCAATTCCCATCCCTATTTCCGATGCTGAGAGAAAAGGAAAGAATGTTCAAGAGGAGCCTGTCTTGACGAAGGCTCAGTCATTAGTCATTCCTGAAACATCCCAGAAAGAGGTGGAAGAGATTCTGAGGATTATTAAGAAAAGTGATTATAATGTTGTTGAACAACTGGGGCAGACCCCCTCCAAAATATCTATGTTAGCCCTGTTGCTGTGCTCTGAGGCACATGCTAAAGCTTTGGTCAAGTTTTTGAAGACGACCCACATGCCACAAGAAACCTCCGCTGATCAGTTCCAGGAATGTGTGACCAGCTTAACAGTTGACAATGGCCTGGGAATTTCTGATGCAGACTTGACCTCCAAAGGGAGAAAACATAATGACGCACTACATGTCTCGGTGGAGTGTAGGGGAACCACCCTAGCTCATGTTTTAGTTGATACTGGGTCGTCTCTAAATGTCTTGCCGAAGAAAGCCTTGGATAGGTTGGATTGTGAAGGCCTAACCCTGAAACCCAACAATATAATTGTCAGAGCCTTTGATGGTTCTAAGAGGATGGTCCATGGAGAGGTGGACATCCCGATCAAGGTGGGTACCCAGACGTTCAACTCCACATTCTACGTGATGGACATCCGTCCTTCCTACTCTTGCCTGTTGGGAAGACCTTGGATCCACCATGCTGGAGCTGTCACGTCTACTCTACATCAAAAGCTCAAGTACCCTGTCCAGGGGAAAATCATAAATGTTCATAGCGAAGAGGAGTACATGATCAATCATCTTAATTCCTTCCATTATATGGAGTTAGATGGCGAATTCATCGAGACCCCTTTCCAACACTTTGAAGAGGTTTCTGAAGAGATAGTGGCGACCAAAACAGTGTGCTCAACTCCTGTGATCACAAGACCTGTACCTCAGATGTCTTCTCTCAAGGATGCAAGGGCCGTTGTGGAAGAAGGCGGATCCACTATCTGGGGGCATCTCCCAGACTTTCCTTTCAAATTAGACAAATTCGGCTTAGGATTTAATTCGGCTAGTCAGAAGGCTGTGTGACGCTCCCGTGCCGGAGGGCCACCTGTGAAGATCAGCCACCGAGGGGTTAATGCACTAGAGGACAATGAAGAAGAGGACAACTAGGAAGACTGGATTTTCCCTACTGTTGACAGAGGACTGTGCAACTGGGAAGCAAAAGACTTTGTTCCGATTACTTTCATAAATCAGTAATTTATCTTTTCTGTTTTCTATTGGACTGTAATAATTCACAAACAATTTGTACTTTTTCAACCATGTGTCTTACCCGAGGCACATAGGTCCATTTGTAAGAGTCTTTATCTTCATTTCATATGTCATTTTAATGAATCATGGACGCTTTTCATATTTAAACCTTTTATGCTCATTGTCTTTCTTTTACATTTTGTTGTTTTAAGATGGCTATGCCCCTACAGACACCCACACTCACAAATGCAGGTACCCTTCCATTCCGGAACCCATGTGTAACGATACTGCTATAGCCTTCAGTGACTCTGAAGATCTGATCAACCAAGCCGAATACGAAGGTGAGGAAGATTGTGAGGTGCTAGGGGAATTGTCCAGACTTCTACAACAAGAGGAAAGAGCAATTCAGCCTCATGAAGAACAGTTGGATACGATCAACTTGGGTACTGAGGATGATAAAAAGGAAATCAAGATAGGTTCCAATCTAGAGCCGAGTGTCAAGGAGCGCCTAATTCAGCTACTACATGATTATGTTGAAATCTTTGCCTGGTCATACAAAGACATGCCGGGACTCGATACAGACATTGTGGTACACCATCTCCCCACAAGAGAAGACTGTCCACCAGTTAAACAAAAGGTCCGCCGCATGAGACCTGACATGTCCGAAAAGATCAAAGCAGAAGTTATGAAGCAGTTCAATGCTGGATTTCTGGCTGTTACTTCATATCCATAATGGGTTGCTAACATTGTGCCCGTGCCTAAGAAGGACGGTAAAGTGAGAATGTGCGTGGATTATAGAGACTTAAATAGGGCCAGCCCTAAAGATGACTTTCCACTTCCACACATCGACATTCTGGTTGACAACACAGCTCAACACAAAGTATTTTCTTTCATGGATGGATTCTCGGGCTATAACCAGATCAAAATGGCACCCGAGGACATGGATAAAACTACTTTTGTTACACAATGGGGTATGTTCTGCTACAAAGTGATGCCATTCGGACTGAAGAATGTCGGGGAAACCTATCAACGCGCCATGGTAGCTTTGTTTCATGATATGATACATCATGAGATAGAGGTCTACGTAGATGACATGATAGCCCGTTCACAAACTGAAGAAGAACACCTTGATCACTTGCAAAAGCTGTTTTTCAGGTTGAAGGAGTACAAGCTCAGGCTGAATCCAAACAAGTGCACCTTTGGAGTTCGGTCCAGTAAACTTTTAGGTTTCATTGTCAGTAACAAAGGCATCGAGGTTGATCCTGCCAAAGTCAAAGCTATACAAGAAATGCCCGCCCTCGCACTAAGAAGGAGGTAAGAGGTTTCTTGGGACGCCTAAACTACATTGCAAGGTTCATTTCTCACCTAACATCTACCTGTGAACCAATCTTCAAGTTGTTGAAGAAAGATCAGGTAGTTAAATGGAATGATGACTGTCAAATTGCTTTCGATAAAATCAAGGAGTATTTGCTAGAACCTCCTATCTTGATGCCACCCGTCGAAGGAAGACCGCTAATCATGTATCTGACCGTCCTAGAAAATTCAATGGGGTGCGTACTGGGCCAACATGACGAGTCTGGCTGAAAAGAGCATGCCATTTATTACCTTAGCAAAAAGTTTACCGATTGTGAGACCCGATACTCACTACTCGAAAAACTTGCTGCACTTTGGTATGGGCTGCTCGCCGGCTAAGGCAGTATATGTTGACTCATACCACTTTGCTGATATCTAAGATTGTAGTTGTTTAGGTATTGGCTTGCATTTTTGGTAAAACCCAAGTGTATGTGTGAATGTCATGACTGATGTCATAACATTCTAGTTTAGTTTGTACTGATTCATTAGGTACCTTTGCAGAAAAATATTGTCATTCAGGTACTGATGTTTATAAGTGTGTATCTGAGCATTTTGCAAAATGATCACATTTTCCTAAATCAGTAGACAGGTTCCTCAGATGTCATAACAGATGTTAAGACATCCTGTTCTGAACTAACAGGTTTGCAGGTTGGTTAATTCTGATTTTTTCAGGAAAATAACTCAGTCTTTTCAGAACAGAATCCTGCGTTTTCTGAGGGTTAACCTAGCTCAACCCTAACCTGGTTAATAAAGTCCTGTGACCTAGTCTTAAGGTCAAACGGAATTAACCCTAGGTTTTTGTGGAAACCCTAACTGAAGTTGCAGCTGCTATATATTCAACAGAGCTGCTGTTTTGCAAGTAATCCCTTTTTGGTCAGAAGATCATTTGGAAACTGTATAGGTTTAATTATTGTACTCCAAGCAATTATCATTGTGATAAGTGACCTGGAATAGGTTTTTAATTGTAAGGGTTGTGTAGCACTCAAAGCTTTGAAGCAAGAGTGTTTGAATGTTTCTTGACTAAAGCTGTGAAGCAGAGTCAAGTTAAGTTGTGTATCACTCAAAGCTGTGAAGCAAGAGTGGTTGTGTTGCTTGATTAAAAAGCTGTGAAGCTTAATCAAGTGTATGTTTTTGAAGAGTGTCTTCATCAATTCATTAGTCAAATTGTTTTATGTATCACTGCTGTGATTGAGGGGGAGTGAGTAGGAACTCAGGTTTAAGTTGTACTTAGATTGAAATTGCATTGGGTAGGTCTTAAGTGATGGAGATAAACTGGTTGGTTTATTCCTGAATTAACATCTCTTATAGTGGATTTCCTCCCTGGCTTGGTAGCCCCCAGAGTAGATGTTGTTGCACACTGAACTGGGTAAACAATTGACTGTGTTCTTTATTGTTTTTGTATTTACTGTCATATAGTAAGTCAGATACGGTGTCATAACATTGAACGTGACATTGAGTATCTGCAGCCAGAATTTCAATTGGCATCAGAGCAGGCACCCTGCCTGTATTACTGGGTGAGATCTAGGGATATCACTTTTTGGCACTATGGACAAAGAAGGAGTTTTTGGAAATAGACCACCCATTCTGGATGGAACTAATTATGACTACTGGAAACCTCGTATGATTGCCTTCTTAAAATCTCTGGACAAAAAGGCTTGGAGAGCTGCTGACAAAGGATGGATCCATCCCACCATAACTGAGAAAGATGGGACAATCAGTCTGAAGCCTGAGGAAGATTGGAGTAAAGAAGAAGATGAGTTAGCCCTGGGAAATTCCAAAGCTTTAAATGCCTTGTTCAATGGAATTGATAGAAACATTTTCAGACTAGTACATCAATATGAACTGGCCAAGGAAGTTTGGGACACTCTCAAAACTACTCATGAGGGCACTTCCAAAGTAAAAATGCCAAGGCTTCAGATGTTGACTACCAAGTTTGAGAATCTAAAAATGATGGAAGATGAAACCATTCATGAGTTTCACATGAACATCTTGGAGATTGCCAACACCTCAGGAGCACTGGGAGAAAAGATGTCAGAAGAAAAACTGGTGAGGAAGATTCTCAGATCCTTGCCTAAAAGATTTGCAATGAAGGTAACTGCCATAGAGGAAGCCCAGGACATCAGCAAGTTGAAAGTGGATGAACTTATTGGGTCTCTTCAGACTTTTGAGATGGGGATCACTTATAATGGTGACAAGAAGAACAAGAGCATAGCACTTGTGTCCAACACTGATGTTGAAGAAAATATTTCAGAAGCTATAGCCATGCTTGGAAGACAGTTCAACAAACTCATCAAAAGAATAGATCCAAAGTCAAGGTCTAATGTTCATAACATTCCCTCTGACATTGACAGTTCCAGCAGAAGACCAAGGTCAGAAGAGAAGGGAAATCAAGGCAGAGGAATTCAATGCCATGGTTGTGAAGGATATGGGCATATTCGAGCTGAATGTCCTACCTTTCTTAAGAAACAAAAGAAAGGAATGACAGTTACTTGGTCTGACTGTGATTCAGAAAGTAACTCTGAAGAAGAATCTGCCAAACTAGTTACTACTTTAACTGGTATTTGTACCTCTGAAAGTGACATCAGTGATGAAGAGGTGACTTTTGAAGAACTGGCTGATACTTACAAGAAATTGTGTATCAGAAATACTGAAGTCTGTGTGCAGAATGAGAAACAATCAAAACTCATCATAAAGCTGGAGGCTGAAAAAAGGGAAAACCTTGAAACTATAAGTCATCTAGAAGGAGAAGTTCAATTGCTGAACTCACAACTGAATCAAATGACTAAATCTGTCAAGATGCTGACAAATGGAACAGACAAATTGGAAGAGATCCTCCAGGTTGGACAAAATGTGGGAAATAAATCTGGACTAGGATTTATGGAAGCAAAGAAATCTGGTACTGATAAGCAAATGTCAAAACAGATGTCTCAACACAACTCTCAACATCAGGAACAGAGACATATGAAGAAAAGGTACCAAAGATGGAGATGTCATCATTGTGGGAGATATGGCCACATAAAGCCCTTCTGCTTCAGATTGTATGGATACCCTAATCAGAACTCAGGTGTCAAACCTAAGTCTAAAAAGGTACCACATGCTCCTAAATGGAAGAAAAAGGCTACTGCCCTGATAGCCCACACTTCCCTGAGGGTCTCTGCAAAGGAAGACTGGTACTTTGACAGTGGATGTTCCAGACACATGACTGGAATCAAGAACCTCCTCAATAATGTTAAGCCTCACACCACTAACTTTGTGACCTTTGGAGATGGTGCTAAAGGTGAAATCAAAGGAGTTGGTGATTTGGACTGCCCTGGAGTTCCAAGTCTGAATGAAGTACTGCTGGTAAAAGGGCTGGCTGCTAATCTCATTAGTATCAGTCAATTGTGTGATCTAGGATTCAAGGTCAATTTCTCAAAATCTGAATGTCTTGTAATCAATGACAAACAAGAGATAGTAATGAAAGGAGTCAGATCCAAAGACAACTGTTACTTGTGGGAGCCTGAGAACACTAATTTCTCATCTATGTGTTCCATTGCAAAAGAAGAAAAAGAGGTGAAACTGTGGCACCAAAAACTTGGCCATCTTCATCTAAGAGGTATGAAGAGGATTATCTCCTTGGAGGCAGTCAGAGGGATTCCAAGACTGCAAATTGATGAAGAAAGAGTTTGTGGTGAATGTCAGGTTGGTAAGCAGACTAGGATGTCACATCCAAAGTCAAGACATCTGACCACCTCTAAGGTTCTAGAACTTCTTCATATGGATCTGATGGGACCAATGCAAGTAGAGAGTCTTGGTGGAAAAAGATATGCCTATGTGGTTGTGGATGATTTTTCCAGATTCACCTGGATTAATTTCATTAGGGAAAAATCTGATGTATTTGAAGTTTTTAAAGAATTGTGCAAAAGAATTCAAAGAGAAAAGGAAGGGTGTATTGTCAGAATCAGAAGTGATCATGGCAAGGAATTTGAAAACAACAAGTTTGATGATTTCTGTTCTTCAGAGGGAATTAGTCATGAGTTTTCTTCTCCTATAACACCTCAGCAAAATGGAGTTGTGGAAAGAAAAAACAGGACCATACAGGAATCTGCCAGAGCAATGTTACATGCCAAAAGACTTCCTATGTATTTTTGGGCTGAAGCTATGAATACAGCCTGCTATGTTCATAACAGGGTCACCTTGAGGAAGGGAACCTCATCCACCATATATGAACTCTGGAAAGGAAGAAAACCAACTGTGAAGTACTTCCATGTGTTTGGCAGCAAATGCTATATTCTGGCTGATCGTGAACAAAGAAGAAAACTGGACCCTAAAAGTGATGAAGGCATATTTCTAGGATACTCCTCAAACAGCAGAGCTTATAGAGTATTCAACTCCAGAACCAAAACCATGATGGAATCAATAAATGTTATAATTGATGATTATCATGAAGAAATAGATGTTCCTTGTACTGTTGAGACATTCTTTGAGACTTCAACCCAACAGAATGACCTACCCAACTCCACCACAACAGAATCTGAATCAAAGGAAGCTAGCAAGATCCCTTCCATCAGAATTCAGAAGGATCATCCAAAAGAGCTCATCATAGGAGATCCCAACAGTGGAGTCATCACAAGATCTAGAGAAATCATCTCAAACTCTTGTTTTGTGTCCAAAATGGAACCAAGAAATGTCAAGGAAGCTTTAACTGATGAATACTGGATTGGTGCAATGCAAGATGAACTGAACCAATTCAAGCAACATGAAGTTTGGGAACTGGTTCCTAGACCTGAAGGAACTAACATCATTGGGACAAAATGGATATTCAAGAACAAGTCAGATGCTGAAGGAGTTGTCACCAGAAATAAGGCAAGACTTGTTGCTCAAGGATACACCCAGGTTGAAGGGGTTGATTTTGATGAAACCTTTGCACCTGTAGCCAGGATGGAATCAATCAGACTCCTATTGTCAACTGCTTATCTTCTGAAGTTCAAATTATTTCAGATGGATGTGAAAAGTGCCTTTCTAAATGGGTACTTAAATGAGGAAGCTTATGTGGAACAACCTAAAGGCTTTGTGGATCCAACCCACCCTGATCATGTCTACAAATTGAGAAAAGCTCTATATGGCCTGAAACAAGCTCCTAGAGCATGGTATGACAGGTTAACAAAGTTTCTCTCAGACAAAGGCTACAGAAAAGGAGGCTTGGACAAAACTCTCTTTGTCAAAACTGAAGGAGGGAAGTTGATGGTTGCCCAAATATATGTTGATGACATAGTGTTTGGAGGAATGTCAGAACATATGGTTAAACACTTTGTTGACCAGATGCAGGCTGAATTCGAAATGAGTCTCATGAGAGAACTAACTTATTTTCTTGGACTGCAAGTCTCACAGATGGAGGACTCAATCTTCTTATCTCAAAGCAAGTATGCTAAGAACATTGTAAAGAAGTTTGGTATGGAGAATGCAAGTCACAAAAGGACTCCTGCTCCTACTCATCTAAAGCTTTCCAAAGATTCAAGTGGGGTTAAGGTGGATCAAAGTCTGTACAGAAGCATGATAGGAAGCTTGTTGTACTTAACTGCCAGCAGACCTGATATTGCCTTTGCAGTTGGAGTTTGTGCAAGATACCAAGCTGATCCCAAAGTCAGTCATATCAACCAAGTGAAGAGAATTTTGAAGTATGTGAGTGGAACTTACAACTATGGGTTGATGTATTCTCATGGATGTGAACCAGCTCTGACTGGCTACTGTGATGCTGATTGGGCTGGTAGTGCTGATGATAGAAAAAGCACCTCTGGAGGATGTTTCTTCTTGGGAAATAATCTGGTTTCCTGGTTCAGCAAGAAACAGAATTGTGTGTCTCTTTCTACTGCTGAAGCTGAATACATTGCAGCTGGTAGTAGCTGCTCCCAAATGATCTGGATGAAATAGATGCTCACTGAGTATAATGTCACACAAGATGTTATGACATTGTACTGTGACAATCTGAGTACAATCAACATTTCCAAGAATCCCATTCAGCATAGTAGGACCAAACATATTTACATACGACATCACTTTATCAGAGACCTTGTAGAAGAGAAGACAATCAAATTGGAACATGTTGCCACTGAGATACAGCTGGCTGACATTTTTACCAAGGCACTGGATGCAAATCAATTTGAAAACTTGAGGGGTAAGTTGGGTATTTGCCAACATGAGGAATTGTAGCAATTAATTTTGCTTAAAACAAGGATTAAAGGAGTTATGCTTGTTCTGATTGGGTTAAAATTATATTTTCCCATTTCCTTCAATTCTTTTAAGAAGTTGAATAGACACTCCTTTTCTTCCTTCCCCTCTCGTCTCCTCATCAAAACCCAGTCTCTCAATCAGAATTTTCTCTTCAGTTGCTGTTGGTCCTCTAAAACTGTCAAAATGTCTCAAACACCATCATCATCCAATACGACTATTTCAACCTCTTCCTCTGATCAAGATTCTAGGACAATCTCTTCCTGTCTGGACTCTGAAGTCCTGGAGATCTCTTCTCGTAGAAAAGTGGGAACTAACCCCACCAAGGTCAAAGAGTTGAGAACAAGACATGCAGGAAAGTCCCAAGCTTCTGCCTCTGGTAATCCATCTCATCCTTCTTCTTCAGTTCCCCCTGAAATTGCAAATAGGGAAGGGTCAGCCTATGTTAATCAAGCAATAGCAAAAATTGTTTCAAGAATTCTGAACGAGAACCACTCAGTTCCTGGCATTTCTGTTCCTCTGAACTAAGAAAGTTCAAATGCTGAAACAAATCCAGATGTCTCTAAGGATGTTGAGACATCAAACAAAGAGAAGAATTCTGACATTGCTCACAAGAAAAGGAAGAAGCCCGAATCCTCTGAGTCTGATGACAGTTCTTAAAGGTTGGTTGCTGTTTGGTGGTGTTGCTGGTTGGTGCTGATATCTGGTGGAGTTTGGAAGTGTGTTCAGTTTTTTTTTCTGCTGCTGCTCTTATTATTTGTTTTGGATAACTGTATAATCTTTATGAACATGTATCTTTGGCCCATTTGTGGCTAAAGAGGGGGAGAATATTTTGGTACGTACTTAATTAGTACTTGCTCAATTAGACATTCTATTTTTCTGCAGTCATTTCTTTCTGCTGCTATCTATCTCTGATTGCTTAGGGTCTTTAGCCAAAAATCTGCCAAAGGGGGAGTTTGTAGTTGTTTAGGTATTGGCTTGCATTTTTGGTAAAACCCAAGTGTATGTGTGAATGTCATGACTGATGTCATAACATTCTAGTTTAGTTTGTACTGATTCATTAGGTACCTTTGCAGAAAAATATTGTCATTCAGGTACTGATGTTTATAAGTGTGTATCTGAGCATTTTGCAAAATGATCACATTTTCCTAAATCAGTAGACAGGTTCCTCAGATGTCATAACAGATGTTAAGACATCCTGTTCTGAACTAACAGGTTTGCAGGTTGGTTAATTCTGAGTTTTTTCAGGAAAATAACTCAGTCTTTCCAGAACAGAATCCTGCGTTTTCTGAGGGTTAACCTAGCTCAACCTTAACCTGGTTAATAAAGTCCTGTGACCTAGTCTTAAGGTCAAACGGAATTAACCCTAGGTTTTTGTGGAAACCCTAACTGAAGTTGCAGCTGCTATATATTCAACAGAGCTGCTGTTTTGCAAGTAATCCCTTTTTGGTCAGAAGATCATTTGGAAACTGTATAGGTTTAATTATTATACTCCAAGCAATTATCATTGTGATAAGTGACTTGGAATAGGTTTTTAATTGTAAGGGTTGTGTAGCACTCAAAGCTTTGAAGCAAGAGTGTTTGAATGTTTCTTGACTAAAGCTGTGAAGCAGAGTCAAGTTAAGTTGTGTATCACTCAAAGCTGTGAAGCAAGAGTGATTGTGTTGCTTGATTAAAAAGCTGTGAAGCTTAATCAAGTGTATGTTTTTGAAGAGTGTCTTCATCAATTCATTAGTCAAATTGTTTTATGTATCACTGCTGTGATTGAGGGGGAGTGAGTAGGAACTCAGGTTTATGTTGTACTTAGATTGAAATTGCATTGGGTAGGTCTTAAGTGAAGGAGATAAACTGGTTGGTTTATTCCTGAATTAACATCTCTTATAGTGGATTTCCTCCCTGGCTTGGTAGCCCCCAGAGTAGGTGTTGTTGCACACTGAACTGGGTAAACAATTGACTGTGTTCTTTATTGTTTTTGTATTTACTGTCATATAGTAAGTCAGATACGGTGTCATAATATTGAACGTGACATTGAGTATCTGCAGCCAGAATTTCAAAGATGGATCCGATCAAGTACATCTTTGAGAAGCCTGCTCTATCTGGAAGAATAGCTAGGTGGCAGATGATCCTAACAGAATACGACATACAGTACACGACCCAAAAAGCTATAAAGGGGAGTGTGCTAGCTGACCATCTGGCTCATCAAGCTGTCGAAGATTACCAATCTATGAGGTTTGACTTCCCTGACGAAGACATCATGACATTGGAGAATGTTGAAGATTTCAAACCATATGACGGGCCTGAACAAGGATCCCGATGGACCCTGTACTTTGACGGGGCTTCCAATGCACTTGGCAACGGTATCGGCGCGGTACTCATCTCTCCGTAAGGTTTCCATACACCTTTCACTGCTATACTTTGCTTCAGTTGTACGAACAACATGGCAGAGTATGAAGCTTGCATCTTTGGACTCAAGGCTTCCATAGACTTGGGAATCAAATCTTTGATTGTGTTTAGGGACTCAGCTTTTGTCATCAGTCAGATCAAAGGAGAGTGGGACACTAAACATCCAAACCTCATCCCTTACAAAGAACGTGTCTTGACATTGTTACCACATTTCGAGCAGATTACCTTCGAGCACTTCCCACGAGAAGAAAATTAGCTGGGAGATGCTCTAGCTACAATGTCATCCATGTTTAAACTTAACTGGGATAATGAGGCTCCCCAAATTACCATTGAACGTATGGACGAACCGGCACATTGTCACAAGATTAATACCGAAGAAGTAGTGGACCAACCGTGGTTTCATGAAGTCAAAAGGTATCTCGAGGCTCAGGAATACCCTGAAGGAGCTTCAGTCAACGACAAAAAGTTCTTAAGGAGGTTCTCGGAAAAGTTCTTCCTAAGCAATGGCATCCTATACAAGCGCAATCATGATTCTATTCTGCTCCGTTATGTGGACAAAGCTGAAGCTGAAGGGATTATGGCTGAATTGCATGAAGGTACCTTCGGCACTCACTCTAGCGTGCATACGATGGCTAAGAAGATTCTACGGGCAGGCTATTACTGGTCTACCATGGAAGCTGACTGCTATCAACACTCCCGCGCATGCCATAAATGTCAAATCTATGCAGACAAGGTGCACGTGCCTCCTCTTCCTCTAAATGTCTTAACAGCTCCTTGGCCATTCGCTATGTGGGGAATCGACATGATTGGAGAGATCAAGCCTACAACATCTAATGGACATCGTTTCATCCTGGTGGCCATTGACTACTTCACCAAGTGGGTCGAAGCAGCTTCCTTCGCATTCGTTACAAAGAATATGGTTTCCCACTTCATCAAGCATAACCTTATTTGCCGGTACGGTATCCCCAAAAGGATTATCACTGATAACGGTACAAATCTTAACAATACTATGATCACCGCTTTGTGCGAGCAATTCAAGATTCAACATCACAATTCATCTCCCTATCGGCCAAAGATGAATGATGTTGTCGAAGCTGCGAACAAAAATATCAAGAAGATCATACAAAAGATCACAGTCACCTACAAGGACTGGCATGAAATGTTACCGCTTGCTCTTCACGGGTACCGTACCACGACACACACATCAACTGGGGAAACACCCTATTCTTTGGTGTGATCGGTGGATCTGGAACTGACTGTTTAACGCTGGTTCGCGAAATGTCGCGGAAGCAAGAGTCGCCACCGTCTTTTATTTTCTCCAAATGGAAAGGACAAAAGCACAGAAAAATTCCTTATAGAGATTGTTCTCGGTTCGGGAGGTAGGTTATAGAAAGGGAAGGTGTTAGCACCCTTTCTATCCATGGTTATCCATGGGCTCTTAGATACTTGCTCATTTGTGTTTTCAAAATGGTTTGTCTGCTTTTCAACTGTGGGTTTTAAAAAGTTTCTTTGAAAATTTCAGTTCGACTCTTGTATTGGTCCTCAAGAGTGTTTGAAAAATTGCTTTCGAAAGCTTTTTGAAAATGTGTTGGTGTGAAAAGTATTTTTGATTTGTTTTGAAATTTAGAGCAAGTATCTAGAGTCGTCTACCTACCCTAAGGAATTCGTCTGTGTAAATGTCCTTTAAAGTAGTGCCATCCCACCATTGAGAGGTAGGTAGCACCACCGTTGGAGGTGTTCGGGTCAATTCGAGGTTCGGGACATGGTGATCACCAGAGTAATGGGAAGACACCTTAGAAGCTACCCTCATGCCAGGTTCCCGGATCATGAGGACTTACTAAGACATCCTCTACTCGACGATCACCTTTCGAGGCAAGGCAACAGTGAGGCGTACCCTAGGGGTGGTGTGTGCGATTCGTGTGTCGTTTTCATTTGCATTTATCTTGTCATGTTATTGGTGTTCTACGCTTGTTTTTATTTTGTCCATACATTCTTTCATGCTTTTGATTAACAGTTAAAAAGTTGCGGGAAAGTAAATTCTAAGCTATTACAAAAGGCGCGGGTCCACATCGCCAAAATTAACCAGGACCCGATTTGACAGAAAATAAATAAACAAAGTAAATAAAGAATTGAAAAGTGCGAGAAGTAATTTACATGGCTTCGGGAGAGGTACATAATGATTTAAGCAAAATAAAATAAATATGCGAAATTAAATCGAAACGAGGGCGTTGGACCCTTTTGCAAAAATCAAATTAATGATGAAGTTAATTAATTAAAAAAAAATGTTTTTGGTATTTTTAATATTTTAGGATTTAATAGAAAAAATTAATTGCAATTAAACGCTAACCCTAATTCTATTTTATTTTAATTTATTAAGAAGACGTTAAAATTTAACCTAAATTAAACCTAATTTTTATATGCAATTTTAATTATGAAAATAAATAAAATAAATAATATTATTGTGAAAAAGAAAAATTAAAGGGGATAAAACATTTATTAAACCTAGTTCTATATTTTTTAGATTTTGTTATGAAAGGAATTAAAATTAAAACCCTAATTTAAACTAATTAATTTACATGCATTTATTTACAAGAAATATTAAAGTAAAATATTTATTATATTTTTTATCTTTTCTGATTTTTATGCATTTTTTATATTTATGAAAATAAGTAATTAATTTAAACAAATAATAATTAAAAGTAAAAGATTTAAATAAATAAAGAAAATAAAGAAGAATGAAAAATATGCAAACCTAGGGGGTGGTAGTCCCCAAAGTGGAGGTATGAATTGAGACATCTGGCCCATTTATTTTGGCCTGTTTGGACTTTTACTGGACACGTGCAGAGGCGTTGACTCAAGCCTATGATGTTCTTTCAATCAGTGCCCTTGGATCCCTCTCAACGTACGCGTGGCTGGCTTGATTAAGAGGAGTATGGTGCGTCTGCAGCCTTGAAGCGCATGTGAACGTGAATTGGAAAATAATATTGAAAGTGTGAAGACCTGGGACTCGAACCCAGGTCATGTGCTTTGCCACCACTATCACTTGCCAGCTGAACCAAATTCGCGTTGTTAATATATAATAATAAGCAAATAATATAAAAGAAAGTTGGTTAATGGCTTGGAAACGCGCGCGAAGATTTGAACGCTCCACTCACAGGCAGCCACATAATCATCTTCCTCATTTGGTTTTATTTTCCTGAAACGAAAACGCATTAGCAACGGTTTTCCATGCGTTTCCTTAGGCATGCTACCAGAAAATAGCGATTAGCCCTATGACGCTCATAAATTGAGCGCGAGGGTTCCCTTATGACCGTCAGAACGTCCTGAGTTGAATGGTGGTGGTTTTGAGGGCTAATTTTTCTTTAAACAAAAACCCCCAATTTTGAGGTCCTGTAAACCCTAGAACACAAACATGGCATAATCGCGTATATAACATAAAAATACAATTAGATATATTGGTTAGCTTCAGAATCTCATAAGGAACATAAATCAATAAATAAAAGTTACAAAGGATGCGTGAATCATGATGCACGATTATGAATTTTATTCGACACAGTCTGCACTCGTGTTACCAATTCTTGAGGTTCTGATGAGTATTCTTGATTGAGAATCATTCTATGATCCTTCAGCAAGCTAATGGGATAGGTTTCGTGCCTTGAATCAGCCTGCAAAAGGGTTTTCAGTATTGACTTTTTTGAGAAAAATTTCAAGTTGTCAATGGAGTTTCTTGAGTAGCTGCGCCTGTTCTTGCACTAGGGTTGTCTTCAGGCTTTTGTATTGAGCATATTAGGTCAAGAAAAATCAATCAAATCCATTGCATTCATTGATTTGAAGATTTGATTTTCAAGCTTTATTTTCCAAATATTTTCCATGTGCTTTTGTGCAAATCATGATCTAATCAGTCCAATTCCTTCCTTATTTGGCTAGGCACGAATTATTGAGCATAAAACATGCACAAAAAGATTTGTTAGGTTAAGTTAAATATTTTTCATATATTTAATTGATTTAAATGAATTAATATAAATAAAAATTCAAATAAATAAATAAAAAATGAGAAAATACTTCCCTTTGGGCCAAGTGGTCGTGCACATGCCATGGATGATGAATCATGGAAGAAAAATGGGCCCATTAGCAATTTTAGGTCATTTGAATCAATGTTGACTTTTCAAAATATCCAAAAATTTCCCAACTTCCACAAGGCATAACTTGCTCATTTTTAAGATCTTCTCATGTTCTTAGACATTTTGGAAAGGTCTTTGAGTCCTCTAACCAATGCCTTTGGTCCCATTTCATTTTGATTTACCAATCTCAAGTTATGGCCTTTGACTTAAAGTCCCTTTTTGTTGACTTTTGAAAATGACCTATAATGTTGAAATTGATAACTTTTTCTGAGAGCATTTCTTGGACTTGAAGTATGAATATGAGTTGTAGGAAATGTCTTTCTCTTCAAAATGAGCTTTGGATGGAATCTTTCTGATAATCCATGTGAAAGTTATGCCCTGGTCAATTTCAGTTGACTTTTTCAGCTGTCCAAATAAGGAAACTTTTGCATCTTGATGATTTTTGAGCCAAACTTTGAGAATCATGATCAAGCATTGATCAAATGATGTTTGTGGCTTCAAAATGATATGTTGACCAAAAATTTGAACTTTTGACTGTCAAATGACCATTTTGCCCCTATAGTTGACTGTAGTGCAATTAGGGTTTTGACTGTGCAATTTTGAGCTGAATGCCTTGAAACTTGATATGAGGATGCTTGACCATATTTGTAGGCATGTGGGACTTGATTGGCCCTTTGGAAACTTCATTTTCTTGATCAGAACACAAACCCTAATCTTGACTGTATAGGAGACCTTTGCACTGTGTAACCCTTGGGGAATCTTGAGACTTGATTTGGCAATTTCTTGAAGAATATGGGAGGGCAAATTTTGGGGTACAACAGTTGCCCCTGTTCAATCTTCTTAGACCTGAGGATGCAGATTGGCTGACGTGCCTTTCGTAATCCGAGGGTGGAAGATGATTGAACACTAGAGTGCCCAGAAATTTGCACTCACATAGTAGCAGTGATGATGGAATGGGCTTATAGATGCCATTTAGAGGTTGCTGGATAGGATGATGGGCTTATAGATGCCATCTGGATGTCGATCGCGTAAGAGATTCCTTAGCGAGAACTTGCGTACCTGCAAAACAGAAAATGAGTACCTGACACGTTGCAGGAGCTGATTTTTAGATGCTTGGTATAGATGTGTCCTGACTGGTTACAGGAGCTGAGTCTGGAGCTTCAAAAAATGATGAATGAACCAGGGATGGTTTCTACCTTAGCATGAATGGTAAGAGAACCTTGGGTGATTTTAACTTCAACAACGCTCGTTGAGAAAATCTTGGTGGGAAATACCATCTTCGCAGGATCAGGAAGAGAACCATAGGTCATTATAATCTGAAAGGGAATCACCTCACTCACCGTTGGAGAGGGAACCATAGGAAATTATAATCTGAAAAGGAATTATTACCTCACTCACCGTCGGAGAGGGAACCATAGGAAAAGGAATTATCACCTCACTCACCGTCGGAGAGGGAACTATCTGAAAAGGAATTGTCACCTCACTCACCGTCGGAGAGGGAACCATAGGAGATTATCACCTCACTCACCGTCGGAGAGGGAAACATCTTGAAAAGGAATTATTACCTCACTCACCGTCGGAGAGGGAACCATAGGAGATTATCACCTCACTCACCGTCGGAGAGGGAAACATCTTGAAAAGGAATTATTACCTCACTCACCGTCAGAGAGGGAACCATAGGAGATTATCACCTCACTCACCGTCGGAGAGGGAAACATCTTGAAAAGGAATTATTACCTCACTCACCGTCGGAGAGGGAACCATAGGAGATTATCACCTCACTCACCGTCGGAGAGGGAACCATAGGAGATTATCACCTCACTCACCGTCGGAGAGGGAACCATCTGAAAAGGAATTATCACCTCACTCACCGTCGGAGAGGGAAACATCTGAGATAACTTCTACTGAGTCTTTATCAGAAAAATCTGTTGGGAGTCGATTTAGCTGGACTAGAGAAGGCCTGGGACTGGATAAGAAATCTTCGGAGTCGATTAACTGAACCGGTCTAGGTCTTGAAATATGATTGAGAATTTCAACTGCATCTTTCCTGAAAGGTAGAGGTCAGTCATATGCAATGCATGATATGGATCAAGCAATGATGTTCTCAACATAAATGAGATTTGCATGATATAATGCGTCTATGCATGCTATAATGATGTATGTGATGTTTTATGAATGTATGTTTTCGTCTAGGAAAGTAAATCCTTGACGGATGCCGGGAAGTCATATCCTGGGCTGATGTTGAAGAATAGATTCTGCTTCCGCTGGGGATGATAACTGCAAGGATACCGGTAGGAGAAGATGACTCCGTTGCAGAATAAACTTGGCAAATGGAAGATTCTGCGGGGAGAAAAGATACTCTAGCGACCATGCTGGGGAGTGATACTCTGTGGGGGAGAGAGATACTTTGCTGAGTTGTTGATAATAGTTTGCTGGGGATACCCTTGTTGTGTTGGAAGTGCTAATAGATTTCGCTGGGGATAAGAAAATTTCGTCGGGGACGCTCTTTCCATGGCTTTTGGCTGAGGATAACCCAGTTATATCCTGGTAAGGAAATAACTCTTTGAATAAAGCCGGACGACGCGTTCGTACTCTGCGAGGGATAAGCTTCCAGAATCTACTGGGGATAAGCTTACTGCTTGGGGAGATAGATTCCAACCTTCCTGGGGAACTGGATTGGACCTTTCCTGGGGAAGTTTTGATCTATAATTTTGTAAGTTGAAAGAGGGAACCTATGTAGGGTTTCTTGCTGGTGAGCTCATGTAAAACCGCATCTGAAATGGAGAAGGGACCTGTGTAGGGTTACTTTGATGATGAGTTCGTGTAAAACTTCGTTCTTGGAAAGGGAGAACCTGTGTAGGGTTACTTTGATGATGAGTTCGTGTAAAACTTCGTTCTTGGAAAGGGAGAACCTGTGTAGGGTTTCTGGGTGATGAGTCCATGTAACATTGCATCTTGAAGAGAGGGAACCGGTGTAGGGTTGCTTGGTGAGGTAAGTTCATGTAAAACTTCTTGATGAACCGGGGTGAGGTTATCTTGAGCTAAATCCATGTAAGACTTCTGGGGGGAACCGGGGTTAGGTTGCCGCAGGATAAGTTCGTGTAAAACTTCTTGACGAACCGAGGTAAGGTCATCTTGAGATAGGTCCATGTGAGACTCTTGGAGGAACCGGGGTTAGGTTATGGCAGGATAAATTTGTGTAAAAACTTCTTGATGAACCGGGGTTAGGTCATCTTGAAATAGGTCCATGTAAGACTTCTGGAGGAACCGGGGTTAGGTTACTTGGATAAGTTTGTGTAAAAACTTCTTGATGAACCGGGGTTAGGTCATCTTGAAATAGGTCCATGTAAGACTTCTGGAGGAACCGGGGTTAGGTTACTTGGATAAGTTTGTGTAAAAACTTCTTGATGAACCTGGGTTAGGTCATCTTGAGATAGGTCCATGTGAGACTCTGGAGGAACCGGGGTAAGGCTACCTGGAGGTAAGTTCGTGTAAAACTTGAGATAAATCCGTGTAAGACTTCTGGAGGAACCGGGGTAAGGCTACCTGATTTTTAATGTTGATCTGGGATTTGTAAAGGTAAATGGTAATCATCTTTATATTGACCTTAGTGTTTTGGTTGACAGAGCAACTGGATCGCCTGGACGACTCATTACTGCCCCTGTTTCTGAGGTGAGGGAAGAGGATACCTGGGTGGGTGATTGACAAATCTTCGGGTAGACAAGTGACGAGATGCCGGGACATAGTCGTACGCTTTGATCCCTAACTTTTGCCTGGACCGCCCTTTCGGGTTTTCAGTCCACCGGGATACCCATTTTTGCCCAAGCCGCCTTTTCGGGTTTTCGACTTACCGGGTGTACATGTTTTTTTTTCGTTTCATCCCTTCATTTTGCCCGGACCCTTTTGGTTCGCCGGGAAGCCCTTATTTTTGCCTAGGTGTGTCAACCTAGCGGGCCTTTGATTGTGCGTAGTATTTTTTCGACTATGTCCACGCTTTCAGAATGTAGGGAGTTGCCCCTGTTGGAAGTATTTTTCCATGCCCCAGATACTGGGCAATGCTCCTACTGTGCCCCTTGATTGGAGGTACTTCTGTTCACAAGGTGTTCATCGTGCGAATTTCCCTGCTGTTCAAACAAATAGTCATATGCAAACAAGGTTATTTTAAGAATGCAAAAGCCTATGTCTGTCTTGAATTTTGAAAATGCATTTTTTTGTAATACAATGCGGTGTCAACTCAAGATTTTACCGCAAACCTTCAGGAGTCAGGATACCTTCGTAACAGTATGCTTTCGAACTAACCCATGCTTCAGCTAGGACTTTTAAGGGTTGTAACGTGGCCTGGTTCACGGTTTAAGAAACAAAGGATAAAGGCTCAAATTATTTGTACCCACCCGCTCTTCGTGATGTTCTCCAAACCTAAACTCAGTTGATCGTGCGTTAGACCTTGTTCGAGTCTTTGCTTTGATTTTCCAGTGATGATTCGGATGTTGACAATTTATTTTGAATAGGCAGTCATCTCCCCTTTTTTTTGTTGATGTCTTGTAGGACCTCTTTCTTTTTGATTTAATTATCCCTTTCTTTTTTTTGCCTGAACTGTTTCCTTTGTGATTACAGTCAGCGGGATGCCCCAGTTTAGTAAGTCCCCTTTATAGGTTTTGACTTCTTGGGCTTTTCATTTATGATTTTTTTTTGATAACGACTGCCTGTCTTTATGATTGTTCTGAACCATCACTGTCTTTCATTTTGTAAGGACTTCTTTGGTGCTATTCGTTATGCACTTGGATCAACTGAGAGACCTACCCTGCCCCAGGTTATGATTAAGGGTTTTGATTTTCGAAAATAAAAACTTCTACTTCTTTGGCTCAGAGGGGTTGACGAGGGATTATCTTCCTTATTACTCCAGTGTTTAGGAATTGAAACAATGCCTGTACCTCATAAGCGGGGTCCGTTCAAAAGCATACTGTAAAGATCGTGGTATCGTTTTCGTCATCCTCCCTCAAGAGGTTTAGAATTTTCAGTCGAGAGTTGATCATCACAAAATATGAAAGCAGTTTTAAGTACAGTAAACATAATTAATTCAAGACAGACATGTGTAATGCATTCATGAAATAAAAGAGTTTAACATAATAATTGTTTGTTTGAATAAGAAAAGAAAGATACAACTTGAATTCAGATGAACAAAAATCTCTCAAGCCTAGCCATGTTTTGGCAAGGGAGCAGTGATCACGTTGGGAGTCTCGGCAGACTCGAACTCGATCTCTTTGGCATCGATCATGTTCTGAATCTTGTACTTCAGTGCCCAACAGTCCTCAGTAGCATGCCCCGGGCTATCAGAATGATAAGCGCAGCGAGCGTTGGGGTTATACTTTGGTGACATTGTATTTTGAAACTTCGGAGTCTCTTTTAGAGTTACCAGCTTGGTCTCCAGCAACTGTGGCAATATCTGGGATAAGGTCATGCTGAGCCGAGTGAACTGCCTTCTCTCGTTCTTTTGTTGGTTGCGATGTTGAATTTGTGACACTGGAGCCGTTTGGGGAGCTCTCTCCTTGCCTCTTTGTCTCAAAGGTGGTCGAACGATGACTGGCTTTTTGCCCTTAGACTTTTGCCCCAGTTGGTTACCCTGAAGCAGTTGGTTGACGAGAAACCAGAGCTCGTCTTGTCTTTGAGCTAACCCTTGAATAGCAGTCACCTGCCCCAACATCTGGGCTTTCAAGCATCCACCTCAGCTTGTAGGTGTTTCAGCCTTTCACCCTCAGCACTGTTTCTAACAAAGGTCTCCATGAGGAGTGTCCTTAGCTCTTCCTGCCCCTTGGATAGATTCAGGAGGATTTCCCCAAACCGAGTCTCTTGAGCAAGGAGGTCCTGGTTATCTTGTTGGGAAGCCATTGCTGAAATAAACAGCGAGAAAGGTAAGTGACCTGCAACAAGGATACCTGTTATGCAATGATGAGTATGACATGCATGTAATGTTTTCAAGGACCTCGCGGGGTAAACAAGAAAATTTGTTAGCATTTGGGTCCGGTAGCTTGATTGAAGGAACTGCATATTATTGAGAGTCCTTCTTCAAAGGGTCAAAGGCTCACCATATCGAGTGGGTCATAGCCCCTGACTCAAGTCATCAACCTTATTTTGCTTTCCGAACAACCTTGGCTGGGGGAACCTTCTTCAGGAGTCAAAGCTCACCATATCAAGTGGGTCATAGCCTCTGACAACTTTGGCTAGAGGAAAATAAATCCTCTTTGCCCCTTGCTAGATGTTTGATTCATCATGACCTGCATCACAGACCCTTGAGATCCTTGAAATGGGTTAGTCCTTATGCATGATGTATGCAATGGTATGATGTTATGCTATGCATGGGGGTAATGTAAGTAACCCTGTTATGAGTCCCAATTAAGGACTGCAAACCAAAACCTGCAAGAAACTCAAGTAAAACCTATCATGAGTCCCAATTAAGGACTAAATAAAACCTGCAAGAAACTCGATAAACCCTGTTATGAGTCCTAATTAAGGACTGCAAACCAAAACCTGTAAGAAACCTAGTATACCCTGTTATGAGTCCCTATTAAGGACTATAAACAAAACCTGCAAGAAACTCAAGTGTCAGATAACAAGCATGCAAATAGTCAAGTTTGAAAGCACACAAGTCACACAAGAGAAGCCCTTAGAGTTTAGGCCAGCATGGGGTCTAGGTACTACCCTCTTTCAGTTTGTTGGTTCATACCTGTCCTATCAAAGTAACCGGGTTCTTAGAGGATCCCAATATCATTGACTACCCTCAATCGGTCATAACTCCAGCATCGCAATCTTTTCTTGCGGCCAGAACCATCGCGAGAGTTTAGCCTCAATGGGCATAGCATACTGCTACTGTTCTAATGGCCAAGTTGGGTCATTTAAGGTTCTAAGGTTGTTGGTGCTTAATGACTCCTCAGAAGACCCATATTCTCCTCGTTGCAACACAAGGGATATCGGTACAGACCAAGGTGCCACACCAACGTAGCCACTGTTTCACTCGTGTCGGTCTACGCCGGACAGGTCCCTCACAGCTTATGCTACCTAAACAGGGTATCCCCAGATCCGGGTTAGGATCTATGTAACTCCCATGCGACCCACAAATTTAAAGCAGACAAGTCAATACAATTGAAAACACAGTTATGAACTAACCCTAAGGTACACCTCACTTTATAAAGTATTCCCCAGCAGAGTCGCCAGTTCTGTGATCGGTGGATCTGGAACTGACTGTTTAACGCTGGTTTGCGAAATGTCGCGGAAGCAAGAGTCGCCACCGTCTTTTATTTTCTCCAAATGGAAAGGACAAAAGCACAGAAAAATTCCTTATAGAGATTGTTCTCGGTTCGGGAGGTAGGTTATAGAAAGGGAAGGTGTTAGCACCCTTTCTATCCATGGTTATCCATGGGCTCTTAGATACTTGCTCATTTGTGTTTTCAAAATGGTTTGTCTGCTTTTCAACTGTGGGTTTTAAAAAGTTTCTTTGAAAATTTCAGTTCGACTCTTGTATCGGTCCTCAAGAGTGTTTGAAAAATTGCTTTCGAAAGCTTTTTGAAAATGTGTTGGTGTGAAAAGTATTTTTGATTTGTTTTGAAATTTAGAGCAAGTATCTAGAGTCGTCTACCTACCTTAAGGAATTCGTCTGTGTAAATGTCCTTTAAAGTAGTGCCATCCCACCATTGAGAGGTAGGTAGCACCACCGTTGGAGGTGTTCGGGTCAATTCGAGGTTCAGGACATGGTGATCACCAGAGTAATGGGAAGACACCTTAGAAGCTACCCTCATGCCAGGTTCCCGGATCATGAGGACTTACTAAGACATCCTCTACTCGACGATCACCTTTCGAGGCAAGGCAACAGTGAGGCGTACCCTAGGGGTGGTGTGTGCGATTCGTGTGTCGTTTTCATTTGCATTTATCTTGTCATGTTATTGGTGTTCTACGCTTGTTTTTATTTTGTCCATACATTCTTTCATGCTTTTGATTAACAGTTAAAAAGTTGCGGGAAAGTAAATTCTAAGCTATTACAAAAGGCGCGGGTCCACATCGCCAAAATTAACCAGGACCCGATTTGACAGAAAATAAATAAACAAAGTAAATAAAGAATTGAAAAGTGCGAGAAGTAATTTACATGGCTTCGGGAGAGGTACATAATGATTTAAGCAAAATAAAATAAATATGCGAAATTAAATCGAAACGAGGGCGTTGGACCCTTTTGCAAAAATCAAATTAATGATGAAGTTAATTAATTAAAAAAAAATGTTTTTGGTATTTTTAATATTTTAGGATTTAATAGAAAAAATTAATTGCAATTAAACGCTAACCCTAATTCTATTTTATTTTAATTTATTAAGAAGACGTTAAAATTTAACCTAAATTAAACCTAATTTTTATATGCAATTTTAATTATGAAAATAAATAAAATAAATAATATTATTGTGAAAAAGAAAAATTAAAGGGGATAAAACATTTATTAAACCTAGTTCTATATTTTTTAGATTTTGTTATGAAAGGAATTAAAATTAAAACCCTAATTTAAACTAATTAATTTACATGCATTTATTTACAAGAAATATTAAAGTAAAATATTTATTATATTTTTTATCTTTTCTGATTTTTATGCATTTTTTATATTTATGAAAATAAGTAATTAATTTAAACAAATAATAATTAAAAGTAAAAGATTTAAATAAATAAAGAAAATAAAGAAGAATGAAAAATATGCAAACCTAGGGGGTGGTAGTCCCCAAAGTGGAGGTATGAATTGAGACATCTGGCCCATTTATTTTGGCCTGTTTGGACTTTTACTGGACACGTGCAGAGGCGTTGACTCAAGCCTATGATGTTCTTTCAATCAGTGCCCTTGGATCCCTCTCAACGTACGCGTGGCTGGCTTGATTAAGAGGAGTATGGTGCGTCTGCAGCCTTGAAGCGCATGTGAACGTGAATTGGAAAATAATATTGAAAGTGTGAAGACCTGGGACTCGAACCCAGGTCATGTGCTTTGCCACCACTATCACTTGCCAGCTGAACCAAATTCGCGTTGTTAATATATAATAATAAGCAAATAATATAAAAGAAAGTTGGTTAATGGCTTGGAAACGCGCGCGAAGATTTGAACGCTCCACTCACAGGCAGCCACATAATCATCTTCCTCATTTGGTTTTATTTTCCTGAAACGAAAACGCATTAGCAACGGTTTTCCACGCGTTTCCTTAGGCATGCTACCAGAAAATAGCGATTAGCCCTATGACGCTCATAAATTGAGCGCGAGGGTTCCCTTATGACCGTCAGAACGTCCTGAGTTGAATGGTGGTGGTTTTGAGGGCTAATTTTTCTTTAAACAAAAACCCCCAATTTTGAGGTCTTGTAAACCCTAGAACACAAACATGGCATAATCGCGTATACAGCATAAAAATGCAATTAGATATATTGGTTAGCTTCAGAATCTCATAAGGAACATAAATCAATAAATAAAAGTTACAAAGGATGCGTGAATCATGATGCACGATTATGAATTTTATTCGACACAGTCTGCACTCGTGTTACCAATTCTTGAGGTTCTGATGAGTATTCTTGATTGAGAATCGTTCTATGATCCTTCAGCAAGCTAATGGGATAGGTTTCGTGCCTTGAATCAGCCTGCAAAAGGGTTTTCAGTATTGACTTTTTTGAGAAAAAATTCAAGTTGTCAATGGAGTTTCTTGAGTAGCTGCGCCTGTTCTTGCACTAGGGTTGTCTTCAGGCTTTTGTATTGAGCATATTAGGTCAAGAAAAATCAATCAAATCCATTGCATTCATTGATTTGAAGATTTGATTTTCAAGCTTTATTTTCCAAATATTTTCCATGTGCTTTTGTGCAAATCATGATCTAATCAGTCCAATTCCTTCCTTATTTGGCTAGGCACGAATTATTGAGCATAAAACATGCACAAAAAGATTTGTTAGGTTAAGTTAAATATTTTTCATATATTTAATTGATTTAAATGAATTAATATAAATAAAAATTCAAATAAATAAATAAAAAATGAGAAAATACTTCCCTTTGGGCCAAGTGGTCGTGCACATGCCATGGATGATGAATCATGGAAGAAAAATGGGCCCATTAGCAATTTTAGGTCATTTGAATCAATGTTGACTTTTCAAAATATCCAAAAATTTCCCAACTTCCACAAGGCATAACTTGCTCATTTTTAAGCTCTTCTCATGTTCTTGGACATTTTGGAAAGGTCTTTGAGTCCTCTAACCAATGCCTTTGTTCCCATGTCATTTTGATTTACCAATCTCAAGTTATGGCCTTTGACTTAAAGTCCCTTTTTGTTGACTTTTGAAAATGACCTATAATGTTGAAATTGATAACTTTTTCTGAGAGCATTTCTTGGACTTGAAGTATGAAGATGAGTTGTAGGAAATGTCTTTCTCTTCAAAATGAGCTTTGGATGGAATCTTTCTGATAATCCATGTGAAAGTTATGCCCTGGTCAATTTCAGTTGACTTTTTCAGCTGTCTAAATAAGGAAACTTTTGCATCTTGATGATTTTTGAGCCAAACTTTGAGAATCATGATCAAGCATTGATCAAATGATGTTTGTGGCTTCAAAATGACATGTTGACCAAAAATTTGAACTTTTGACTGTCAAATGACCATTTTGCCCCTACAGTTGACTGTAGTGCAATTAGGGTTTTGACTGTGCAATTTTGAGCTGAATGCCTTGAAACTTGATATGAGGATGCTTGACCATATTTGTAGGCATGTGGGACTTGATTGGCCCTTTGGAAACTTCATTTTCTTGATCAGAACACAAACCCTAATCTTGACTGTATAGGAGACCTTTGCACTGTGCAACCCTTGGGGAATCTTGAGACTTGATTTGGCAATTTCTTGAAGAATATGGGAGGACAAATTTTGGGGTACAACACTTGGTATATGGCATGGAGGTTGTTTTGCCTATCGAGGTTCAGATTCCCTCCTTGAGAATCATGAAAGATGCTGGTTTGAGTGAAGACGATTGGATTCAGACCCGGCTTGACCAGTTGAACTTAATTAAGGAGAAGAGGCTTACTGCTGTTTGCCACGGTCAGACGTATCAAAAGCGGATGATTAAAGCTTTCAACAAGAAAGTCAGACGCCAGATATATCAAGTCAGAGATCTGGTAATCAAGCGCATCATCTTGCCGCAAAGTGATCCTAGGGGCAAATGAACTCCTACCTACGAAGGACCATTTGTGATCTAGAACATCTTTTCTGGTGGGGCAATGATCTTAACCACCATGGATGGCGACGACCTGCCGCACCCTGCGAATGCAAACATAGTCAAAATATACTATGCATAAATGAACCGCTAGGTTGACACACCTAGGCAAAAAAAGGGCATCCCGGTGTATCGAAAACCCGAAAGGGTTGTTCAGGAAAAAATTAGGGATAAAACAAAAAAATCTGTACACCCGGCAAGTTGAAAACCCGAAAGGGCGACTTAGGCAAAAAAGGGTTTCCCGGTGGACTGAAAAACCGAAAGGGTGGTCCAGGCAAAAGTTAGGGAATTAAAGCGTATGACTATGTATCATCGGATCACTTTAAGGATAATCTCTTCAGAGACGAACTCTGAGCTTCTGATCAATCCAATCATCTTCGGACGAAGCGACGAATCGACAAGATATTCGCAGATACGAAGGCTATAGCAGAATGGGAACCCCATGGGATTTTTTCACACATAGCTATCTTTCTTTGTATAAATTTTTCTTACTTTTATGACACCATCATCTTACTAGGATGACTGCCTCCTTTGTACAAAACACTTACTGAAAGTTAATACAAAGATGTTTCTTTCAAAGTGCAAAAACTATTTGTCTTTTTCTTTTACACTTGTGTTTTTATTTGCAAAAGTGTCCAATGATTCATTGATGAACATATGCATTTGAACATAATTACTGTTTACAAATAAACAGGATGGAAAAGAACAATTACTGACAGACTGAAAGGATAGGAAAACGTCTTTAGGCTATTCCATGAGAAATTCCCTGCAGTACATCATCTAGATCCCCAGCGGAGCTAAAATCTTGAAATACATATCCCCAGCGGAGTTAAATTTCAATCCTTAATCTCCATTAGAGTTAATACTTCAAACTCCCAATCCCCGGCGGAGCCAAAGCTTTGAGTTACAGATCCCCAGCGGAGCTGAAACCTTCATCCCCAGTCGAGTCAAGACTTCTAATCCCCAGCGGAAACCATCCAATTTCCCCAGCAAGTTATCTTGAAGCCTGGAAGTCAACCAGATAAAAATTAACTTTTTGTCTCTCCCTAACCTGGGATTTTCCCCAATAAGAGTGGCAGACGACCGAAAACTCCTGAACTTACTCTCCAGTAGTAAGCCTTCTTCCCCACAAAGTTTTTACTCCCCAACAGAATGAAGATTCTCATTCTTGATTCCCCAGTAAAGTTGCCAGGGTCTTCATTACTCCCCAACATGAAGTCGTCAAAGTTTTCATTTCTCCCCAACAGAATGAAGATTCTCATTCTTAGTCTCCCGCAGAAATCATCAGAGTTTTTCCTATTCCCCAGCCGAGTAAGGATTCCCATTGGGTAACCCCCAATAGAGGTCATCAAAATTCTCTGGATTTCCCAAGCAGATTTCTCAAGTAGTTTGGCATTACTCTCACAACAGATTTTGTCAAATACTCCAACTTCAAGACATGAAGGATCCACACATCCCCACAGAAGTTTGTCAAGAATTTTTAATCTCCAACAATCACCAAGGATTTCTCATCCTCAGCAATCAGAGATTTTGAATCTCCATCAGTGGTCAAGGATTTATTTTCCCCGGCAGCAGTCAAGGGTTTTATTATCCCCAGCCGTTAAGGATTTATTTTCCTCAGCAAGACAGCTAATCAGCTTACATGCGCATACATTACATCCATATATCATAAACATTGATAAAACACATTTATTGCATCATACATTTCATGCAACATAACTCTGTGTTTCAGCTAACATTTTACCCTTTTCAGGATAGGATTAATAACTATCATTAACAATATTCAACATTTAGATACAGTACAGATACACTCCAGATACGAAAGTCATTCTATTACTCATTCAGAATTCCAGGTCAAGATACAATACATATACACTCCAGACACGGAAGTCATTCTGTTTCTCATTCAGACTCAGATCTCAGATACAGTACAGATACACTCCAGACACAGAAGTTATTCTGTTGCTCATACAGTTCAGATACGCTCCAGACACGGAAGTCATTCTATTTCTCATTCAGATTCAACTATCAATTTCAAGTTCAGATACGCTCCAGACACGGAAGTCATTATGTTACTTATTCAGATACGGTCCAGATACGCTCCAGACGCGGTTGCCATTCTGTCACTTATTCTGATTCTCCCCGGCTCAGAGACGCTCCAGACACGGATGCTATTCTATTGCTCATACAACTCATAGACGCTCCAGAAACGAATGCTATTATAGTGCTTATCCATATTCAACATTCAGATAAAGCTTGGATACGCTCCAGATACGGATTCTATTCCATTGCTCATTCAGATTCAGTCCCCAGATACAACTCAGATACGTTCCAGATACAGATACCATTCTGACACTTATTCTCCGGACTTACAACTTACAACTCAACAAACATTCTTGGATGGCATCTTTAAGCCCATCTCCAACAAGATTCTGTCACATCTCCAAATGGCAACTTTAATCCCATTTCCTCAACTACACTTTGACGAGTGCAAATTTACGGGAACTCTAGTGTCCAATCATCTTTTACCTTCGAGTCACGAACAAAAAACTCGCCAATCTAACTCTTCAGGTTCAAGAATATTGAACAGGGGCAGCTGTTGTAACCCAAAATTTTCCCTCTCATTTCATCAATATTTTCCTCATAAGACTTCTTGGATTCCAGATAGGACTAGGGTTTGCTCTGCTCAAGACACCACCTTGCACTGATAGCCTGAAATTAGGGTTTGAGTTTGAACAAGGATTTTTGGATCATCAATGCTTCATGTGACTTTCATACACCATCTTGGACCCCAAGATTGTTCATACCAAGTTTCAAGCCTTGAATCATATTTTTGCCCAGTCAATTGGACAGTTGATCTAAAAATCAGCTGTATTGGGGAAAAAGTTAATCATGGCCAATTTACAGTCAAACTTCATAATTTTTGATTCACAACAACATTCTAGGCTCCTATGTACCATTTGATCAAGTTTGGACCACAACTCCTCAAGAAATTTGATCAGATCATCAAAAGGGCAAAATGGTCAAAAATAGGGTTTTGACTGAGAAAGGGCAATTTTTGATTTTTGACCTATCCAATGACCAATTGGGTTCAAGCATGATTTCAAGGACTCAATGGCATCATATTGACCTAATCACATGGTTCAAAAGATCTCAAATGCATAGGATTGACAGATGAATTTTGCAGTCAACTATACACTAAAAAGTCAAACTTCGACTTTTTGGTCAAAATCAAGTGCCAAGGGTCATAATTCATCAAGATATGTCAAAATGTGAAACTTGTTGACCAAGAAACCTAATTTTGAAAATTAGAGTTTTAATTTGAAATTTTTCATAACTTAGAATTTTTCTAAGTTATGGAAATTTCTTATTTTTTCCCAACTTTCCACAACTTTTTCACCATGATGCAATGGGATTCAAACAAAACTTCCAACATTAAAGTTGTAGTCCTCCATGAAATCTACAACTTTAATTCATAAAGTTTTCCCAAAAGATGCTTGGATATCAAGTTATGATTTTGTGAATAAGGGTCCATAAACTTTTTAACTTAGTGAAATTTTGCCCTAGTTTAGGCAGATTTTTGACCTAACTTCATGACAACTTTTCACCTAGTTCCAAGAGGAATATCCAAATACATTTCAAAGATGGATTGTAGAGCATGTTACAAGCTTTCCAAAATGTCTAAGAACTCTCCAAGATCATTTATGGTTAGGGAGAATCAAAGAAATGAAAATGGCAAATTATCACTTTTGTCCAAGGCATTTTCACAATGTTACAAGTTGCAAATCAGTTTCAAACATGCTTGTACTTGCATTACAGGTCCTAATCCTTTCTACACTCCAAAATTGAATGCTAATTCAGTGGACAATGGCTTTAGTTTTTATCTTTGGAGCGTTGTACATTGAATTAATCCAAAAATGGCATAAAGTTCACATTGCTACTTTGATAAAGCTTGCTTTTTCCAAATTTGCAAATCTTGAGCCATGGACCTAATCTTTTGCTGCAAACAATATCCACAAATATCAGGCAACTTGTACCAACTATGTGCAGCTAGCAAGCAAGCCTGTATAGGCTTTGGCATTGTCACTTCCAACTTTTCTTCAAAAGCAAGAAACTTGCAAAAGTCAAGGGATCTCATCCATCTGATAAAGGCAAGCTTTGGCTTCATTTCAAACAACCTCAGAACATTGTAACAAGAAAGAAACACGAATTCACAACCTCCAAAACACCCTAAAACACAAAAAACCCAAGTTCCTGCCCAAACAGGGCATCTTCTGCAAAACCATTTCCAAAACAATATTGGCTCGTGCGTTTTTCTTTGAAACACTTCAAACACATTCCCTACATCACACCTGAACTATCCAGGCCCTTGTCTTGCAACTGTGTGCCCTATTTCAAGCTTCACCATTTTCATTTTGAAGGTTTGCAGGTTGACTCGTGCAACAAGATTCAAGCATCTTCAAGGAAAGGTGAGCATTAGAGAAGCTTGAGGGAACTTCAAGGAAGCTCACAGGAACTTCAGGCCTCACTCAAAGTTCCCATATTGCCATATCCAAACTTAACTGAACAAGGTATTTGTCAAGTTTCTATCTCTCTATTTAGGCATCCTTAAGCTTAGGTTTGTGAAGTAAAAATGTAGTCCTCAACATGCTTAAGCTGTACATATGCTTAATTTCCATTTATATTAACTGAGCTAAGAGTATTTGGATGTTGAACATGCTGAAAAACTAGGTCAAAAATTAGGGCCATTAAAATTCTCCTTGGTCTTTTAGAGTTAGGTCATGTTTTTTATATCATTGAAATCGTGATAAAAAATGCTACAAGTTTTATGTTGCAAGATTTTGTTTTTGTGCAAAGAATAGAGAGTTGCAGGTTGAAATGAACCATGCGCGCGAAGGAGACAAAGGTCAGGGATAAAGGCTGGCTTGGGCTTGGGCTTGCTGTCTTTACTTTTTGCACCCCCCATTTTACTTTTGCACCCCCTGATTCATATTTTGTTATTTTTCATATTTTCTTGTTATTTTTATATTTTTGACTTTTATTATTTTTTTCTGAATATTAAAAAATCCCAAAAATATTTTCTTAATTTTTTGCATTTTATTTTATTATTTTTATTATTTTTTATGGCCTAAAAATAGTTTATTAGGTTTAATAGAATTTATTTTCTTAAATAAACTTGTAAATAATATTAAAATACTTAAATATTTTATTTTATTATATTATACACATAAAATATTATTTTCTCACATATTTTCATTTTAACATTTATACATAATATCATTATTATTTTTCTTGTACATAAATGAATAAAAAGAATAATAGAAAACAATATTTTCTTTTAAAATAAAACTAGGGTTTCCCCTTTCAAAAATAATAATATTATTTTTTCTTATTTTTAGGACTTAAATAATTTTATTTTCTCATACATAAAACAATTACAAAAACATCTTTGCATATTTATCTTTTATTGCATATTTAAATAATTGTTTATTTATTTATTGTACAATAAATTCAATTGGATTGTAATAGTAAATTAGGATTTTATTTTGTGCAAATATCCCTCATTCAAAACTTGTACCCCCTCTCCCATAATATTGTTGTAATAGTTTAGATTTATTTTACGCAATTTATCGCATTATATACATGTTTAGTAAATTAGGGTTTGTATGATAAGACAAACATCAAACAAATAGCATGACCTAAATACAAGACAAAGATGCATGAAAAAGACAACACATTACACACAAGCACCTCTAGGGTTTCACCCACTTGGTTGCCTTAAAACATGGCCATGGTATGCATGCTAGGTATCTTGGCAAAATAAAACAAAACAAAAGATCATAGTCCCTCGATGACGCTATCTTGGTTGCCTAAAAAACAAATGATCTTAAGTCCCTCAAAACTTACTAAAGATACTTGGCAACATTGATATCATGGTTATACGATGACCCACACCCGTCCCGTTTAACATCCAAAGATAGGGTTATCTACCAAAACAATGGTAGTTTAACAATGTAAAAGGAATAAAAATGTGTAGGAAAGACTTTTGAGTAGGGTAGATAACTGCTAGTTACTTGATCTCTTTCAAACAATCCTTGCTATTTTCAAACAAACACACACACATTTCAAAACAATTTCCAAACAACTTTCAAAACATTGAAACATTTTTCAAAAGACAAACATCTTTGTATACATTCTTACAAACAAGAATCATTACAAAGATTGCCTAAACAAAGGCCTATTTTCAAAATACTTTCAAAACCACACAAAGCACCATTTCAAACAATTGAAAAAAATTAAAGCAAGTGATCTAAAACAAGTAATAAGAGCCCATGGAAAACCATGGATAAAAAGGGTGCTAATACCTTCCCTTTTCATAATCTACCCCCCGAACCCAAAAACAATCTCAAAGGTCATTCCTGTGCTTTTTTACCTTTCCTTTTGGATAAAATAAAAGTCGATGGCGACTCTTGCTAAACCGCAACATTTGCGAACACAAACGCAAAACCTCAAGTCAGTTCTCCCACCGTATCACACGACCATTTTACTTTCCCGGAACCAATCTTCTGCAACACGTTTCTGGGCCACTTCCTTCTCAAGCTGAGCATCTTTATCTTTGAGTTGTTTCTCTAAGTTCTGAATCTTCTTCTTATAGCTATTTTCTGAGGCCTGAAGCTACCGACACTCTTGTTGAGTACTACTCAATACTTTTTCCATTTCAGCATAAGACCTCTTCCTGAAACTGGTTGTATCGGAAGTTTCCCCTTGAGCTTCCTTGAGTTTCCGAGCTAAGTCGGCCCTTTCTTGATCTGCCCAATAAAGTTTCATCCCCGCCTCACGGTCTTTTGCACGAAGCTGGATGTTCTCAACATGAATCTGGGTAAACATCTCGGTAGGCACTGTGTTACTTGGAACAACAGGAGGTTACTCGTATAGAGGAGCCGACCTTGCAAATGGTAATCGTAAGATCTTAACCCTGGCTTTAACCCACTCCAAGTAAGTAATTCTAGTAACAGGAACCTTCTTGCCCAAAGTGGTTCTATGCTTCCTGTGAATGCCTTTCCAAGCACTTGTCACTCTTTTCAACATCTCAAGATCACCTCCTCTGGCGAAATACACTGATTCAGACACCTCCTTAACCTTTGGCTGTCCATCCATTGCATACCCCAATTGTCGATAAACAAGCACATGATTGTAGTTGATGCATCCTTTAGTTCCTATGAGGGGAACATTAGGGAAACTTCTACAACTAGTGACAACACTTCGCACTTCCCCCATATCATAATTCCATTGGATATCAAAAGAAGTAAGGTTGACGAGCCTTGACGACCATCAGAGAGAATGCCTGGTGTCCACGAAAGGACCACTTACTGGTAGGTGTAACATAAGCTATTGATACAACATCGAATGACATAAACCTACATTACCACCTTTTCCGTGCCTGGAATGGATGGTATAGAGAGTATCTGCCAAGAGTGTCGGTATCGGGTTCCTGTTTCTAAAAACACAGATATCCGCCAAATCCATAAAATTTCTCTTGTGATGGAAGAGGACAATCCCGTATATCATAAGAGCAAACAGAGAACTGAAGTCACCCCAATTGCCTTTCTTTGCCCAATCTTCAGCTTTCTTTACCAAGAAATCCAAATAAAACCTTGTAGTACCCTCACTGGACTTCCAATTGTCTTTCACCTCTTCCCAACCCAAGTGGAGAATTTCAGCAATGACTTCGAACTTTGGATTCTCCGGTACTTGGAAAAAAGGAACTTCATCGGTCAATCTGATATTAAGCAGGTATGAGTACTCTTCTAGGTTGGGAACCAGTTGATAGTCTTGGAAAGTAAAGCACCGTAATTCTTTGTCGTAGAACTGGAAGAGAGTGATCAAAGCCATCGGGTCAAATGGGGTATTAAAGACCAGTAACAAGTTGCCATAATTCTTACTGAAATTGTTCAGAACATCACCCTTCAAATAAGAACTCAACCTCTTCAACTCGGCCACATCAACAGTAGGAATCTGATAAGAGAAAGTATGTGTGGTGAGCTCTTTAACATGAATTTAACCGAACTCAACTGGAGGGAGATCAGCCATTTCTGACGGAGAGAAGACTCTTGAATGTCCCTGGAAAATGACATGCGCATGCTAGTTATTATTTTCCTTACATCATTTTTTTCATTTTTTTTAGAAATAAATATGCTATGATGCATTATGACAGGATCAAAGTTCACACTGGATCGTGGCTGGACCATTTCAGAACAACACCACTCAAGATCAAAAGAGAAACCCGAAGCTTCAAAACTAATCATGGGAACCTGAGTCACCTTCACAACACAAAGTCACCAATCGTACCTGTACCTATAATAAAAGTTTTCCCGCCCCTCTCACGAGTGTAGTCTAGGTCAAGGTAAGGTTTAAAGCCAAATCAGAGTATGAGAGCTCGAATGTCGGTATCATCATACGATAACACCTATCCGAACTACCTCCGAAGTCATGAATCTCATGGTCAAGTCTATAAATCATCCGCTTCATAGCTGCCATGGCCACTCTATTCCTAGTTCCTATGGATTCACTCATAGCCTGGGTACGAGGCCTTTTACCTCATGGAACAACCCACCCACCAAGAGAATCCAGAAACAAAACATTCCAGCCAAATCCAATATGCAGAAAGTAAAGCGCACATAGGATGCAATGCAAACAGATAAATATGCAAAGCGGTAAATGAACACCCAAAAAAGAAAACAAACAAGAGCTAGGATCGACTCTGGGATGGACCAGAAAAAGGTCAATCTGTCCCCAGTGAAGTCGCCAGCTGAAACCACCGGCTGAAAATCATCGAACAATAAAGTTGCCACCGAACGTCTTTTATCCCGTCGAGAGGGAAAGGTAAACATCGAGAAAACCTGATAAGGGAGAAATCACGGTCTTTCGACCGATAGATCGGGTAAGGGAGTTTATTACGCGAGGGGAAGGTATTAGCACCCCACACGCCCGTAGTACTCTACGTTATCCACTCTTGTTGTCTAATCTAAATGGGTGTGGTCAAATCCTATGTCTATGGCTTACAACTGAAAAGGGAATGCATGCGAAAGAAAAAGAAAACAATGTAGGGAAAATAAAAGATGTGCTCGCTTGGGCCCTACCCCAATGCATACGTATCCCTTTTAAGGAATTAGAGCAGCCGTAGTTCGGCTTATGTGTTTTGGTTGGTTTGTGTTTTTTAGTTAAGACAAACAAAGATAATCAAGATGGCAAAACATCAAGAAACTACGAACAAATGAGGTGATCAAACATCGACTAAACAATAACAACGTAACATGTCAAAGATGGCAAGACATCAAATGGTAAGATAACACACCTAACAATGACATTATGGGTCAAAGTAGGATAACAAACATGTGCGATGGCGAAACATCGGCTTCAAACAAATGTGCAATGGCGAAACATCGGCTAAGAGATAACAAAGATATCATGGAAAAGATGACAAAACAATCACACCTGAAAATGATATTGAGAATCAAAGTAGGATAAAAAACATGTGCGATAGCGAAACATCGACTTCAAAAAAATGTGCAATGACGAAACATCGACTTCAAAATAACAAGGCATCATGGTAGAGATGGCAAAACATCGATAAAACAGATGACAAAACATCACACATAATAATGATATTGAGAATCAACGTAGGATAACAGACATGTGTGATGGCGAAACATCGGCTTCAAGATAACAAGATATCATGGCAAAGATGACGAAACATCAATAAAACAGATGACACAACATCACACCTATCAATGATATTGGGAATCAATGTAGGATAATAAAACATGTGTGATGGCGAAACATCGGCTTCAAGATAACAAGACAAAGTAAAATTGGTTTGTATCTTTTATTTTGAAGAGGAGTTTGAATTCATTAGAGGTGTCTTATGATTTACCAAGAAAACAGGTTTTTGTTTTAAGATGCAAGATGCAAAGAAAGGGAGAATCACTAAGGGAAACTAACCTAGTACTATCCCTAGTGTTATCATACAATGGTTGACCCTAAGGTTTAGGATAAAGGAAAATCCTATCCTATGTTAGCATACATGGATTCCTACCTTAATCAGCATGTCAAAGAAAGCTTAACAAAACTATCCTATAGGGAACATGCAATGAGAGAAAAGTCGTGATCTGAATATCTAAATTGAGTGACTTATCGATCAACAATTAAAGATGAAAAGAAATAAACATCCTATAGGGAACATGAAATGAGAGCGAAGTCGTGATCTCAATATCTAAATTGAGTGACTCATTGATCAACAACAAACAAAATACATGCAATCAGACAAAAACCAAAACCAGAGGGCCTCCTGACATATATCAACAACATAGGTCCCATCATACAATCAAATAATTATGCAAAATAAAGATGAGAGAAAAGATGTAATATAATACCAAACAAATAACTATCTATAGCAGTCAAGAAGTAATAAAAAGAAACCCAGAGAAACTTCAAGCAAGCTGGCATCAATAGACAAATTGAGTCAGCAATTGCACCATCAAGATGTAAGAAAATTATCAGATATGTACAAATCCCATGGGAAAAGTATTACATTCACAATTATAGATGTGTGTATCCTGCATAAACCATCAAGCATGTCAAACACAAAAAATAATGCCAATATAATAAACTGTGTTCCACAAATAAAGTGGAACACAAAAGCCTCAAGCCAAAAGTGGAAACTTTCTCAGAGTACCTCGCACATTCAACAACCAAGTTAGTATTCCAAAAGGTGAAGAAATGAGAATAATCATGGTGGCAATTACCAAATATTATACATCATAAGCAAGAAGAGACAAGCATATGCACAGATTAGGTCAAAAGAATCAAAGGAATGTGCTCTTTCCTATAACCATGTTGAATTGAAAATTGAGTGTCAATCAAGGATCATAAGAGCTTGAGAATAATATGAACAAGAACCATAAAGGTCAGTAGCAAACATATTTTAATCATGCACAATTAATTCAATCACAACTTCATGAATACAATAGGAAATGGAACCTACATAATGCCTTAGATGGTTCAAAATATTCAAACATGAGGCTTCTAAGTGAAATGGCTTGAGCTAACATGGACAAGTCATAACCAACATGATCATTAGGTTCCCAATTATAGGCCTCACTCAAGTTCATTGGCCATCAAACAAATTGCAACAAGACATGCAAACATAATTGGGTACCTTCACTTCAAAATTTCAACAAAAATAGAAACAAAGATCCATAATTCAAACCAAAAATATCTCAACATCTTGGAAGTGTATAGAAGTCATAATTCAAGCCCTAACTTCATGAATGTTTGAGAAAGATGTCAAATGAAATTCAAAATTCAAGACTAGTTGGCAAAACTACCAAACTAGACAAGTTTTCAAAATTATTTGTGGAAAAATGTCAAACCAAGTCAAGTAATTCAAGAAAAATAGTTTTCAAATTCCGAACACATTCATGAACCGAGATCAAGACCTGAAATCCAATGAAAGTCCAAGGCACAAGGGTTTTGAACATGAAACTTGCACCATAAGCAACGAAACCCTAAATTTTGACTTTTAATCTCAAATATTGATTAAGTGAGATCAAAAATCAAAATAAATCAAACCAAAGTCCAACTAATCACCAAGAAACCTTAAAAGTCATAATATACATTTTTCATATTTTTTTGAACTAGGAAAAGTCAAGAAAGAAAATAATATTCAAACAATTATGTAATTAACAAATATTCATATATCAAAATAATGTTTAACCCAAAAAGTCAGAAAAATGGACAAACAAAATTATATTCAAATATTAGGGCTAAAAACATACATCCCTGATTTTTTATGAATTTTTTGGATCAAAGGAAAATATTAAAATAAAAAAAACAAACAATTAATAGTGGAATTATTATTTAAAGGCAAGAAAATACAAACCATAACCAAAAATCATGAAATGGTCAAAGTAAATATATACTCAGATTCTATGGTCAAAAACAAGATTACATGATTTTTTTTTGAAATTTTTGAATTAATAGAAGTATTAAAAATAAAAAAAACAAACAAATATTACAAATATCCTTTGAAATTAAATTTGTAATCACAAATAAAAAAAATGGCGAACCAAAGTCAGAATCAATTTTCATATTATTTTGGAAGCCTCAAATAATTTTTGTGGATTTTTTAGGTGAAAGGAACTATTAAAACAAAAATTATCTTTGATTAATTAATTAATGAAAACTAACAATTTTTTTAACCAATCAAAATATTCCAAAAAATTATCAAAAAAATACACAAAGTCAAAAATATTACTTTGAATTTATGAGAATTTTTTCAGAATTTTTCAAACATTTTTGAGCAAGAAATTAAATCATGGAAATCAAATTATAAAACAGAAATTCAAATAATTCAAAAATTTCAAACGGACCAATCAGGTTGTGCCACCACATCATCTTCAACCTCTGGCCTTTCAAAAAAACGCGCGCATGACTCAGGATTAGGGCTCACTTTCAGATCAACACAACTCACTCAATTTTGCATCATTTTTCATGAAATCGAAGGCATATTAAAGCTAGCATGGCAAGGAATACATAGCAATTTGAATCTAATCAAATCATCAACCACATCATCCATAATCAAGCCATGAACATGAACAAAAACAATCTGAATCACGAGTTTCAGAACATCCAAACATGCACAATTCATCAAATTAAACGCTATAAAGCTTCAAAATTATTCCATAGACTTCAAACAACATGATTATAAACTTAAATCACAAGAAGCATGGCTAGAAATCAGAATTCAAAGTTGAGAATTCGAACCTTTGAGAAAAAATGGATCTACTGTCTCCTTCACTCCAGTTGCAATCCAAGCTTCGATCTACAATCCTTATCACTTGGAGAAGAGAATGCAAGAAGAATTGGCCAAAACGTGCGAGGGAGATGGAAGAATCGAAGAAAAATGCAGAGCTACAAGCTATGGAGTTTCTGACTTTGATTGATGAAATGAGGCCCGAACCCTTACACTGAGGCTTGCTTCTCAATATATAGAGCATTAGGAGGAGGGTAGAATAGATTTTTTGCGATGAAAGCCCTTGGAATTAAAGAAATCTTCTTTTGGCCCAAATCGAGCATGCACATGTAGCCTCTCATTCCCTCGTGCGTTGGCTTGCTTTTTGCATGCATTCTGATCCATTTGCCCCCAGGAAGAGATTAGCAACAAGATTAGGACTTAAATCCTTGTATTAAGCTTGTGTTGGTGATTTGGCAATTTTTAGCAAGTTTTTGCATTTTTTGACCCAAGCATGTGCAATATCATATGGGGCATGAAATAGCAAGTGTAATGGGCTTCAGCATATCACAAATTACCAATGGGCTTGATTATAAGCAAGAAGAATGGCTAAAACTTGAGTTTGCAAGAAATGGCCATTTTGCACATTTGCCAAATTTCAATGAAATGCCTCAAATTTCCAAAACTCATAACTTGCTCATACTTTTGAATTTTGGCATAAATGAACATAATTTGGAAAGTTATTGAAAAGATCTAAAAACCCTTAGTTTATGGGTTTTGCAAAATAATCCATTAAGGTTCTCAAAATTTGGCTTGAAATTCAATAATTTTGAAAAATGACCTATAATTTTGTAACTTCAAAAGACCATAACTCTTAATTCCTTGCAAATTTGAATATGATACCAAAAGGAGGTGAAATATCATTCTCTTAGATTTCCAAAAATATTTCATTTTCATCTTCTTGATCAAGGATGAATAAAATATGATTTTTTGAAATTAAGTCCTTATTTTCCAAAATTAGAAACTTTTAGGGTTTCTTCAAGAATAAGTTTCAACCCAAACTTCAATTCCTTTGATCCAATGATGAAAATGAACTTGAAATATGAAAATCACATCCTTGAGTTGATGGTTTACCAAAAGTTCACTTGGTCAACTTGACTTTTACTTATTTGGACCAAAATTACCATTTTGCCCCTCTGAACCAATTGATCCACTTCTCTTCAAAATTGATGATCAAAACTTCAAACATATGACCTTCCAAACATATAGAGGCCATGTGAAAAGTTTAACTTCAAAATTCTCAAGAAATCTTGATGAAAACCAAAACCCTAATTTTGGTCAACACATTAGGAGACTGATGAATCATCTTCAAAACCTCAAATCCTCTGGGTGACTTGATCAATTCTTTGTGCAAAGACCTTTCAAATATTAAAGGAATGTTGTTGCTTCAAAAATCAAGATTTTTACATTGGCCAACAATCTTGCTCAAACAAACCCTAATTTGGTTGATGATTCCAAGGAGTGATTCCACTTGTGACCCCACACAAGCTACAATCCTCTTGGTGGTCCAAAGAGATGGGTAAAAAACATCTTGAGACATGCTATAACTTTTAAGCTTAAAAGATCTAGAGATTTGGATGGTAGGATATTTCTTGAGCAACTTGTCCATGTAACCAACCTTCAAAGCTTTGAGGAAAACTTGGCAACCAAAGTACTTTGATCCTATCACAATGTATGAATGCAATGCACTATGATGTTCATGACGAAACATAAGCCTAAATCAAGAGGGTAAATTTTGGGGTGCAACAATCATCTCCATTCATCATCCCCAACGAAAATGAAAGAATCACTTTCCTCATCTACCAAACAGCAGTCCGAGATTCAACTTCTCAGTACTCTCCAGCAGCAGTCAAGGATTTATTTTCCCAGACTAGGAAATTTTGCAACAAAATTTCATATTCATACATCATGGCATGCACATACATATTGCATACAACATAATCTCATTTTTTTGAGAACGTCATTACACAATGCATTTCATACATCATGACATTGCATATGACTAACTCTTTACCTTTCAGGAAAGATCAATCAACAAACATCACAAACTACTTTTATGACCTGACAGTCTTTTCAAAGGTCACCTCTGACGAAGGGCTATTCCAGCATTTTCTTCAGAAGATCATACTTAAGACCTCTACTGGTTCAGTTTAAATCGACCAATGATTTATTCTGATTCATTTCTGGTGGATACTTTCTCTGGTTCAGTTAAATCGACCCTAAGATTTCTCTGATTCTATTCCAGTTAAATATAATTCAAGACCTCTACTGGTTCAGTTTAAATCGACTAATGATTTATCCTGATTCTTTTTCGGTAGATACTTTCTCTGGTTCAGTTAAATCGACACTAAGATTTTCTGATTCTTATCCAGTTAAAGATACTGAAAAGCCCGGTGTCCGACCAGATAGCAATTTATTAATTACTATGAAGCCTGGATCCGACCAGATGATAGTATAACCTATGACACTGAAGCCTGGACCCGACCAGATAACGGTATACCTCAGATTCAAGTTGAAGCTTGGACCTGACCAAATAACAACTTAATTTCTTTAAATCACTGAAGCCTGGATACGACCAGATAACAGTTTAATGTCTACAATTACTGCGAAGTCGGGAACCTACCAAATAGAAGTTAATTTCATATTCCCCGATAAGTTGTTGTGAAGCCTGAAATACGACCAGATAGCAGTCAGCCTTATTATCCTCAGCAAGTCACTGGAAAGCCTGGATCCCGACCAAATAACAACTCGCCTTCGTCTCTCCAGTCAAGAGATAAATCCCCAGTAGAGTAATGGACAACCGAAGCTCCTAGACTCTATTCCCCTAAAACATTCCCCAACGGACTCCTCCTCAGATATCAGGAATAGGAATCCCCATAAAAATACTTCTCATGAAGTCAGCATCTACTTTGGATGGCATCTCTAAGCCCATCTCCGACGAATCTCCGTCATATTCCTTGGATGGAATATTTAAGCCCATCTCCGACAGTCTTCTGTCATCTTTTCCCAATGGCATTGGTAAGACATTCCCAATATTATCCATAAACATTATCACTTCAGACGAGTGCAAATTTCTGGGCACTCTAGTGTTCAATCATCTTCCACCTTCAGATCACGAAAGGCAGACCAACCAATCTACATCCTCAGTTCTAAGAAGATTGAACATGGGAAGCTATTGTACCCCAAAATTTAGCCTCCCTTTTTACTCAACACATGCCCATTGAGGTCCCTAACTTGCCCAAGGAAGACCAAGAATTGACCAGACAAATTCTCCTCCTAAGGCAATGAACCTTTGACTAGGGTTTCAATTTTCATCAAGATATGACAGCTTCAATGGTCTCAAATGTTTTACATGGTCCTAATTTTCCTTCAAGTTTTTCCATGACAAATTGCATGCCTTTCACTACAAGTTTGCTTAGTCAATTGCTCAAATGCCTGAAAATTAACTATATTAGGTCAAAAGTCAATTGTGGCCTATATACAGTCAAACTTCAATATTTTTGGTCAACATAAACATTTTGAAGTGATATACATCATTTGATCAAGGGTTGATCATGATTCCTCAAGAAATGCTCCTAATTCATCAAAAGTCAAGAATTGCTAATTAGGGTTTCTATAGGAAAAGTCAACCAAACTTTAACATGGCATAACTTTCACATACTTCATCCATTTTCCCCCAACAAAAGCTCATTTTGAAGAGAATCAAATTCCTTACAACTTCACTTCAGCCTACAAGTTCAAGAGATTTACCATTTGAAAGATACAAGCTCAGACATTACAGGTCATTTTCAGAAAGTCAACAAAAGCCACTTTTTTCCAAGACCTTTTACATCAAGACAACATCTTCAAATGCAAAATTGATAAAAAAGAGGAATTTAATTAGACATATTGGGCTTTCCAAAAAGTCCAAGATCATCATCATGAGATAAAAATAGAGCAAGTTATGGCTCACCCAAGTTGGGAAAATATTGGATATTTTAAGAATGGTGCATTGAGCAAATTTGAATTTTTGAGTCAATGGCCTAACTTTTTAAGGTTCAAATATTTTCATAAGTTTATAGAGGACCTCTAATCTTATTTTTTCACGGACTTGCATTTTCTACCTATTTTCTACATATTTATTTTAATTTATTTCGAATAAATATAAAATAAATTGTACAAAATAATTGGAAATGGGCTTTGAGCTTTGGGCTGATGATTTGGCTTGCCTTAGGGCCCACGATCTCGTGCAAAAGTGTCTAGGTTCATTCAAGCATTAAAAGGGGAAGATGTTCAAGTTTTGGAAACTATTCAATTTGTTTGATTTTGACATAAAAGCATGGCATTATGGTGAAGATTCTTACCATGAAAGTTTGTCTCCTCCCTCTCCACTATAAGTATCAGTGATGTGCAAGACAAACTCATGCCTACAGGAAGGAACCACACAAATTTGCAAAAAATTGTCAAGAATTGTGAATTTTGAAAAAGCAAGTTCCATCCATCATTGGTCCAAACCAAGGGTTCAAACATCTTCCTGAAGCTTCCAAGGACTCAACCCAACCCTCGAGCAAGCCTGTAATATCCCAAATCATCAGGTTCTAATCTCACCTTTTGGTAAAACTTCCTTGATCTCAAACTATTAAGATACTTGATCTAAATACATACCGATCATATATATATATATATATATATATATATATATATATATATATATATATATATATATATATATATATATATATATATATATATATATATATATATATATATATATATATATATATATATATATATATATATATGCTTCTACTGATATTTGTATGTGTTTTAACGTATCACATGCGAAGCTAATGCCCAGGATCACATTATGCCATGATTGACCGTTGTTAGGGTTTCAAGCTCGAACTCAATGATGCGTGAGGAGTTAGTAAATTTAGAGGCCATAATCGTGATAAAAAGGATTTGTTAAGGCATGTTGCATTATTTGTTTTTCTGTTTGACTGAGTTTTTCAAGAGACCCACTGGAGAAGACGGTGGAAACCATCGGCTCTGGTGGTTGGACTGGCCGACCTTAAGTCAACCAGCTGGCGTGGCAGGAAGACAACATCCCATTGGCTGAATTCAAATGACTCTCTCTCTCTCTCTCTCTCTCTCTCTCTCTCTCTCTCTCTCTCTCTTCGCGCATGATTGGTTTGTTTGAAATACAGGGACCCCACTTGGTGGCGCGCGTTTGACAACTCAATAGTTGTCCTTGTTTTGCATTATATTTTAGTGTTTTTATTTTATACACGAATGATATAGAAGCACCGCTGGTATAAGCGTATGCATATGAGAGAAGGGACCTGGGTTCGAGTCCCAGGTCCAGCATTTTCTTATTTTCTTGACATTTTCATACATACCCAGTATTTCTCACATTCAGGCGTATATGGTACACCATCCATCTACACCATAAAATGCCAACAGATGAAGATCTAACATCCCAAGCGCGTGGTACATGATGAACCCTCAAGGGGAAAGTCACACCAGATCAAACCCAAATATGGGTTCATCCTATTTGGACCTAACTGATTGCGACTTTGTGAGTCTTAAAGAATCTAGACCGCAAGTATATAGTCCTATCGCGTGTAGCTTTAAAGATTATCGAATCCCAAGGGACTAAATTTCGAAATACCATTATCTTAGGTTACTATGTAAATCTAAGGCTAATGATATAATTAATTGGGGTTTGGGAACCTAACTGATTACTATCTAGTTTAGATTCAAGGGGGAATATCGGTATGTAATGGTCGGGCTTAGGGGATTTATCAACTCGATGACCTAATTCGGATTAATAAAATAGTTCTCAGTATGAGGTATTTGTTTGAAAACCCTCTTCTTACACTCTCGTGTTTATTGATTCAGATCCTACTATCAAACCTAAGTGAGTGCTCTCGCTGTTTCAAATAGAGTTTAAAAATAGTTTTTGAAAACAAATAAAACCTAATTAACTTAAAAGCGCTCTCGCTATATTTTAAGTTAATGCCCAATTATCACTGTCCAATTATTATCTCAAACTCTCGTTTTATTGATCCTAACTTCTATCTATATTTTACACTTGTAACAAAACAGTTGGTTTTTAGAATTGATAATTGAAACCAGAAAAGTTATTCTTTTAAAAAGGAACTGATCAATCGGCGTTGCCAAAATCCCGTTAGCTATGTGACCTTACATACCGATAAATAAATTTAGCCTAGCATGTTAAACAATTTAGTAACAATGCAACATAAATAATTATCATCAAACAATTTAAATAAACATAACATTTCGAACAATCTTGACATAGATAAATAAAATACTTAAATTAAACCTGAAAATAATATGGAGGAATATTTGGCTCACTTCAAGTATCTCGCAGAGATCGATGAAAAGTAACTAGTGGAAATAAATAATACGGAGAATATTTTTGTCAGAGTAACACTAAAATTAAAGAGAAGAAAAACGCATTCGAAAAAAGGAATAAAAACTGGAAAAAAATCTCGAACAGGAATTATGAGGCATTATTTATAGGCCTGAAGGTGCGTGGGAGTTGAGATATTTTCTCCTCCTAGTTTCCCAGCGTAACGGTCATTACGCTCCTCTCTTCAAGGAGGATGGAATGGTCGTCATGACCTATTAAAATGGGGAAGGCTGCAACGGTCGTTGTAGGCCAAGTCTTCAGGAAGGGCTAGCTGGCAAGGGTGTAACGGTCATTACACCTAGGCAAGGAGAGTGTAACGGGCGTTACACCTTGGGCTTGGGGAAATTTGGGCCTTCCTTCATTTATTCTTCAGGGCCTTTTTACTTGTGATGCGCCTTGTTTTTTCATACACCCCATAGCTTCATAATTTTTCACTCTTTATGTTGATTTAAGCATGATTGGCACGACTTTTCCTGATTTTCTTTGCATGTGTCTTGTAACAGCAAATTCCTGAAAACATAGAAAATACTGGCATAATACGAATAAAGAGTAATAAAGGTAATTAAAATGCGGATAAAATTCATATAAATTAACCTAAATATTCGATACATTTCCAGGTTATCAAACTACCCTACACTTGAACCTTTGCTAGTCCTCAAGTAAATAATAGAGTAAAAAACTTTTAACGCGCGGTCTCTGACATAATCGCATGACACGAATCGAATTGTACGTGGTTAAGGGGCGATACATTAGAAAGATGGAACTAGGTTCCGAAACTAATGATACAGACATGACACAAAACCACATGACATGATCAAAATACTCCATCCTCTGCAAACTCATCCAAATTACGCTATCATAGCTTGAACTAATTCTTTTTGTTTGGAATCAACCGCTTTCATTCTAGCGTAATCACATTAAGCCCTTTATCTTTCGTACACACATAGTAGAGTAGCCGGTTAGTGATTCTGGTCCTTTATGCACGGGTTTCTGGTACGCAAGTTGGTAACCCTTGTTTCTTTTCCATATTATAAGTCTCGGGGGATCGAACCATAGTTCTCCCTACCAAGTTAAACACCAGATACCACTGAACATGCTTACAACTGGTTATTACATCAGTTTTTGTAGGTACCGCAGCTATTGGATTAAATGACTTGGCGAGGGTCACCTAACTTAGTTAGCGCATTCCATATTATATTTTGATGTTTAGAATTTTTTTTCTTTACTGATATATTTTTTTGATTAGGACCAGTCACTTATATTCATCGGCTCCCTACGTACTTTGTGGATAAGACGGTGCTGACTGCTAGTATAAACTACTCGGGTCGATCCAAAACTAAAATGTAAGGCTTTGGTATCATAACCACTCAAACTGATTTACATAATCTGGAAGATTTAGGTGTCAAGGCGGTATTAATTTTTTCGAATCAACTTCAAAATTTATAACGTAGCCTAATTGTGAGCAACCTATATACCTTTCGAATGTACCGAGCTAATGTGTCGAGTAAAAAAACTTTTATGGTTCAAGATAAGTGTTGAAGTACAAATAACTTACGGAAATGAATTTTTTATTTTATTGAATGTAAAGGGAAATAACAAAATTCGAACAACTTACTAGAAAAGTAGAAAACATAACAAAGGTTTCCTCCCCTACACTTGAACTGAGCATTGTCCTCAATGCGACAAATAAAAAGAGAAAAGAAAACGAATAGAAAACTTAAAGAAATAATAGAAATGTAAGGAATAAAGAAAACAAAGATCACTCCTCATTGTTATCTCTGACGTCTCTGCTGGATGATGCTTCACCTTGTGCTCTTCCTCCACGTGTTCTTACTCCACCTCTTCTGGGTCTAGGAGGTTCTTTGCCAGTGTTGTAAACATAAGCATGCAAGCCTTCAACACAGAATGATAGATAGTGCATTTCATCAGTCAAGTTTGAAATGTCGCGATGGTTCTGGTAAGCGTTATCGCGTTGGTTGTGATGCAGCTCTTGCATCTGTTCTTGTTGACGCTGATCTTGAAGTAAAAGTGATGCATAAATGGCTTCAATGGTGGACGGCTCAGGATCATTTCCCGCTTGATATTTTTGTGGCCCCTGTTGATTTACTTCAGGTGCTGCATTTTCTTCCCCTGCTTGATTATTCTGCTCGCGTGCTCCAGGGGAAGGTGCTTGTAGATCATAAATCCAATTTGCAGCAATGTCAATTCTAGTAATATTTGGATTTGGCAGAATAATACCTGGGAAGACCTTGTGTTGGACCATAAGGTTGTACCTTCCATCCCTTCTTGCTTTGACAATATGGCCAAATTGGGAATACTCAATATCAAGAAACTCACCGGTCCAAAAAGGTAGTTGAACTAACCTGTTTTGCAAATTTAGATAGTTGGTAATAGCGGTGATAAAACCTCTGATGCAGAAAGGTGATGCACTGGTGCTTCTTGATAATAGAGACTGGATATGGCTTAGAAGGAATGGAGCAGCATTAATTCTGAGATCGGGATCAAGGGCGTAGTGAAGAAATTACATCTCACTTATGTTCACCTTATTGTTGTTCGCTCGCCCGAACACTGTGTTGGCTAGAACACAATGGAAATAGCTGAAGCACGGGTTGTGGATATGAGTGGATAAAAGTTCGGCCCAGTCATTTACCTGAGTATTAGTTAAACGCTTCCATATTTCAAACGATCTTTCCTTCCAATCTTCTTCGGGAGGTATTCTATATTCCAAACCTACACCATGGTAGTAGTGGAGTATCTAACTCAGAGTCTCTTGATTTATGGTGTACTCCGTGTTGAATAATCTGAAAGTTGCTGCGCTGATTAGATACTGACCAACTTCTGGAGTAAAAGGTGTTTGGTATGAAAAAGAGTTCAGGAACTTCAACGTGAGGGATTCATAAGTTAGAAGATTAAGTGGCAATGTAATGTAGACCAGATGCATGGAGCATAAATTGCACACTTTCAAGCTATCCCAAATTGTATAGACAATCTTCATCAATATACTTTGTTGGAACTATACCCCTCTGATGAAACCTTCGGTAAAGTTATACTTGACGAACTCCATCAACTCCATTTCTGAATACCATATTAGTGAGGCTTGGTTCCTCTCTTTCTTCTTGAGCTCTTCTGGCCATTTTGGAAGGGTAATGGAAATGATAAATTATGAGGTAGAAGAGTTGAATAAGGTTGGTATGATAGAAATGATCTCTTCTAGAGTTTATATAGAGGTAAGGATTTAATGGTGAAGAAGAGATTAATGGAAATATTGAATGGTGTGTGGAATAGGACATGGAAGGGATTGGTAGTTTCAAAAATAAGTTTGAAATTTGAAATGGGAGGAGGTGAAGGAGGTGTAACGGTCGTTACACCTTGTACAAGGACCTTGTAACGGTCATTACAAGCATGGTTCCCTAGAACAAAATAATCACGCGCTTGCTGTGGTCTGTGTTGTACCCCAAAATTTGCCCTCCCATATTCTTCAAAGTTTGTCAAGAATCATCTTCAATTGGTTCAAGACTACTCAAGGGCTGCACAGCCCAACTGCCTCCTAAGCCAGCTGAAATTAAGGTTTTGGTTCCTTCAATGAATTTTGGGGTTCTCAGTGGTCCAATCAAGTCTCATAGGCTTACACATATCCTCAAACATCTACATGTCAAGTTGCAAGACTCACAGTGCCAAATTCCACAATCAAAAGCCCTATTTGGTTCACAGTCAACTATAGGGGCAAAATGATCATTTTACATTCAAAAGTCAGAATTTTTGGTCAACATCTTATTTTGAGCTCACAATCATCATTTGATCAAGTCTTGATCATGATTCCACAAGCATGGCTCAAAAATCATCAAGATGCCAAAAGTTACTATTTTTGGACAGTAGAAAAGTCAACTGTATCTTGACTAGGGCATAACTTTTTCATGGTTCATCAGAAAAATCCCATCCAATGCTCATTTTGAAGGGGATGACATTTCCTATAACTCATCTTTACATTCCAAATCCAATAAATGCTCTCACAAAAAGTTATCAATTTCAACATTATAGGTCAATTTCAAAAGTCAACAACAATGCACTTTAAGTCAAAGACTATAACTTGAGATTGGTAAATCCAAATGACATTGGACCAAAGGCATTGGTTAAAGGGCTTCAAGACCTTTCCAAAATGTCCAAGAACATGTTCATATGATCAAAATAGAGCAAGATATGCATTGGAGAAGTTGGGAAATTTTTGTGAATTTGCAAAAGTCAACTTTGCTCAAAAACACATCATTTTTGCTAATGGGCCTCAAATTTCTTCTTGAAACATTGTCCAAGGCCTATGCACGACCCATTGGGATTATTTGAATTTATTTTCTCATTTTCTATTAATTAATTGGATTTTTTATTAATATTAATTCATTTAATTGATTTAAAATGTAGGAAAATATCAAGATATGTTTTTTTCAATCTTTTGTGAAGCAAATAAGCTCAAGACAAGCTGGAGATTTCGTGTGCACATCAAGGGGACCAAAATCTCTCAATTTGGCAAGGTTTTTCAATCAAAAAGATTGAAAAATATTTGATTGAAAATCAAATATACAAATCATAATTCCATGGATCTTTGACCAAGATTTTAACCTAAATCAATTCTATTATATATACTGAAGCTAACCATAATGCATCACACGTGCAAATTGCTGCAAAAACACCATAAGCATATTGAGGAAAAATCAAGAAAACTCAAAATTGTTCTCAACCTTCCAGGCTAATTCAAGGGCTTTTGTGGTTTCTAACACCTTGCAGGGAGCCCCAGATACGTTTTGCAATCAAATTCGCGTGCTAAAGCTCCAGAAAACACCTTAAACAGACTCACGGTTGTGGGGGTTAAAAACCCCCGCTATCCATTTGTTTTTGTTACAGGCCAAGCGAAGAAGACAATATGTGCAAGTGTGCCATTGGACCATTCAAAAGGAGCGCGCGTGATTTTGTGTTCCCAGCATAATTGCTTCTTTTTATATATTATATTTTCCTTTCATATTACTAACGAATGAAGCGTGCAGCTCGGATGGCCAAGGCGTTGGATGTTGATCATTGGGACCTGGGTTCAATTCCCAGGTCCACTCTGTTGTACCCCAAAATTTGCCCTCCCATATTCTTCAAGAAATTGCCAAGCCAAGTCACAAAATTCCCCAAGGGTTGTGCAGTGCAACTGTCTCCTATACAGTCAAAACTAGGGTTTGTGTTCTGATCAAAGAAAGGAAGTTTTCAAGGACCCAATCAAGTCTCATATGCCTACAAAGATGGTCAAGTATCTTCATATCAAGTTTCAAGGCATTCAGCTCAAAATTGCACAGTCAAAACCCTAGATTGCACTACAGTCAACTGTAGGGGCAAAATGGTCATTTGACAGTCAAAAGTCCAAATTTTTGGTCAATATATCATTTTGAAGCCACAAACATCATTTGATCAATGCTTGATCATGATTCTCAAAATTTGGCTCAGAAATCATCAAAGATGCAAAAGTTACTATATTTGGACAGTTGAAAAAGTCAACTGAAATTGACCAGGGCATAACTTTCACATGGATTATCAGAAAAATTCCATCCAAAGCTCATTTTGAAGAGAAAGACATTTCCTACAACTCATCTTCATACTTCAAGTCCAAGAAATGCTCTCACAAAAAGTTATCAATTTCAACATTATAGGTCATTTTCAAAAGTCAACAAAAAGGGACTTTAAGTCAAAGGCCATAACTTGAGATTGGTAAATCAAAATGACATGGGACCAAAGGCATTGGTTAGAGGACTCAAATACCTTTCCAAAATGTCCAAGAACATGTGAAAAGCTTAAAAATTGAGCAAGTTATGCCTTGTGGAAGTTTGGAAATTTTTGGGAATTTTGAAAAGTCAACTTTGATTCAAATGGTCTAAAATTGCCAATGGGCCTACTTTTCTTCCATGATTCATCATTCCAAGCCCATGCACGACCATTGGGCCCAAAGGGAAGTATTTTCTCATTTTTTATTTATTTATTTGAATTTATATTAATATTAATTCATTTAAATTATTTAAATATATAGAAAATATCTAACTTGACCTAATGAATCTTTTTGTACACATTTTAGGCTCAATAATTCGTGCCTAAGCCAATTTGGAAAGATTTGGAGTATTGGGATATGATTTGCACAAAATACACATGAAAAGATATGGAAGATCCTTAAGGAAAATCAAATATTGGAATCCTTGAATGCAAGAGATTTTGGCCAGTTTTGTTGACCTAAATTATTCACTACATATGCTTGAATCAAAACCTAATGGCAAAAGACACAAAAAGCTGCGCATAAGAATACTATACAAACTTGAATTTTTTCCATAAAAACACAAAAACTGATTTCAAGGTTAGGAGACGATTCAAGCCTCAACTTCCATTCCATTAGATTCCTGGGGTAACTCCGAACGTGTGCCAATCCCTAACATCAACCAAAACGCAAAGAAGTGGTATCTATAACTCAAATTGTGAAGCAAAACTTTTGAAATCGCATATCATAAATCATACGTCTTTTTGCATTTTTGTTTATTGATTCTTGTTCATATTGAAGTTTCCAAGCTAACCATTACCTTTAATTGCGTTTTTATTGACCATACGAGATTATGCCATGTTTGAGATTCTAGGGTTACAGGTCTTCAGAATTGGGGCTTTAGCGATAAGGAAAAATTAGCCCATGAAAGTCACACCATTACGCTCAGCTCATCAAGACGAAGAAAAGGCACTAGTCGCGATCAATTTATGATCACCATAGCGCTAGTCGCTATTTTCTTGTAGCTAGCCTAAGACCACGCTTCCAAAACCGCTGCCATATGTGCTTGATTCAGAAAAAAATAAAAAAACAATGGGGAAGATGATGTGTTGGCGAAGCGTGATTCGCTAGTTTGAATTGCGCGCGTTTTTAACCATTACGCGTTGGTTTTGCCTTTTGTTGTTTATTCATTATAATATGTTAATTGAAATCCAATAGCTCAGCTGGCAGGGATACACGCTTGTGACTCTCATGACCTGGGTTCAAACCCCAGGTCTCACATATTTCTCATATTATTTTTCAACGTGAATTCCCATGCAGCGCTATCATTGATGCACACCATACACCTCAAAGCCTGATCGTCCACGCGTCCCACCAATCCAAATCAATGGCCAAGATTCAAAGAACACGTACACAATGGTCAACGCGTTTGCATACGAACTGGAAAGGTCAAACAAATTGCATGCTTATTGGGCCAGAATGCTAGGCCTATACCTCCTAAATTGGGGTTTGAACCCCCCCTGGTTTGCCTTTACTATTTAATTTTCTTGTTATTATTTATTTTTTATTCTTGCTTTAATTGTTATTGTTATTTTAATTACTGTTTATTTAATTAATTATTTTTTAACAAAATACTAAAACATCATAAAATCAGAAAAGGCAAAAATATATAATATTTATTTATTTAAATTATTTTTATGAATAAATGCATGTAAATAAATTTAGTTTAATTAGGATTTTGCAATTTTAATTCTTTTCATAAAAAATATAAAAAATGTAGAATTTAGGTTTAGTTGTTAATTCTTTTTTGTTTCCTTTTCTTTTTTTCATAATATTATTATTTTATTTATTTTCATAAATTAAATTTTGCATGTAAATTAACTTAGATTTAAATTAGGTTAAAACTTAATATTTTCGCAATAAATTTAAAAAAACATTAGAACTAGGGTTTAGCATTTTATTTTTAATTTCAATAAATTCTTTTTCTTTTAAATCTTAAAAAAACATAAAATACCAAAAAAAAACATTCTTTTTAATTCTAATTAATTAATTCTTATTAATTTTAATATTTTGCAAAAGGGTCCAACGCCCATGTTCATATTTTTAATTATTAATTTCGCGCATTTACTTTATTGCTTATTATAATTATGTAATTCTCCCAAAGCGATGTAACAATTTTTACTTCTCGCACTTTTCTTTATTTTATTTATTTTTCCGCTAAATCGGGTCCGGTTTATTTTGGCGATGTGGACCCGCGCCTTTGTAATAGCCTTAGATTTATTTTTCCGCAAACTGTATAACTGTTAAAAAGCATGCAAGAATGAATGTCCTAATTAAAATCAAGCGTAGAACACAAATAAACATGACAAGACAAATACCTGAAAACGACACACAATTCGCACACACCACCCCTAGGGTACGCCTCACTGTTGCCTTTCGAAAGGTGGTCGTCGAGTAGAGGACGTCTTAGTAAGTCCTCATGATCCGGGAACCTGGCATGAGGGTAGCTTCTAAGGTGTCTTCCCATTGCTCTGGTGATCACCACGTCCCTAAAACTCGAATTGACCCGAACACCTCCAACGGTGGTGCTACCTACCTCTCAATGGTGGGATGGCACTACTTTAAAGGACTCTTACACAGACGAATTCCTTAGGGTAGGTAGGTTCTCGTAGATACTTGCTCTCTTCAAAACAAAACAAATCAAAATCTTTTCACCAACACATTTTCAAAAGCTTTCAAAGCAAATTTTTCAAACACTCTGACGTACGAGTCGAACTGAAATTTTTCAAAAGAAATTTTTTTAACCCACATTGAAAAGCAAACAAACAATTTTGAAAACACATTGAGCAAGTATCTAAGAGCCCATGGATAACCATGGATAGAAAGGGTGCTAACACCTTCCCTTTCTATAAATCTACCTCCCGAACCGAGAGCAATCTCTTTAAGGAATTTTTCTGTGCTTTTGTCCTTTCCATTTGGAGAAAATAAAAGACGGTGGCGACTCTTGCTTCCGCGACATTTCGCGAACCAGCGTTAAACAGTCAGTTCCAGATCCACCGATCACAGAACTGGCGACTCTGCTGGGGACCCTTTATAAAGTGAGGTGTACCTTAGGGTTAGTTCATAACTGTGTTTTCAATTGTATTGACTTGTCTGCTTTAAATTTGTGGGTCGCATGGGAGTTACATAGATCCTAACCCGGATCTGGGGATACCCTGTTTAGGTAGCATAAGCTGTGAGGGACCTGTCCGGCGTAGACCGACACGGGTGAAACAGTGGCTACGTTGGTGTGGCACCTTGGTCTGTACCGATATCCCTTGTGTTGCAACGAGGAGAATATGGGTCTTCTGAGGAGTCATTAAGCACCAACAACCTTAGAACCTTAATTGACACAACTTGGCCTTTAGAATTGTAGCAGTATGCTACGCCCATTGAGGCTAAACTCTCGTGATGGTTCTGGCTGCAAGAAAAGATTGCGATGCTGGAGTTATGACCGATTGAGGGTAGTCAATGATATTGGGATCCTCTAAGAACCCGGTTACTTTTGATTAGGACAGGTATGAACCAACAAACTGAAAGAGGGTAGTACCTAGACCTCATGCTGGCCTAAACCCTAAGGGTTTCTCTTGTGTGACTTGCGTGCCTTTGTACCTCCTACTTGCATGCTTGTTAGCTGACACATGAACTATTTGCAGGTTTTGTTTATAGTCCTTAACTGGGACTCATAACAGGGTTTACTAGATCTCTTGCAGGTTTTGTTTATAGTCCTTAGTTGGGACTCATAACAAAGTATACTGAATTTCTTGCAGGGTTTGTTTATAGTCCTTAATTGGGACTCATAACATGGTTTACCTACATCACCCCATGCATAGCATGACATCATACCATTGCATACATCCTAACCCATTTCAAGGATCTCAAGGGCTTGTGATGCAGGTCATGATGAACAATTATCCCAGCAAGGGGCAAAGAGAATTTATTTTCCTCTAGCCAAGGTTGTCAGGGGCTATGACCCACTGGATATGGTGAGCCTTTGACCCTTGATGAAGGACTCTCAACAAAATGAAGTTCTTACAATCAAGCTACCGGTTCCAAATGCTAACAAATTTTCTGTTTACCCCGCGAGGTCCTTGAAAACATTACATGCATATCATACATATCATTGCATTGCAGGTATCCCTTTGACAGGTTGCTTACCCTTCTCCGCTGTTTATTTCAGCCGATCGTCATGAATCCTGAATCATCAGCCGAGCAGACTATCAAGGACCTCCAGGCTCAGAACGCCCAGTTCCAAGAGCTGATCATGAATTTGACTCAGGGGCAACAAGACCTGAAGGCTCTGCTTTTGAAGAAGGACAAGAAAAAGAAGAGGACTGTTTTGTTCAACCCTAGACGCAGATCTGGGAATACACCGCAAACTGAAACTGAGAGGATTACCCCATCTGTGAGGGAAAGCAGTCACCATGAGAGGGAGGTGCCCAGTCCAGTGGTCTCTGACAATGAAACAGATTTCGACGATGAACAGTACCCTCCGGCTGAGGACAAGTACAAACAGTTGGAGGATAGGTTGAAGGCTATGGAGGGTCAACAGGTACCTGGGCTGGATTTCGGAGATCTGGGTTTGTCAACTGGTGTGGTTATTCCTCGGAAGTTCAAAGCACCATCCTTTACTAAGTATGACGGGGCGTCTTGCCCCAAGCTGCATCTAAGGTCCTATGTTCGGAAGATTCAGCCATATACGGTGGACAAGAATTTATGGATCCACTTCTTCCAGGAGAGTCTTTCAAGGACTCATCTCGAATGGTTCTATCAGCTGGATGGGACCAAAATTCGTAACTGGGAGGAGTTGGCAACTGCTTTCTATAAGCAGTACTAGTACAATGCCGACCTTGCTCCCACGCGTACCCAACTCCAGGGTATGTCGTTGGGGTCAAGTGAAGGTTTCAAGGAGTACGCACAAAGATGGAGAGACCTTGCTGGAAGGGTGAAACCTCCCTTAACTGACCGGGAGCTCGTTGATATGTTCTTGGGGACTTTGTCTGGTCCATTCTACAACCATCTGATTGGGAATTCTTCTGCTGGGTTCACAGATCTTATCTTGACTGGGGAGAGAATCGAAGCTGGTATCAAGTCGGGGAAGATTCAAGAAACCGCACCTGCTGATGCTCAGAAAAAGCCCCACAGTGGGAAGAAGGAGTCTAATGCTATACATGGTAAAAAGGGTCGTCATGATGCAGGGGCGATCCAGATTTCTGATCCCACGCCCGGTCAACCAAGAAAGAGCAATAGGCGTAGGATAAAGCATCAAGATAGGAAGTATACTGACATCAACATGTCTTTGTCTCAGGCATTACAGCAATTGCTGAAGGCAAAAATGATCACACTAAAGGATCCTCCTCAAAATCCTGACACTTCCTCTCCCAAGTACAACCCGAGTGTGAGATGTGCCTACCATTCTGACAGTCCTGGACATGACACCGACGACTGTTGGACCTTGAAGAACAAGATCCAAGATTTGATTGACGCCAAGGAGGTCGAGTTTGAACACTGATCCTACACCGAATCAGCGAGAATGTCTTTTGTTCATTCAAATATTCAAGTTGTATTTTTCTTTGATTGTTCGAACATTTATTCATGTTAAACATTGTTATCACATTAATGCATCGCTTATGTCTATTTTGAATCAATATATTCGCATTCACTATATGCAATTAGTTTTCATATTTTTTCTGATGACAACTCTCGTTAATTCTAAGCCTCTTGAGGGAGGATGACGAAAACGATACCGCGATCATTACAGTATGCTTTTGAACAAACCCCGCTGATGAGGTACAGGCATTGTTTCAACCCCTAAACACTGGAGTTATAAGGATGATAGTCCCTCGTCAACCCCTCTGAGTCAAAGAAGTGGGAGTTTTTCTTTTCGAAATTTAAAACCCTTAATCATAACCTGGGGCAGGGTAGCATCTCAGTTGATCCAAGTGCATAACGAATGGCACCAAAGAGGTCCTTACAAAAAAAAAGAGAAGACAATGATGGTTCCAAATAACCATAAAGACAGGTAGTCATTACCAAAATAAGAAATAAAAACCCAATAAGTCAAAACCTATGAAGGAGACTTACAAAACTGGGGCATCCCACTGACTGTAATCACAAAAGAAACAGTTCAGGCAAAAAACAGGGATAACAAAATCAAAAAAGAAAGAGGTCCTACAAACCCTCGACAAAAAAGGAAACGACTGCCTATTCGGAATAAATCATCAATATTCGAACCATCATTGGGACATCAGGACAAAGACTCAAACAAGGTCTAACGTATGATCAACTAAGTTTAGGTTTGGAGAACATCACGAAGAGCGGGTGGGTACAAATAATTTGAGCCTTTATCCTTTGTTTCTTAAACCGTGAACCAGGCCATGTTATAACCCTTAAAAGTCCTAGCTGAAGCATGGGTTAGTTCGAAAGCATACTGTGACGAAAGGTATCCTGACTCCTTAAGGCTCGCAATAAAATAACGAGTTGACATCACGTTTTACAAACAATCACTTGTTTTATGAAAAAAGAATGCATTTTCAAAATCTTCAAGACAGACATAAGCTTTGCATTTTTAACATAACTGTTTGCATATGACTTTTTGTTTGAACAGCAGGGAAATTCGCACGATGAATACCTAATGAACAAAAGTACCTCCAATCAAGGGGCATACATGACCATGGTCCATTATCTGGGGCAATCCAATCAAGATTCGGAGAATCTCTCAAGAGCCAAATAATCTGAGGCAAATCTCCGCCTGAGTCACTTGGGGCATTCCAACGACGAATTTCGCCTTATCAAACACCTTCTGGTGGCATGACAAAACACTTCTAGCAGAGGTAACTCCCTACATTCTAAGAGCATGGACATAGTCGAAAAAATACTACGCCCAATCAAAGACCCGCTAGGTTGACATACCTAGGCAAAAAATAAGGGCTTCCCGGCGAACCAAAAGGGTTCGGGCAAAATGAGGGATGAAATGAAAAAACCTGTACACCCGGCAAGTCGAAAACCTGAAAAGGCGGCTTGGGCAAAAATGGGTATCCCAGTGGACTGAAAACCCGAAAGGGCGGTCCAGGAAAAAGTTAGGGATTAAAGCATACGACTATGTCCCGTCTCCTTGTCACCTACCTGCTAGAAGAAGGTTTGACCCCCAACAATTATCAGCATCCCACATGTGCCTCCCCCATAGAAACAGGGGCAATAAAAGGGTGGTCTAAGCAATCTGATTGTTCTATCCTCCAAGGCGTCAGGGTAGGTTCCGTTGAAGAACATGACCAATACAGTTCAATACTTCCCCAGAAGAGTCCAACCCCGTTTCCCCAGGAAAGTTGGAATTCATATCCCCAGGCAGTAAGCTTATCCCCAGTAAATTCTGGAAGCTTCCCCTCGCAGAGCACGAACGCGTCGCCCGACTTTATTTAAAGAGTTATTTCCTTAACAGGATATAACTGGGTTATCCTCAGCCAAAAGCCACGGAAAGAGCGTCCTCGACGAAGTCTTCCTACCCCAGCGAAGTTCATCAACTACTTCCTATACAACAAGACATCCTCAGCAAGTTATTATCAACATTCAGCAAAGCATCTCTCTCCCCACAGAGTATTGCTTCCCAGCATGGTCGCTAGAGTATCTTTTCTCCCCGCAGAATCTTCCATTTGCCAAGTTTATTCCGCAACGGAGTCATCTTCTCCTACCGGTATTCTTGCAGTTATCATCCCCAGCGGAAGCAAAATCTATCATTCAACATCAGCCCAGGAGTGACTTCCCGGCACCCGTCAAGGATTTACTTTCCTAGACGAAAAACACATTCATAAAACGTCGCATACATCATTATAGCATGCATAGACGCATCATATCACCCCAATCTCATTTATTTTTGAGAACATCTTAAAAACAGGCAATTCATGCATTATGATATTGCATACAACTAATTCGTTACTTTTTTAGGAAAGAACAATCAACAGATAAAAGTCTTTACCCGTTGAGGTAGTAATCGTCCCAGATTCCTTCATCATTCTTCTGAGGTAGTAATCGTCCCAGATTCCTTCATCATATATTTGGAGTAGCAATCGTCCCAGATTCCTTCATCATCCTGCTGAGGTAGTAATCGTCCCAGATTCCTTCATCATATATTTGAGGTAGTAATCGTCCCAGATTCCTTCATCGTCCTGCTGAGGTAGTAATCGTCCCAGATTCCTTCATCATCCTGCTGAGGTAGTAATCGTCCCAGATTCCTTCATCATTCTTCTGAGGTAGTAATCGTCCCAGATTCCTTCATCATATATTTGGAGTAGCAATCGTCCCAGATTCCTTCATCATCCTGCTGAGGTAGTAATCGTCCCAGATTCCTTCATCATATATTTGAGGTAGTAATCGTCCCAGATTCCTTCATCGTCCTGCTGAGGTAGTAATCGTCCCAGATTCCTTCATCATCCTGCTGAGGTAGTAATCGTCCCAGATTCCTTCATCATATATTTGAGGTAGTAATCGTCCCAGATTCCTTCATCGTCCTGCTGAGGTAGTAATCGTCCCAGATTCCTTCATCATCCTGCTGAGGTAGTAATCGTCCCAGATTCCTTCATCATATATTTGAGGTAGTAATCGTCCCAGATTCCTTCATCATCCTACTGAGGTAGTAATCGTCTCAGATTCCTTCATCATATATTTGGAGTAGCAATCGTCCCAGGTTCCTTCATCATCCCGCTGAGGTAGCAATCGTCCCAGATTCCTTCATCATTCTGCTGAGGTAGTAATCGTCCCAGATTCCTTCATCACAGATTTGGAGTAGCAATCGTCTCAGATTCCTTCATCACATCCTTATCAAACAAAAAAGCCTTCTCTAGTCCAGCTAATGACTCCCAACAGATTTTTCTGATAAAAACTCAGCAGAACTTATGGTTCCCTCTCCGACGGTGTGTGAGGTAGTAATCCCTTTTTCAGATGTTTCCCTCTCTGACGATGAGTGTGAGGTGATAGTCTCTTATGTTTCTCTCTCCGACGGTGTGTGAGGTGACAATTCCTTTTCCTATGATTCCCCTCTCCGACGGTGAGTGAGGTGATTCCCTTTCAGATTATAACTGCTTATGGTTCTCGTTCCGATATTGACAAGATGGTAACTTCCACCAAGATTTTCCTCAACGAGCGTTGTTGAAGTTAAAGTCATCCAAGGTTCTCTTACCATTCATGCTAAGGCAGTAACCATCCCTGGTTCATTCATCAGCGTTTGAAGCTCCAGACTCAGCTCCTGTAACCAGTCAGGACGCATCTATACCAAGCATCTGAAAATCAGCTCCTGCAACGTGTCAGGTATTCATTTATTCTTTTGCAGGTATGCAGGTTCTAGCTAAAGAATCTTCTACGCGATCAACACCCAGATGGCATCTATAAGCCCATCATCCTATCCAGCAATCTCCAAATGGCATCTATAAGCTCATTCCACATCACTGCTACTATGTGAGCGCAAATTTCTGGGCACTCTAGTGTCCAATCATCTTCTACCCTCGGATTACGAAAGGCACGCCAGCCATTCTGCATCCTCAGGTCTAAGAAGATTGAACAGGGGCAACTGTTGTACCCCAAAATTTTCCCTCCCATATTCTTCAAGAAATTGCCAAGCCAAGTCACAAAATTCCCCAAGGGTTGTGCAGTGCAACTGTCTCCTATACAGTCAAAACTAGGGTTTGTGTTCTGATCAAAGAAAGGAAGTTTTCAAGGACCCAATCAAGTCTCATATGCCTACAAAGATGGTCAAGTATCTTCATATCAAGTTTCAAGGCATTCAGCTCAAAATTGCACAGTCAAAACCCTAGATTGCACTACAGTCAACTGTAAGGGAAAAAAGGTCATTTGACAGTCAAAAGTCCAAATTTTTGGTCAATATATCATTTTGAAGCCACAAACATCATTTGATCAATGCTTGATCATGATTCTCAAAATTTGGCTCAGAAATCATCAAAGATGCAAAAGTTACTATATTTGGACAGTTGAAAAAGTCAACTGAAATTGACCAGGGCATAACTTTCACATGGATTATCAGAAAAATTCCATCCAAAGCTCATTTTGAAGAGAAAGACATTTCCTACAACTCATCTTCATACTTCAAGTCCAAGAAATGCTCTCACAAAAAGTTATCAATTTCAACATTATAGGTCATTTTCAAAAGTCAACAAAAAGGGACTTTAAGTCAAAGGCCATAACTTGAGATTGGTAAATCAAAATGACATGGGACCAAAGGCATTGGTTAGAGGACTCAAATACCTTTCCAAAATGTCCAAGAACATGTGAAAAGCTTAAAAATTGAGCAAGTTATGCCTTGTGGAAGTTTGGAAATTTTTGGGAATTTTGAAAAGTCAACTTTGATTCAAATGGTCTAAAATTGCCAATGGGCCTACTTTTCTTCCATGATTCATCATTCCAAGCCCATGCACGACCATTGGGCCCAAAGGGAAGTATTTTCTCATTTTTTATTTATTTATTTGAATTTATATTAATATTAATTCATTTAAATTATTTAAATATATAGAAAATATCTAACTTGACCTAATGAATCTTTTTGTACACATTTTAGGCTCAATAATTCGTGCCTAAGCCAATTTGGAAAGATTTGGAGTATTGGGATATGATTTGCACAAAATACACATGAAAAGATATGGAAGATCCTTAAGGAAAATCAAATATTGGAATCCTTGAATGCAAGAGATTTTGGCCAGTTTTGTTGACCTAAATTATTCACTACATATGCTTGAATCAAAACCTAATGGCAAAAGACACAAAAAGCTGCGCATAAGAATACTATACAAACTTGAATTTTTTCCATAAAAACACAAAAACTGATTTCAAGGTTAGGAGACGATTCAAGCCTCAACTTCCATTCCATTAGATTCCTGGGGTAACTCCGAACGTGTGCCAATCCCTAACATCAACCAAAACGCAAAGAAGTGGTATCTATAACTCAAATTGTGAAGCAAAACTTTTGAAATCGCATATCATAAATCATACGTCTTTTTGCATTTTTGTTTATTGATTCTTGTTCATATTGAAGTTTCCAAGCTAACCATTACCTTTAATTGCGTTTTTATTGACCATACGAGATTATGCCATGTTTGAGATTCTAGGGTTACAGGTCTTCAGAATTGGGGCTTTAGCGATAAGGAAAAATTAGCCCATGAAAGTCACACCATTACGCTCAGCTCATCAAGACGAAGAAAAGGCACTAGTCGCGATCAATTTATGATCACCATAGCGCTAGTCGCTATTTTCTTGTAGCTAGCCTAAGACCACGCTTCCAAAACCGCTGCCATATGTGCTTGATTCAGAAAAAAATAAAAAAACAATGGGGAAGATGATGTGTTGGCGAAGCGTGATTCGCTAGTTTGAATTGCGCGCGTTTTTAACCATTACGCGTTGGTTTTGCCTTTTGTTGTTTATTCATTATAATATGTTAATTGAAATCCAATAGCTCAGCTGGCAGGGATACACGCTTGTGACTCTCATGACCTGGGTTCAAACCCCAGGTCTCACATATTTCTCATATTATTTTTCAACGTGAATTCCCATGCAGCGCTATCATTGATGCACACCATACAGCTCAAAGCCTGATCGTCCACGCGTCCCACCAATCCAAATCAATGGCCAAGATTCAAAGAACACGTACACAATGGTCAACGCGTTTGCATACGAACTGGAAAGGTCAAACAAATTGCATGCTTATTGGGCCAGAATGCTAGGCCTATACCTCCTAAATTGGGGTTTGAACCCCCCCTGGTTTGCCTTTACTATTTAATTTTCTTGTTATTATTTATTTTTTATTCTTGCTTTAATTGTTATTGTTATTTTAATTACTGTTTATTTAATTAATTATTTTTTAACAAAATACAAAAACATCATAAAATCAGAAAAGGCAAAAATATATAATATTTATTTATTTAAATTATTTTTATGAATAAATGCATGTAAATAAATTTAGTTTAATTAGGATTTTGCAATTTTAATTCTTTTCATAAAAAATATAAAAAATGTAGAATTTAGGTTTAGTTGTTAATTCTTTTTTGTTTCCTTTTCTTTTTTTCATAATATTATTATTTTATTTATTTTCATAAATTAAATTTTGCATGTAAATTAACTTAGATTTAAATTAGGTTAAAACTTAATATTTTCGCAATAAATTTAAAAAAACATTAGAACTAGGGTTTAGCATTTTATTTTTAATTTCAATAAATTCTTTTTCTTTTAAATCTTAAAAAAACATAAAATACCAAAAAAAAACATTCTTTTTAATTCTAATTAATTAATTCTTATTAATTTTAATATTTTGCAAAAGGGTCCAACGCCCATGTTCATATTTTTAATTATTAATTTCGCGCATTTACTTTATTGCTTATTATAATTATGTAATTCTCCCAAAGCGATGTAACAATTTTTACTTCTCGCACTTTTCTTTATTTTATTTATTTTTCCGCTAAATCGGGTCCAGTTTATTTTGGCGATGTGGACCCGCGCCTTTGTAATAGCCTTAGATTTATTTTTCCGCAAACTGTATAACTGTTAAAAAGCATGCAAGAATGAATGTCCTAATTAAAATCAAGCGTAGAACACAAATAAACATGACAAGACAAATACCTGAAAACGACACACAATTCGCACACACCACCCCTAGGGTACGCCTCACTGTTGCCTTTCGAAAGGTGGTCGTCGAGTAGAGGACGTCTTAGTAAGTCCTCATGATCCGGGAACCTGGCATGAGGGTAGCTTCTAAGGTGTCTTCCCATTGCTCTGGTGATCACCACGTCCCTAAAACTCGAATTGACCCGAACACCTCCAACGGTGGTGCTACCTACCTCTCAATGGTGGGATGGCACTACTTTAATGGACTCTTACACAGACGAATTCCTTAGGGTAGGTAGGTTCTCGTAGATACTTGCTCTCTTCAAAACAAAACAAATCAAAATCTTTTCACCAACACATTTTCAAAAGCTTTCAAAGCAAATTTTTCAAACACTCTGACGTACGAGTCGAACTGAAATTTTTCAAAAGAAACTTTTTTAACCCACATTGAAAAGCAAACAAACAATTTTGAAAACACATTGAGCAAGTATCTAAGAGCCCATGGATAACCATGGATAGAAAGGGTGCTAACACCTTCCCTTTCTATAAATCTACCTCCCGAACCGAGAGCAATCTCTTTAAGGAATTTTTCTGTGCTTTTGTCCTTTCCATTTGGAGAAAATAAAAGACGGTGGCGACTCTTGCTTCCGCGACATTTCGCGAACCAGCGTTAAACAGTCAGTTCCAGATCCACCGATCACACACTCAATACTCCACATTATTTTTCCTAACATACTTGCATACAGGACTCTCAGTGTATTCCACCATAAACCTCACGCTTCAGCCTGCCATGTGTCCTCACGTTCCAATCCAGTGGCCAAAAGATGATGAGCACCATGCTCTCAGTCAATGCATGTGCAGACAATTCCAGAAGTCAACGCAGGCTGGAGCTTAATGGGCCCAAAATTGCTTTCTAACCTCCAAAAGGCCCAGCATACCCCCCTGGTTTCTATTTTTATTTTCTTTCTTTTTATTTCCTTTTAATAATTATTATTACTATTATTTAATTAATTCATAAATTATTTTTCATGATAAAATCAGAAACTTAAAATATTATTTATTATTATTATTTATTAATTTCATATTATTTTTTGTAAATAAATACTAACACAAATTAATTTAGATAATTAGGTTAGCTTTAATTTTTCTTTTGCAATAAATAAAATTAATATAGAAATTAGGGTTTTTACTAACTTTCAACTTTTAATTCCTTTTATTTTTATTTTCATTAAAAACATAAAAAACATAAAAAAATACTTTTTCTTTTAATTATTTAATTAATTAGTTATTAGGTTTAATATTTAATTAATTGCAAAAAAGGACAAATTTCAATTCTTTTCTCAAAAAGGGTCAAAACCCTAAGGACGTCCCGATTCAATTCTTTCGCGCGCATATTTATTTTCAATTTATTTATTTGATCATATTTATGTATCTGTTTCCGAGGATGTAATAGATAATTAGGCCTTTATCGCTTTCTTTACTTTCTCGCACTTTATTTTTAAAGGGTTATGTTTTTGGCGATGTAAATACCCGACGCCTTGTAATAGCGTAGATTTAGTTTCCACAATTTATTTCCCGCAAATTATTAAACTGTTAATGATGCATGCAAGACTTGTCTGAAAAATAAAATCAATCCGTAGCTCACAAATAACATGTACAAGATAATCTTAACTGAATCTAACACACATTCACATGCCACTCTTAGGGTACGCCTCACTTGGTTGCCTCGAGGTGGTCATCAAGTATAGGGTGTTTTAGAGGTCGCCCTCCTGTCTAAAGATCCAGTTGCCTCGAAATGGTTGCCTCGGATAAAAAGGATCTAGGACATTAGGGTTACCGCTAAGACGTCCTACCATTGCTTTGGTGACCACATTGTCCCTATAATCGAATTGACCCGAATAACTCCAATGATGGTGCTACCTACTTCTCAATAGTGGGATAGTACTGTCTAAAGGACTCTTACACAGCTTAATTCCTTAGAGTAGGTAGATTTCTCCTGGGTACTTGCTCTTTCAAAAAACAAAAAAACAACTTTTCGCACCGACACTTTCAAAAAGTTTTCAAACAAACACTTCATACACTCTTGAGGACTGATACAAGAGTTACTTAGAAGTTTTCAAAACTAAACTTTTTCAAAACCCACAAACATAAGAAAAGCAATCAATTTTTGAAAACATAGTGAGCAAGTACCTAAGAGCCCGTGGATAACCACGGATAGAAAGGGTGCTAACACCTTCCCTTTCTATAATCTACCTCCCGAACTGAGAAACATCTCGAAAAGGAATTTTGCTGTGCTTTTGTCCTTTCCATGTTGGAGAACATAAAATACGGTGGCGACTCTTGCTTACCGCGACATTTCGCGAACCAGCATTTCAAAATAGTCAGTTCTATTTCCACCGATCATAGAACTGGCGACTTTGCTGGGGACCATATAAGTGAGGTGTACCTTAGGATTAGACCACTCTTATGTTTTCAATTGCTTGCTTTATTTGATCTAATATTGTGGGCCTGTCTTGGAGCTTCATAGATCCTAACCTGGATCTAGGGGATACCTTTTAGAAGTAGCAACAAACTGTGAGGGAACTGTGCGGGGTATACCGACACGGTTGAAGCAGTTGCTACGTTGATGTGGCACTTTGGTGAGTACCAGTAACCCTTGAGTCAAGTCAAGGAGAGTACGAGGCCGCCGCGTGGTGTCGTGAAGCATCAATTGACCTTAGGAACCTTACTTGACCATCCTGGCCTCTTTAGGGGTAGTGAGATGACCGACTTTGGTGCAGTCCGAAGTTGGTAGATACTCGATACTACACTCATTGAGGGTTGTTTTCTTGGAATATTTTGATTGCCAGTTCAGTGGCTAAATCAAAACAATGAACATAGAAAACAACCCAATGATATTGAGCTCCTTAGAACCCGATTACTATTTTCTAGGACAGGTCTTAACCAACGAAACTGAAAGAGGGTAGTACCTAAACTTCATGCTGGCCTAAACTCTAAGGGCTGTCTTGTGTGACTTGTGTGCCTTCAAACTTGACTACATGCATATTCTTGTTATCTGACAACAGGAGTTCCTTGCAGGATTTGTCCTTAATCTGGACTTATTACAGGGCTTACTTACACCTCACACCTTTGAATCCACGTACATAACATCATACCATCATACCATTGCATTCATCCTGCATAAGGACTAACCTGCATACATCTTGCATAAGGATTAACCCATTTCAAGGATCTCAAGGGTCTGTGATGCAGGTCATGATGAACCAACTGTCTAGCAAGGGGCAAAGGGGATTTATTTTCCTCTAGCAAATGTTGATAACTTGAGTCAGGGGCTATGACCCACTCGATATGGTGAGCCTTGACTCTTGAAGAAGGACTCACAATAACACGAAGTTCCTTCAATCAAGCTACGAAATTCAAATTCTAACAATTTTCTTGTTTACCCCGCGAGATCCTTGAAAACATTGCATGCATACATACACATCATTGCATAACAGGTACCCTTGTTACAGGTCACTTACCTCCTTCGCTGTTTATTTCAGCAATGGCTTTCCAACCAGACAACCAGGATCTCCGTACTCAAGAGACTCAATTCAGGGAAATATTCCTAAGCCTATCCAAGGGGCAGGAAGAATTGAGAACGCTCCTCATGGGGAATTTGGTCAAGAACAGTCCAGAAGACAGTAAGGATGAACGGCTGAAACATCTGCAAGTTGAGGTAGATGCAATGAGGACTCAGATGCTGGGGCAGATGGCCCTTATCTAAGGCTTAGCTCGGGAGCAAGAAGAGTTGAGAAATGTGATCAACCAGCTTCAGCAAGACAGTATGAAGCAAGTAGTCAAGGCTAGGGACCAAACCGGTAATCAGCCTCCAAGAAATCAAAGGTTTGGTTCAATGAATAGACCTCTCCAAGCTTCTGCTACTTCACAGGTCCAACAACGACCTCGCCAAGAACAACGGGTTGATCAGAGCAAGCCAGACAAGCCTAGGAGGCAATTCACCCAGCTCAACATGTCGCTGTTTCAAGCCTTACAACGCCCGTTGAAATTGAATCTGATCACATTAAAGGACCCTCCTAAGAATCCCAACACTTCCTCTTCCAGGTATAACCCGAGTGTGAGATGTGCCTACCATTCTGACAGTCCTGGACACGACACTGATGACTGTTGGACTCTGTAGAACAAGATCCAGGACCTGATTGATGAAGGAGCAGTGGAATTCACCCCAGATGGTCAGGTCGAGTTCTTCTACTATCCCTAGACGAGAAGACCTTTTGTTCATTGGAAGTTTCAAGTTGTATTTTTCTTTGCTTGTTCAAACATTTGTTCATGTCAAACTCTCTTACTTTATCAATGCATCGCATATGTCTGTTTTGAATCAATATATTCACATTCTCTATATTCAAACTTCTTTCATTTTTTGATGTCAGCTCTCGATTAAATTCTAAGCCTTTTGAGGGAGGATGACGAAAATGATACCATGATCTTTACAATATGCTTTTGAACAGACCCCGCTGATGAGGTACATGCATTGTTTCAATTCCTAAACACTGGAGTTATAAGGAAGATAATCCCTCGTCAACCCCTTCGAGCCAAAGAAGTAGGAGTTTTTTTTCACAAAAAAATTGAAACCCTTAATCATAACCTGGGGCAGGGTAGTTCTCTCAGTTAATCTAGGTGCACAACGAATAGCATCAAAAGAGTCCTTCCAAAACAAAAGACAGTGAGGGTTCCGAATAATCATAAGGACAGGCAGTCATTATTTCTCAAAATAAAAGCCCAATAAGTCAAAACCTATGAAGGAGACTTACAAAAAAACTGGGGCATCCTGCCGACTGTAAATACAAAAGAAACAATTCAGGCAAAAAACAGGGATAACGAAATCAAAAAGAAAGAGGCCCTACAAACCCTCGACAAAAAGGAAATGACTGCCTATTCAAAATAAATTGTCAATATCCGAACCATCATTGGAATATCAGGACAAAGACTCAAACAAGGTCTAAACGCACGATTAACTGAGTTTAGGATCGAAGAACATCACGAAGAACGGGTGGGTACAAATAAAATTTGAACCTTTATCCTTTGTTTCTTAAAATGTAAACCAGGCCACGTTATAACCCTTAAAAAGTCCTAGCTGAAGCATGGGTTAGTTCGAAAGCATACTGTTACAAAAGGTATCCTGACTCCTTAAGGCTCGCTATAAAAGCCCGAGTTGACATCACATTTTACAAAAATTCATTTGTTTTACTGAAAAATGCATTTTCAAAAAACTTCAAGACATACATAAGCTTTGCATTCTTAAAATAAAATTGTTTGCATATGACTATTTGTTCGAACAGTAGAGAAATTCGCACGATGAATATCCAGTGAACAAGAATCTTCTCAAGGGTCATCTCAAATGGAAAAACACTTCCAATCAAGGGGCACAGCATGATCATGGTCTATCATCTGGGGCAGTCCAGTCAAGATTCAAGGAATCTCTCAAGGATGCCAAATAGCCTGGGGCAAATCTCCATCTGAGTCAATTGGGGCATTGGACATGAATCCCAACGACAAAGCTTGCACGATCAAACATCTTCTGGTAGTATGACAACGCAACACTACCGTCAGTGACAACTCCCTGCACTCTGAGAGCATGGACATAGTCGGAAAAATACTATGCATAATCAAAGACCCGCTAGGCCGACTGGCCTAGGCAAAAATAAGGGCTTCCCGGCGAACCAAAAGGGTTCGGGCAAAAATAAGGGATGAAAATGAAAAAATATGTACACCCGGCAAGTCGAAAACCTGAAAAGGCGGCTTGGGCAAAAATGGGTATCCCGGTGGACTGAAAACCCGAAAGGGCGGTCCAGGAAAAAGTTAGGGATCAAAAGCGTACGACTATGTCTCGTCATCTCGTCACTTTCCTACCAGAAGAAGATTTGTCAACCGGCAGTTATCAAGGCCTCCACAGGTACCTTCTCCCGCAGAAACTGGGGCAATAATAATTGTCTGAGTGGTTTAGTTGCTCTGTCCACCAAGGTACCAAGGCAAGTTCAGCTGAAGAACATGACCAAGTTACCTCCACTCCCCGTAGAGTAAGACAGGTTTCAGCAATACTCTCCCCAAGCAGAGTTGGTCTCCCATCAGCTCTAAAAAGGCACAGTATCTCCAGCAAGTCAGCAACACTCTCCCCAAGCAGAGTTAATCTACTGTCAGCCTTAAGGAAGTTGGGTATCCCCAGAAGATCTCAACATTCCCCAGCGGAGTATGCAGAGGTTCCTAAGCAAGCGTCCCCGGCAATCTTAATATTCCTCGACGGAAATATAAGATTATTCCCCGGCGGAATACAGATACCCCAGTGGAATAAATCTCCCCAGTACAGTTCAAAAGTTTCCCCAGGAGAGTTGAATCAATCTCCCCAGTAGATTCTGGAAGCTTATCCCCAATAGATTCTGGAAGCTTATCCCCAGTAGAGTCTGGAAGCTAGCCCTCTGCAGAGTACAAACATATCTCTCCCAAGTCATATTCCGGAGGTTATCCCCTACCAGAGCCTATAACTAGGTTATCCTCAGCTAATTACCACGGAAAAATCGTCCTCGGCGAAGTTCTTCCTATCTCCCAGCGAAGTTTATCAAATCCTCCAACAAAGCTTATCAGCGGTATCCCCAGCAGAGTTATCGTCAAAATCTCAGCAGAGTATCTCTTCCCATAGAGTAATTCCCCGCAGAGTAATCTCTCCAACAAGTTTATTCCCCAACGGAGTCATCTTCTCCTACCGGTTTATTCTTGCAATCATCATCCCCAGCGGAAACGAAGAACTCTACTCTTCAAACATCAGCCCAGGATTCAACAAGCTCCCGGCATTCGTCAAGGATTTATTTTCCTAGGCGAAAATACATTCATAGACATTTCACATTTCAGACATCCTGCTTATACACATGATAAAGTGCATACGACACAATCTCATTTATTCTTGAGAACATCATGACATCATGCATTTCATACATCATGACATTGCATACAACTGATGTTTTGCCTTTTCAGGAAAAAGGTCAATCTAAAGATGATTATTATTAACTGTCGCAATTCCAGATTCGATACCTGTATCTAGCCAGGGCATATCTGTGAGCGATTGATTGTGGATTCGATACCTGTATCTAGCCAGGGCATATCTGCATGAAGAGTTTGAAGTTCCAGATTCGATACCTGTATCTAGTCAGGGCATATCTGTGAGTGATTGATTGTAGATTCGATATCTGTATCCATCCAGGGCATATCTGCATGAAGAGTTTAGAGATTCGATACCTGTATCCAGCCAGGGCATATATGTAGACGACTAGTTCCAGATTCGATACTTGTATCTAGCCAGGGCATATCTGTAGACGACCAATTCCAGATTCGATACCTGTATCTAGCCAGGGCACATCTGTGAGTGATTGATTATGGATTCGATACCTGTATCTAGCCAGGGCATATCTGCATGAAGAGTTTAGAGATTCGATACCTGTATCCAGCCAGGGCATATCTGTAGACGACCAGTTCCAGATTCAATACATGTATCTAGCCAGGGCATATCTGTGAGTAATTGATTGTAGATTCGACACCTGTATCTAGCCAGGGCATATCTGCATGAAGAGTTTGAAATTCCAGATTTGATACCTGTATCTAGCCAGGGCATATCTGTGAGTGATTGATTGTAGATTTGATACCTGTATCCAGCCAGGGCATATCTGCATGAAGAGTTTAGAGATTCGATACTTGTATCCAGCCAGGGCATATCTGTAGACGACCAGTTCCAGATTCGATACCTGTATCTAGCCAGGGCATATCTGTGAGTAATTGATTGTAGATTCGACACCTGTATCTAGCCAGGGCATATCTGCATGAAGAGTTTGAAATTCTAGATTCGATACCTGTATCTAGCCAGGGCATATCTGTGAGTGATTGATTGTAGATTCGATACCTGTATCCAGCCAGGGCATATCTGCATGAAGAGTTTAGAGATTCGATACCTGTATCCAGCAAGGGCATATCTGTAGATAACCAATTCCAGATTTGATTCCTGTATCTAGCCAGGGCATATCTGTAGACGACCAATTCCGGATTCGATTCCTGTATCCAGCCAGGGCATATCTATAGACGACTAGTTCCAGATTCGATACCTGTATCTAGCCAGGGCATATCTGTGAGCGATTGATTGTGGATTCGATACCTGTATCTAGCCAGGGCATATCTGCATGAAGAGTTTGAAGATCAATCCCTGTAACAGGCCAGGAAATTATCTTTCTTTCTCAGGTACGCAAGTTCTCGCTAAGGAATCTCTTATGCGATCGACATCTTCAGATGGCATCTTTAAGCCCATCTCCATCAATATCTATTACATCTCCAAATGGCATCTATAAGCCCATTCCCGACAAGGTTCTTTCACATCTCCAGATGGCATCTATAAGCCCATCCTCCTATCCACCATCTTTCCAAATGGCATCTGTAAGCCCATTTCCGACATCACGTGGCTGATATTCTACTATGCGAGTGCAAATTTCTGGGCACTTTAGTGTTCAATCATCTTCCACCTTCGGATCACGAAAGGCACGCAAGCCAATCTACATCCTCAGGTCTAAGAAGATTGAACAGGGGCAACTGTTGTACCCCAAAATTTGCCCTCCCATATTCTTCAAAGTTTGTCAAGAATCATCTTCAATTTGTTCAAGACTACTCAAGGGCTGCACAACCCAACTGCCTCCTAAGCCAGCTGAAATTAGGGTTTTGGTTCCTTCAATGAATTTGGGGTTCTCAGTGGTCCAATAAAGTCTCATAGGCTTACACATATCCTCAAACATCTACATGTCAAGTTGCAAGACTCACAGTGCCAAATTCCACAGTCAAAAGCCCTATTTGGTTCACAGTCAACTGTAGGGGCAAAATGGTCATTTTACAGTCAAAAGTCAGAATTTTTGGTCAACATCTTATTTTGAGCTCACAATCATCATTTGATCAAGTCTTGATCATGATTCCACAAGCATGGCTCAAAAATTATCAAGATGCCAAAAGTTACTATTTTTGGACAGCAGAAAAGTCAACTGTATCTTGACCAGGGCATAACTTTTTCATGGTTCATCAGAAAAATCCCATCCAACTCTCATTTTGAAGGGGATGACATTTCCTACAACTCATCTTTACATTCCAAGTCCAAGAAATTCTCTCACAAAAAGTTATCAATTTCAACATTATAGGTCAATTTCAAAAGTCAACAAAAATGCACTTTAAGTCAAAGACTATAACTTCATATTGGTAAATCCAAATGACATGGGACCAAAGGCATTGGTTATAGGGCTTCAAGACCTTTCCAAAATGTCCAAGAACATGTTCATATGATCAAAATTGAGCAAGATATGCATTGGAGAAGTTGGGAAATTTTTGTGAATTTGCAAAAGTCAACTTTGCTCAAAAACACATCATTTTTGCTAATGGGCCTCAAATTTCTTCTTGAAACATTGTCCAAGGCCTATGCACGACCCATTGGGATTATTTGAATTTATTTTCTCATTTTCTATTAATTAATTGGATTTTTTATTAATATTAATTCATTTAATTGATTTAAAATGTAGGAAAATATCAAGATATGTTTTTCTCAATCTTTTGTGAAGCAAATAAGCTCAAGACAAGCTGGAGATTTCGTGTGCACATCAAGGGGACCAAAATCTCCTAATTTGGCAAGGTTTTTCAATCAAAAAGATTGAAAAATATTTGATTGAAAATCAAATATACAAATCATAATTCCATGGATCTTTGACCAAGATTTTAACCTAAATTAGTTCTATTATATATACTGAAGCTAACCCTAATGCATCACACGTGCAAATTGCTGCAAAAACACCATAAGCATATTGAGGAAAAATCAAGAAAACTCAAAACTGTTCTCAACCTTCCAGGCCAATTCAAGGGCTTTTGTGGTTTCTAACACCTTGCAGGGAGCCCCAGATACGTTTTACAATCAAATTCACGTGCTAAAGCTCCAGAAAACACCTTAAACAGACTCACGGTTGTGGGGGTTAAAAACCCCCGCTATCCATTTGTTTTTGTTACAGGCCAAGCGAAGAAGACAATACGTCTAAGTGTGCCATTGGACCATTCAAAAGGAGCGCGCGTGATTTTGTGTTCCCAGCATAATTGCTTCTTTTTATATATTATATTTTCCTTTCATATTACTAACGAATGAAGCGTGCAGCTCAGATGTCTAAGGCGTTGGATGTTGATCATTGGGACCTGGGTTCGATTCCCAGGTCCACTGAAAACTCCACATTATTTTTCCTAACATACTTGCATACAGGACTCTCAGTGTATTCCAGCATAAACCTCACGCTTCAGCCTGCCATGTGTCCTCACGTTCCAATCCAGTGGCCAAAAGATGATGAGCACCATGCTCTCAGTCAATGCATGTGCAGACAATTCCAGAAGTCAACGCAGGCTGGAGCTTAATGGGCCCAAAATTGCTTTCTAACCTCCAAAAGGCCCAGCATACCCCCCTGGTTTCTATTTTTATTTTCTCTTTTTATTTCCTTTTAATAATTATTATTACTGCTATTTAATTAATTCATAAATTATTTTTCATGATAAAATCAGAAACTTAAAATATTATTTATTATTATTATTTATTAATTTCATATTATTTTTTGTAAATAAATACTAACACAAATTAATTTAGATAATTAGGTTAACTTTAATTTTTCTTTTGCAATAAATAAAATTAATATAGAAATTAGGGTTTTTACTAACTTTCAACTTTTAATTCCTTTTATTTTTATTTTCATTAGAAACATAAAAAACATAAAAAAATACTTTTTCTTTTAATTATTTAATTAATTAGTTATTAGGTTTAATATTTAATTAATTGCAAAAAAGGACAAATTTCAATTCTTTTCTCAAAAAGGGTCAAAACCCTAAGGACGTCCCGATTCAATTCTTTCGCGCGCATATTTATTTTCAATTTATTTATTTGATCATATTTATGTATCTGTTTCCGAGGATGTAATAGATAATTAGGCCTTTATCGCTTTCTTTACTTTCTCGCACTTTATTTTTAAAGGGTTATGTTTTTGGCGATGTAAATACCCGACGCCTTGTAATAGCGTAGATTTAGTTTCCGCAATTTATTTCCCGCAAATTATTAAACTGTTAATGATGCATGCAAGACTTGTCTGAAAAATAAAATCAATTTGTAGCTCACAAATAACATGTACAAGATAATCTTAACTGAATCTAACACACATGCACATGCCACTCTTAGGGTACGCCTCACTTGGTTGCCTCGAGGTGGTCATCAAGTATAGGGTGTTTTAGAGGTCGCCCTCCTGTCTAAAGATCCAGTTGCCTCGAAATGGTTGCCTCGGATAAAAAGGATCTAGGACATTAGGGTTACCGCTAAGGCGTCCTACCATTGCTTTGGTGACCACATTGTCCCTATAATCGAATTGACCCGAATAACTCCAATGACGGTGCTACCTACTTCTCAATAGTGGGATAGTACTGTCTAAAGGACTCTTACACAACTTAATTCCTTATAGTAGGTAGATTTCTCCTGGGTACTTGCTCTTTCAAAAAACAAAAAAACAACTTTTCGCACCGACACTTTCAAAAAGTTTTCAAACAAACACTTCATACACTCTTGAGGACTGATACAAGAGTTACTTAGAAGTTTTCAAAACTAAACTTTTTCAAAACCCAAAAACACAAGAAAAGCAATCAATTTTTGAAAACATAGTGAGCAAGTACCTAAGAGCCCGTGGATAACCACAGATAGAAAGGGTGCTAACACCTTCCCTTTCTATAATCTACCTCCCGAACCGAGAAACATCTCGAAAAGGAATTTTGCTGTGCTTTTGTCCTTTCCATGTTGGAGAACATAAAAGACGGTGGCGACTTTTGCTTACCGCGACATTTCGCGAACCACATTTCAAAACAGTCAGTTCTATTTCCACCGATCACAGTCTGCAACGGTCGGCATGCAAGGCAGCTTCATTGTTTGACCGGGGCATGGCAGTGTTGTGTCACTTCATGTCTAGAGGGAATAATTAATTTAAAATGCTAGGAGAAAATGAAGTGACAACTGGGTGTAATGCATGTTTAATTTGGGGTTTAATTTGGGGAACAATAATATAGTATCATCATAAAATAAAATAACTCAATGAGGAGTAAAAAAATAAAAAATATGAAATAAATAAATAAATAATTCCGAAAAATAAATAAATATAAAAATAAATAAATTAGAATAAATTCAACTAAATTTTTTTTATGCTGGAGTAAAACTAAAATCTGAATAAACACTCATCCCCTACACTCGGAGAAAACAGTGTCCTCAATGTTCTAAAGTCATATATCAGCCACCTCTAGAATGAAACATGTGATCTATATTTGTCATAACAAGATCCATAAAACCATATAAATCTCGACGGAGGGTAATAATATTAGAAGGAATATCAGCAAGCTCCATCGTGATAACATCCATAGCAATAGCAATATCAGTCTGAGGAATACAGACAGCAGTAGTAGCTAGGGCTGATGGTGGGTCGCAAACTAGATGGCGGTCAAAAGGAGGAGGTGTCACAGGATCAAATTCTCCCAAACCTACTAGAGGATCATAATAATGGGGCGGTGCAAAGGATCAGACTCTTTTTCTTCTACGTTATTCTCATCTATACCCTCTAGGTCATAAATCCAATTCTTCCTATCGTGCACACTGGTCCGTGCAATGTCAGGAAGTGTGAAGTGGTATACCGGCTCATGAAGTATCAATAAATGAAACTGATTTGACTCTAAATATCTGATTATCCCAACATTAAAACAAAGAGTAAGGTCTAGCGGGGTAAAATTACTAGCAGGGGTCAGACGGGACATCGACTCTCTCAAAAATAGGGCTTTAGCAATCATAGTCACTAAACCACAACCACAAATCGGGCCATGAGGAGCCTGGGCTATACTCAGGAGGCGAGCAATCATAAAAGATGCACCAACTACCAGTCTAGATTAAAACACACTGAACATGATAAACAACTCTTCATTAGACACTGAGGTATCATTCTGAGGTTTTCCAAATAGGGTAAACGCTAGAATCTTGTGGAAATACCTAATAGAGGGGTTGTGAATCTCTAAAGAATGCATAGGAATAGAGTTCTCCTGTCTCAGATCAGATATCGCTCCCCAAAAATGGTCTAGCTGGCTGTCCATATACTTGTCATCTGGAATAGCAATGACATCATCATCACTAACTGGGAAATCCAGTAAAGCATCAAGTTCACGGATGGTGAACCTGTGGGTGAAACCAAACAATCTAAAGGAAACAAAACCTCTGGCCAACCCTAAACCAATATCAGGGTTGTAGTGCAATGAACTGAGGAACTCCAGCGTCAGGTTGCGGTAGGTAGGCTGCTAATGATGAATATAATAATCCCAACCAATCTGGTTAAACATGAAGTGGACACTCTCCCTGATTCCTAATGCGGACAATGTGGGGTCGTGCACAAAGATGGTGGGATACATCTCTCTCTGAGCTAGCGTCTTATAACACTTCTGCTGAGTATCACTCACGAAGGTGACATGCATAGTGTCAGAAAAATCCATAACGGAAATAAGTGAAGGAAAATAAATGTGAATCCCGTGGTTAATATGAAAATAGTTTTAAGTCAGCATCGACCTAATGCCTAAAAAAAAATAGAAAACAGGAAAATTTTGTAAAATTTTAAGAGAAACATAAAACAAACTGTTAGTAAATAAAATTTTAATAAAAGGGTGGGTTGCCTCCCACAAAGAGCTTTGTTTAACGTCAGAAGCTCTACCTATATTGAAAATCAAAAATCTATGTTAGTGACTCAGCCGACAGTTGTATAAATCTCAAACTAGTTGAGTATTCCATATTCTTGATGCAATGGTAGTGCTTCAAACACTGCCTGTTTACAATAAACGGATTGCTGGCTTTTCCTTTGATTTCAACAGCTCCACTTGGGAGTACTTTAGTAACTTCAAAAGGTCCTGACCATCTAGAGCGAAGTTTCCCTGGAAATAGTTTAATTCTAGAATTAAACAGGAGTACTACATCGCCGTTATTGAATTCTTTCCTAGAGATGCGTTTGTCGTGCCATTTCTTAGTTTACTCCTTGTAGATTTTGGCATTTTCATATGCATCTAGCCTAAGCTCTTCCAATTCATGGATGTCTATAATTCTCTTTTCCCCAACGGCTTTGTAACTTAGGTTCAGGGTTTTGATGGCCCAATAGGCTTTGTGTTCCAGTTCTACAGGTAGATGGCAAGATTTACCATAAACGAGTTTGAAAGGCGTGGTTCCAATGGGTGTCTTGTACGCTGTTATGTATGCCCACAATGCTTCATGTAGTCTAGATGACCAATCTTTCCTAGATGTGGCAACATTTTTCTCAAGTATTTTCTTAAGATCCCTGTTAGAGACTTCCACTTGCCCGCTTGTTTGTGGGTGGTAAGGTGTTGCTACGCGGTGTCAGACTCCATACTTTACTAAGAGTTTATTGAAAATTTTGGAAATGAAATGAGAGCCACCTTCACTGATGACTAATCTCGGGACACCGAATCTTGGAAAAGTTATGTTTTTGAATAACCTAATGACTACTTGTGCATCATTTTTTGGAGAGGCTACAACCTCTACCCATTTGGATACGTAATCTACTGCCACTAATATGTAATTGTTGCTAGAAGACGATGGGAAAGGTCCCATAAAGTCAATTCCCCACACGTCAAATATCTCCACTTCTAGGATACCCTTTTGAGGTATCTCATTGCACCTAGATATGTTACAAGTGCGTTGACACCAGTCGCATTTTTAAATTGCAGCATGGACATCTTTCTATAGAATGGGCCAATAAAGGCCAGCTTGTTGGATTTTTGCGCAAGTCTTTGAGGTGCTAGCATGTCCACCATAAGGGCCTTCATGACAATGAGATATGACACTCTCTATTTCACTCTCAGGAACACATTGACGGAAAATACTATCGGGGCCTCACTTGAATAGTAAGGGCTCGTCCCAATAATAGTGTTTGAGATCGTGAAAGAATTTCTTCTTCTGTTGATAAGTTAAATCAGGTGGAAGGAATTTTGCTGCTAAGTAGTTGACATAGTTAGCATACCAGGGCAGTAAAATTTGAGTGGATACTGCTTCCAACACTTTAATTGTCTTATCATTAATGCAAAATTCCGGGCATTCTTTGTTTGATCCTATTTGGGCTACTAGGTGTTCATATGGAAAATCATCACTAATAGGTATCTCTTCAAGTTTAAGATTTTCCATTCTAGATAAATGGTCGGCCACAAGATTTTCAGATCCAGGTTTGTCTTGGATTTCCAAATCAAACTCTTGTAAGAGTAAGACCCATCTTAATAATCTTGGTTTATCATCTTGTTTAGCTAATAGATATCTAATAGCTGCATGGTCAGTGTATATAATAATCTTTGCACCCACTAGATAGGAACTAAATTTATCTAGTGCAAAAATGACTGCCAAAAGTTCCTTTTCTATAGTGGCGTAACTTATCTATGCAGAATCCAAAGTTCTACTTGCATAGTAAATTGCATGGAGCTTTTTCTCTCTTCTTTGTCCTAGGACTGCACCTACTGCATAATCGCTTGCGTTGCACATTATCTCGAATGGAAAATTCCAATCCGGTGGTTGCATTATAGGTGCAGATATGAGAGCGGATTTTAATCGTTCAAACGCCTTCAAGCAATCATCATCAAAGATGAATTCAACTTCTTTCATTAAGAGGTTAGTCAGAGGTTTAGATATTTTCGAGAAACCTTTTATGAAGCGTTGGTAGAAACCGGCATGGCCCAAAAAGCTTCGTATTTCTTTTACGGTTTTTGAGGGTTGGAAACTTTCTATTACTTCAATCTTAGTTTGTCTACTTTGATCCCCTTTTTAGAAACTACGTGTCCAAGTACAATCCCTTGTTTTACCATAAAATGACATTTCTCCCAGTTCAACACGAGGTTTACCTGTACACATATTTCCAGTACCCTTTCCAGGTTTGACAGGCATCCTTCAAAACTTTTCCCACATACGGAGAAGTCATGCATGAATACTTCCATGATATCATCTATAAAATCGACAAAGATGGACATCAAACATCTTTCGAATGTTGCAGGCACATTACATAGTCCGAACGACATTCACCGATAAGCAAACGTACCATAAGGACACGTGAACATTGTCTTTTCTTGGTCATCAGGGTGGATTGGTATTTGGAAGAATCCTGAATAAACATCTAAATAGCAGTAGTAAGAATGAATAACCATCTATGACATACTTACCTATATTACAGGGTATGGAGAAACTTCCGGGATCCTTCAGCTTCTGAGGCATTTTGTTTTGGATGATTGTGCTACACTCAACAGTGAGTGTAATTCTCTCGTTTTCCTATATCTTTTTCTTGTTTGACAAGGTTTCTTTGAGAAACTTAGCATACGAGGGAATTTGAGTGATAGCTTTTGTGAATGGTGTAGCAGTGAAAATCAGAGATCAAGCTATTAATTAACTTGATTCGTAAATAGCAAGAGTCGCCACCACGCTTTATTATTTCCAAGGGAAAAGGGAAAAGAGCGAAATAAAACCCTAAAATATGCAATGTAAAATAATACTTAAAAGTAATGAAAATACAATGCGTTTTTGAAAGAGATCTAGAGTTCGGAGGTTGATTATGCAATGGGAAGGTATTAGCACCCAATGCATCTATAGTATCCTATAGGAACCTTTTGAAATATTTTTTTTTAAAATTGTTTGTTTGATTAAAATGGTTCGTTTGGTAAAAATGTTTGGTTTGGCTAAAAATGATTTATTTGGACGATATTTTGAAGATACGATGACCTAGTGCCGAAGTTTTGACTTAAAAGGTGTGAGTTTGAAAATTGAGTTTTTTGTCTTAATGAATTAAAATAAAAAGGAATAAATTAAAAGGAAAATATTTTTATGTATTTTATGTTAATATAAAAAAATGATGAAAAGGGGAATAAATGAAAGACAAAAACAATGTGCTACTGCAAGCAAAAATAAACAAGGATCAGAAGTTCTGAAGCCAGGTGTGTGATGACTCAGAGAGGAACGTCAGTGGGATCAGAAGCTATGGATTGGTACACTCTGAGGTCCTGCAAGACACGTTAGAGGAAAAACATAGAAGTTCTGGATTGGTACACACTGAGGTCCTGCAAGACACGTTAGAGGAAAAACGCAAAATTTTTGGATTGCTATGCTCTGAGGTCCTACAAGACACGTTAGAGGAAAAACACAGAAGTTTTGGATTGCTATGCTCTGAGGTCCTGCAAGACATGTTAGAGGAAAAACACAGAAGTTCTGGATTGCTATGTGCTGAACTTCTGAATGTTAGAACAGTGAGAAAACCTTAGAAGCTCTGTGTGTGTCAAAACAGTAAGAAGAACTCAGAAGTTCTGTATGGTTCTAAGACAATGAACAAACAATCAGCAGCTCAGCGTTACCAGCATGTAAGAATCAGATGTTCAGTTTGTGTTAACAGCGCATGAAAATTAGAAGTTCTAAGTGTTAAAATAGTGAGTGAACAATCAGCAGTTCAGTGTGCATTAATAGTGAGGAGAACTCAGAAGTTCTGTGTTGTGCTATAACTGTGAGTGAACATCAAAAGTTCTATGCCATATTTCAATCTTAATCAGCACATCAGCAATTTATTCAGTTCTTAATAAACAGCAAATCCGAAGGATAATAGCACAACAGTTTATAGAAGTTCTAATCCTGAATCTGAGTCTAGCCCTAATCAAGAAATTATGATCCACAGTTGTGATGCGGTGAGATAACTGACTTGAGGTTTTGCGTTTGTGTTTGCGAATGTTGCGGTTAGCAAGAGTCTCCACCGACTTTTATTTTATCCAAAAGGAAAGGTCAAAAAGCACAGGAAAGTCCTTTGAGATATTTTCTTGAGTTCGGGGGGTAGATTATAAAAAGGGAAGGTGCTAACACCCTTTTCATCCATGGTTTTCCATGGGCTCTTAGTTACTTGTTTAGATCACTTGCTTTTCTTTTGCAATTGTTTGAAATGGTGTTTTGTGTGGTTTTGAAAGTATTTTGAAAAGAGGCCTTTGTTTAGGCAATCTTTGTAATGATTCTCGTTCGTAAGAATGTATACAAAGATGTTTGTCTTTTGAAAAATATTTCAATGTTTTGAAAGTTGTTTGGAAATGTTTTGGAAATGTTTTGAAAATGTGTGTGTGTTTGTTTGAAAATATCAAGGATTGTTTGAAAGATGTCAAGTAACTAGGAGCATTCTAACTACTCAAAAGTCTTTCCTATACATTTTTATTCCTTTGATATTGTTGATTTACCATTGTTTTGGTAAACAACCCTATCTTTGGATGTTAAACGGGACGGGCGTGGGTCATCGTATGACCATGATAGCAATGGTGCCAAGTATCTTTAGCATTTTGAGGGACTAAGATCATTTGTTTAGGCAACCTTTTGATAGCGTCATCGAGGGACTATGATCTTATTTGTTTGTTTTTTCCAAGATACTTTGCATGCATACCATGGCCATTTTGTTAGGCAACCAAGTGGGTGAAACCTTAGGGGTGCTTGTGTGCAATATGTTGTCATTTTACATGCTCTTTTGTCTTGCATTAGGTCATGCTATTTGTTTGGTTTTTGTCTTATCATACAAACCCTAATTTTACTAAACATGTATATAATGCGATAAATTGCGTAAAATAAATCTAAGCTATTACAACAATTATTATGGGAGGGGGGATACAAGTTTTTGAATGGGGATATTTGCACAAAATAAAACCCTAAAATACTATTACAACCATATTGAATATTTGCAAATTAAATAAATAAACAAATATTAAAAATGCAATAAAAATGTAAATATGCAAAAAATGTTTTGTAATTGTTTTATGTATGAGAAAATAAAATTACTTAAGTCCTAAAAATAAGAAAAATAATATTGTTATTTTTGAAAGGGGTAAAACCCTAGTTTTTTTTATTAAAGAAAATAATGTTCTATATTATTTATTTAACCATTTATGTACAAGAAAAAATAAATAAAATTATTTACAAATATTAAAAATTAAAATACATGTGGAAATAATATTTTATGTGTATGAATAATAAAAATAAAAATGTATGATATTTTTAAATGTGTTTTCTATTTATTATAAGAAAATAGATTCTATTTATTCTAAATAATCAATATTTTATGCAGAAAATAAGATAAAAAAATAAAATAAAATGCAAAAAATTAAGAAAATATTTTTTGTGATTTTTTAATGTTCAGAAAAAAAAATAAAGTCAATAAACATAAAAATATGAGAAAATATGCAAAAATATAAAAAATATGCAAAGGGGGGTGTGGATAGTGGATCAGAGGGGTGTGGAAAGTAGATCAAACAGGCCCAAGGTGCGCCATGCCCAGGACTTCATCCCTGTTCTCCAGCTTCTTCCATTCGCGCACATATCTTCTTCAAATCTGTAACTCTCTATTCTTTGCACAAAAACAAAAACTTACAACACAAAAAATGTAGTATTTCATCTCACGGTTCCAATGATATAAAAAAACATAATCTAACTCTCAAGGATCATGGAGAATTTCTGTAGCCCTAATTTATGATCTAATTTTTTCATGAACTCCAAGCTTCAAATTCTCACTACTCAGTTAATATAAATGACAACTATGCATATGTACAACTTCAGCAAGTTAAGGACTACATCTTTGCTTCACAAATCAAAGCTTGAGGATTCCTAAATAGAGAGATAGAGTTTTGAAAAATACCTTGTTCAACTGAGTTTGAATATGGCAATGTGGGGACTTTGAGTGAGGCCTGAAGATCGTGTGAGCTTCCTTGAAGTTCCCTCAAGATTTTCAAATGCTCAACTTGCGTTGAGGATGCTTGAAACTCCCTGTAGAAGTCAAGCTGCAACCTTCCAAAGTGATAATGGTGATGTCTGAAATAGGGCTTACAGAACCAGGACAAGGACTTGGATAGTTTGGATGTGATGTAGGGAAGATGTTTGAAGTGTTACAAAGCAAAACGCACGAGCAAATTTTAAGTTGGCAAGTGTTTTGCAGAAGCTGCCCTGTTTTGGGAAGAAATGTGGTTTTTCTGTTTGGGAGAGTTTTGAATGTTGTTTAGAATGAAGCCAAGTTCACCCTTTATCAGATGTACAAGTTCCCTTGACTTTTTCAACTTTTCTTGCTTTTGAAGAAAGGTGAAATGACTTGTGCCAAACGCCTGTACAGGCTTGCTTTCTAGCTGCAGAGAGTTGGTACAAGTTGCTTGTCATCTGTGGAAAATTCCTGCATCCAAGGAACTAGTCCAAGGCTCAAGGCTGATAAAGTTGGAAAAGCTAGCTTTATGAAAATGGCAATGTACACTTTTGGGCATTTATGGATTAACCTCTTATACAATGCTCCAAAGGTGAAAACAAAGGCTTTAACCACTGAGTTAGCATTAAATTATAGAGTGCATAAGGGATTAGGACCTGTAATGCAAGGTACAAGCATGCTAGGATCTGGTTTGCAACTTGAAGCATTGTGAAAATGGCTTGCACAAAAGTGACAAAATGCCATTTTCTCTTCTTCTATTCTCCCTAACCACAAATGATCTTGGAGAGTTCTTGGACATTTTGGAAAGCTTGCAACATGATATACAATCCATATTTGAAATGAATTTTGAGATACCTCTTGGAACTAGGTGAAAAATGTCCATGAAGTTAGGTCAAAAACCTGCCTAAATTAGGGCAAAGTTTCACTAAGTTAAAAAGTTCATGGACCCCTATTCACAAATTCATAACTTAAGATCCAAGCATCTTTTGGGAAAACTTTGTGAATCAAAGTTGTAGATTTCATTGAGGAATACAACTTTCATGTTGGAAGTTTTCTTGGAATCCAATTGCATCATGGTGAAAAAGTTGTGGAAAGTTGGGAAAAATAAGAAATTTTCCATACTTAGAAAAATTCTAAGTTATGAAAAATTTCAAATTAAAACCCTAATTTGCAATTTTAGGTTTCTTGGTCAAAAAGTTTCACATTTTGACATATCTTTATGAATTATGACCCTTGGCACTTGATTTTGACCAAAAAGTCAAAGTTTGACTTTTCAGTATACAATTGACTTTTGATCAGTTGACTGCAAAATTCATCTGTCAATCCTATGCATTTGAGATCTTTTTAACTATGTGATTAGGTAGATATGATGTTATTGAGTCCTTGAAATCATGCTTGAACCTAATTGGTCATTGGCTAGGTTAAAAATCAAAAGTTGCCCTTTCTCAATCAAAACCCTAATTTTGACCATTTTGCCCTTTTGATGATTTGATCAAATTTCTTGAGGAGTTGTGATCCAAACTTGATCAAATGGTTCATATGAGTCTAAAATGTTGTTGTGCATAAAAAATTATGAAGTTTGACTGTAAATTGGCCATGGTTGACTTTTTCACCAATACAACTGATTTTTAGGTCAATTGTACAATTGACTGGGCAAAAATGTGATTCAAGGCTTGAAACTTGACATGGGAAATTTTAGGGGTCCAAGATGGTGTATGAAAGTCACATGAAGCATTGGTGGTCCAAAAATCCTTGTGCAAATTCAAACCCTAATTTCAGGTCATCAGTGCAAGATGAGGTCTTGAGCTGAGCAAACCCTAATCTTGTCTTGAGTCCAAAGAGTCTTGTGAGGAAAATCTTGATAAATGAGAGGGAAGATTTTGGGGTACAACAGCTGCCCCTATTCAATCTTCTTGAACCTGAAGAGTTAGATTGGCGAGCTTTGCCGTTCGTGACTCGAAGGTAAAAGATGATTGGACACTAGAGTGCCCGTAAATTTGCACTTGACAAAGTGTAGTTGAGGGAATGAGCTTAAAGATGCCATTTGGAGATGTGATAGAATCTTGTTGGAGATGGGCTTAAAGATGCCATCCAAGAATGTTTGTTGAGTTGTAAGTCAAAAGAATGAATATCAGAATGGTGTCCGTATCTGGAACATATCTGTACTGTATCTGGGGACTGAATCTATATGAGCAATGGAATGGAATCCGTGTTTGGAGCGTATCCGAGCTAGGGAAAATCAGAATAAGTGACAAAATGGAAACCGTGTCTGGAGCGTATCTGGACTGTATCTGAAGTTTGAATCTGAATGAGTAATATAATATCATCCGCGTCTGGAGCGTATCTAAACTGTATCTGAGTTTGAGACTTGAATGAGAAATAGAATGGCTTCCGTGTCTGGAGCGTATCTAATCTGTGTCTGATAGTTAAAATCTGAATAAGTAATAGAATGACTTCCGTGTCTGGAGTGTATCCATACTATTTCTGAAATCTAAATCTTAATGAGCAACATAATGACTTCCGTGTCTGGAGCGTATATGAACTTGAAATCTGAATAAATAGCAGAATGACTTCCATGTCTGGAGTGTATCTGAACTGTATCTTGACTCAAAATCTGAATAAGTATCAGGATGGCATACGTATCTGGAGCGTATCTGAACTGTTTATGAACTAGAATCTGGATGAGTGACAGAATGACTTCCGTGTCTGGAGTGTATCTGAACTGCATCATGATTGCTGAATATTGAATGTGGGCTAGAATGGCATCCGTGTCTGGAGCGTATCTGAACTTGAAATCTGAATGAATAGCAGAATGACTTCCGTGTCTGGAGTGTATCTGTACTGTATCATAATTGTATACTGTTAATGGTAGCTTGTTAATCTTATCCTGAAAAGGGCAAATGTTAGCTGAAACACAAAGTTATGTTGCATGAAATGTATGATGCAATATATGTGTTATCAACGTTTATGATATATGGATGTAATATATGCGCATGTAAGCTGATTTGCTGTATTGCTGAGGAAAATAAATCCTTGACAGCTGGGGATAATAAAACTCTTGAATACTTCCAGGGAAAATGAATCCTTGACTGCTGAGGATAAGAAATCCTGGGCGACTGTTGGGGATTAAAAATCTTTGAAAACTTCTGTGGGGATACGAGGATCCTTCATGTCTTGAAGTTGGAGTATTGACAAAAATTCTGTTGTGAGAGTAATGCCAAACTGCTTGAGAAATTTTCTTGGGAAATCCAGAGAACTTTGATGACTTCTACTGGGGGTTGCACAATGAGAATCCTTATTCGGCTGGGGAATAGAGAAAACTCTGATGACTTCTGCGAAGAATTAAGAATGAGAATCTCCATTCTGTTGAGGAGCCATGAAAACTTTGACGATTTCACTGGGGAAATGAGAATCTTCATTCTTGTTGAAAAATAAAAACTCTGTGAGGAAGAAGGCTTACTGCTGGGGAGTAAGTTCAGGAGTTTTCGGTCTTCTGCCACTCTACTGGGAAGTTGTCCTAGGTTGGGGAGGGACAAAAGTTAACTATTATCCGGTTGATTTCCAGGCTTCAAGATAACTTGCTGGGGAAACTGGATTGACTGAAAGGTTTCCGCTGGGGATAGATAGTTAGAAGTCTTGACTCGACTGGGGAAGAAGGTTTCAGCTCCGCTAGGGATCTGTAACTCAAAGTTTTTGCTCCGCTGGGGATTGGGAGTTTGAAGTTTTAACTCTGATGAGGATTAAGGGTTTGAAATTTTAGCTCCGCTGGCGATCAAGATGATGTACTGTAGGGATTTCTCATGGAATAGCCTAAAGATGTTTTCCTCTCCTTTCAAACTGTCAGTAATTATTCTTTTCCACCTGTTTATTTGTAAACAGTAATTATGTTCAAATGCATATGTTCATCAATGAATCATTGGACGTTTTTTTTGCAAATAAAAACACAAGTGTAAAAAAAAGTCAAATAGTTTTTGTACTTTGAAAGACACATCTTTGTATTTACTTTGAATAAGTGTTTTGTACAAAGGAGACATGCATCCTAGTAAGAGGATGGTGTCATAAAAGTAAGAAAAATTTATACAAAGAAAGATAGATATGTGTAAAAATACCATGGGGTTCCCATTCCGCTATAGCCTTCGTATCTTCGAATATCTTGTCCATTCGTTGCTTCGTCCGAAGATGATTGAATTGATCAGAAGCTCGGAGTTTGTCTGTGAAGAGATTGCCCTTAAAGTGATCCGACGAGACATAGTCATACGCTTTAATTCCCTAACTTTTTCCTGGACCACCCTTTCGGGTTTTCAGTCCACCGGGAAACCCTTTTTTGCCCAAGTCGCCCTTTCGGGTTTTCAACTTGCCGGGTGTACATATTTTTTTTTATCCCTAATTTTTTCTTGGACCGCCCTTTCGGGTTTTCGATTCACTGGGATGCCCTTTTTTTGCCTAGGTGTGTCAACCTAGCGGGTCCTTTATGCGTAGTATCTTTTGACTATGTCTGCGTTCGCAGGGTGCGGCAAGTCGTCACCGTCCATGGTGGTTAATATCATTGCCCCACCAGAAAAGATGTTCTTGATTACAAATGGTCCTTCATAGGTAGGAGTCCATTTTCCCCTGGGATCACTTTGTGGTAAAATGATGCGCTTGATCACTGGATCTCCAACTTGATATATTTGGCGTCTGACTTTCTTGTTGAAATCCTTGATCATCCGCTTTTGATACGTTTGACCATGGCAAACAACAGTAAGTCTCTTCTCGTCAATTAAGTTCAATTAATCAAGTCGGGTTTGGATCCAATCGTCTTCACTCAAACCAGCATCTTTAATGATTCTCAAGGAGGGAATCTGAACCTCGATAGGCAAGACAACTTCCATGCCATATACCAATGAATAGGGTGTTTCCCCAGTTGGTGTGTGTGCCGTGGTACGATACCCGTGGAGAGAAAACGGTAACATCTCATGCTAGTCCTTGTAGGTGACTGTCATCTTTTGTATGATCTTCTTGATATTTTTGTTAGCAGCTTCGACTGCACCATTCATCTTTGGCCGGTAGGGAGATGAATTGTGATGTTGAATTTTGAACTGCTCGCACAAAGCGGTGATCATAGTATTGTTAAGGTTTGTACCATTGTCAGTGATAATCCTTTCAGGGATACTGTACCGGCAAGTAAGGTTTTGCTTGATGAAGCAGGCAACAACACTCTTAGTAATGGATGCGAAGGAAGCTGCTTTGACCCACTTGGTGAAGTAGTCAATGGCCACCAGAATGAAACGGTGTCCATTGGATGCTGTAGGCTTGATCTCTCCAATCATGTCGATTCCCCACATAGCGAATGGCCAAGGAGTTGTTAAGACATTTAGAGGAACTGGAGGCACGTGTACCTTATCCGCATAGATTTGACATTTATGGCATATTCGGGAGTGTTGATAGCAGTCAGCTTCCATGGTAGACCAATAATAGCCTGCCCTTAGAATCTTCTTAGCCATCGTATGCCGCTAGAGTGAGTGCCGAAGGTACCTTCATGCAATTCAGCCATGATCTTTTCAGCTTCAATCTTGTCCATACAATGGAGCAGAATAGAATCATGATTGCGCTTGTACAAGATGCCATTACTTAAGAAGAACTTAGCCGAGAATCTCCTTAAGAACTTTATGTCATTGACTAAAGCTCCTTCTGGGTATTCCTGAGCCTCGAGATACCTTTTGACTTCATGAAACCATGGCTGGTCCACTACTTCTTCGGTATTAATCTCGTGACAGTGTGCCGGTTCGTCCATCCGTTCAATGGTGATTTGGGGAGGCTCATTATCCCAGTTAAGTTTAAACATGGATGACATTGTAGCTAGAGCATCCGCTAGCTGATTTTATTCTCGCGGGAAATGCTCGAAGGTAATCTGCTCGAAATATGGTAACAATGTCAAGACATGTTCTTTATAAGGGATGCATTTTGGATGCTTAGTGTCCCACTCTCCTTTGATTTGACTGATGACTAAAGCTGAGTCCCCAAACACAATCGAAGATTTTATTCCCAAGTCTATGGCAACCTTGAGTCCAAAGATGCACGCCTCGTACTCTGCCATGTTGTTCGTATAGTTGAAGCAAAGTCTGGTTGTGAAAGGAGTATGGAAACCTTCTGGGGATATGAGTACCGCGCCGATACCGTTTCCAAGTGCATTGGAGGCCCCATCAAAGTACAGGGTCCATCGGGATCCTTGTTCAGGTCCGTCATATAGTCTGTTCTCTTCAATGTTGTCCAATGTCATGATGTCTTCGTCGGGGAAGTCGAACCTCATGGATTGGTAATCTTCAACAGCTTGATGAGCCAGATGGTTAGCTAGCACACTACCCTTTATAGCTTTTTGGGTCGTGTACTGTATGTCGTATTCCATTAGGATCATCTGCCATCTAGCTATTCTTCTAGATAGAGCAGGCTTCTCAAAGATGTACTTTATCTGATCCATCTTAGATATTAGCAAAGTGGTATGAGTCAACATATACTTCCTTAGCCGGCAAGCAGCCCATACCAAAGCGCAGCAAGTTTTCTCGAGCAGTGAATATCTGGTTTCACAGTCGGTAAACTTTTTGCTAAGGTAATAAATGGCATGCTCTTTTCGGCCAGACTCATCATGCTGCCCCAGTACGCACCCCATTGAGTTCTCTAAGACAATCAGATACATGATTAGCGGTCTTCCCTCGATGGGTGGCATCAAGATATGAGGTTCTAGCAAATACTCCTTGATTTTATCAAAAGCAATTTGATAGTCATCATTCCATTGAACTACCTGATCTTTCTTCAACAGCTTGAAGATTGGTTCACAAGTAGATGTTAGGTGAGAAATGAACCTAGCAATGTAGTTTAGACGTCCCAAGAAACCTATGACCTCCTTCTCAGTGCGAGGAGCAGGCATTTCTTGTATAGCTTTGACTTTGGCAGGATCAACCTCAATGTCTTTGTTGCTGACAATGAAACCCAAGAGTTTACTGGACCGGACTCCGAATGTGCACTTGTTTGGGTTCAATCTGAGCTTGTACTCCTTCAACCTGACAAACAGCTTTTGCAAGTGACCAAGGTGTTCTTCTTCAGTTTGTGATCGGGCTATCATGTCATCTACGTATACTTCTATCTCATGATGTATCATGTCATGAAACAAAGCTACCATGGCGCGTTGATAGGTTGCCCCGACATTCTTCAGTCCGAATGGCATCACTTTGTAGCAGAACTTGCCCCACTGTGTGACAAAAGTAGTTTTCTCCGTGTCCTCAGGTGCCATTTTGATCTGGTTATAGCCTGAGAATCCGTCCATGAAAGAAAATACTTTGTGTTGAGCTGTGTTGTCAACCAGGATGTCAATGTGCGGAAGTGGAAAGTCATCTTTAGGGATGACCCTGTTTAAGTCTCTGTAATCCATGCACATTCTCACTTTGCCGTCCTTTTTAGGCACGGGCACAATGTTAGAAACCCATTATGGATAGAAGGTAACAGCCAGAAATCCAACATTGAACTGCTTCATAACTTCTGCTTTGATCTTCTTTGACATGTCAGGTCTCATGCGGAGGACCTTTTGTTTCACTGGTGGACAGTCTTCTCTTGTTGGTAGATGGTGTACCACAATGTCTGTATCGAGTCCCGGCATGCCTTCGTATGACCAGGCAAAGATCTCAACATAATCATGCAGTAGCTGAATCAGGCGCTCCTTGACACTTGGCTCTAGATTGGCACCTATCTTGATTTCCTTCTTATCATCCTCATTTCCCAAGTTGATTGTATCCAACTGCTCTTCATGAGGCTGAATTGCTCTTTCCTCTTGCTGTAGTAATCTAGCCAATTCCCCCGGCACCTCACAATCTTCCTCACCTTCGTATTTGGCTTGGTAGATCAGATCTTCAGAGTCACTGAAGGCTATAGCAGTATCGTTACCCATGGGTTCCAGAATGGAAGGGTACCTGCATTTGTGAGTATGGGTGTGTGTAAGGGATAGCCATCTTAAAACAACAAAATGTAAAAGAAAGACAATGAGCACAAAAGGTTTAAATATGAAAAGTGTCCATGATTCATTAAAATGACATATGAAATGAAGATAAGAACCCTTACAAATGGACCTATGTGTCTCGGGTAAGACACAAGGTTGAAAAGTACGAATTGTTTGTGAATTATTACAGATCCAACAGAAATGGAAAAGATAAATTACTGCGGTATGGAAGTAATCGGAACAAAGTCTTTTGCTTCCCAGTTGCACAGTCCTCCGCCAACAGTAGGAAAAATCTAGTCTTCGAAGCTACCCTCTTCTTCACTGTCCTCTAGTGCATTAACCCCTTGGTGGCTGATCTTCACAGGTGGCCCTCCGGCACGGGAGTGTCACACAGCCTTCTGAGCAGTCGAAGTAAACCCCAAGCCAAATTTGTCTGATTTTAAAGGAAAGTTGAGAAGCTTCCCCCAGATAGTGGATCCGCCTTCTTCCACTACTGCCCTTGCATCCTTGAGAGATGACATCCGAGGTGGTGGTCTTGTGATCATAGGAGTTAAGGACACCACTTTGGTTGTCGCTATTTCTTCAGAGACTTCTTTAAAATGTTGAAAAGGGGTCTCTATGAATTCGCCATCTAACTCCATATAACGGAAGGAATTCAGATGACTAATCATATATTCCTCTTCCCCATGGACAGTTATAATTTTCCCTTGGACAGGGTACTTGAGCATTTGATGCAAGGTGGATGTGACAGCTCCTGCATTGTGAATCCAGGGATGTCCCAACAGGCAAGAGTAAGAAGGACGGATGTCCATCACATAGAATGTCGATTTGAATGTCTGGGTACCCACCTTGATCGGGATGTCCACTTCCCCACGAACCATCCTTTTAGAGCCATCAAATGCTCTCACAAGGATGTTACTGGTTTTTAAAGTCAGTCCTTCACAATCCAATCTATCCAGGGATTTCTTCGATAAGACGTTTAAAGACGACCCAGTATCAACCAGAACATGAGCTAGGGTTGTTCCTATACACTCCACTGAAACATGTAATGCATCATTGTGTTTTCTCCCTTTAGAGGTCAAGTCAGCATCGGAAAAACCTAGGCCATTGTCAGCTGTCAGACTGGCCACACACTCTTGGAATTGATCAGTTGAAGTCTCTTGCGGCATATGCGCTGTCTTCATAAACTTGACCAAAGCTTTAGCATGTGCCTCAGAGCACAGCAGCAGGGCTAGCATAGAGATCTTTGAAGGGGTCTTCCCCAATTGTTCAACAACATAATAATCACTTTTCTTAATAATCCTTAAGATTTCTTCCATCTCCTTCTTGGATGTCTCAGGAATGACTAGTGACCGAGCCTTCGTCAAGACATGCTCCTCTTGAACATTCTTTCCTTTTTTCTCAGCAGCGGAAACAGGGATGGGAATTGTATTGTTATTGTTAGCGGGTACACTTGTAGGTACAATTACTGGTGCAGAGGTTATCTTCGGAATGGCCACGGGTCCAAAGGCTGCTATTGGAGGAGAAATCTCTGGAGAAAAGATTCTTCCACTATGAGTAACCTTACTTGTTCCAGAAATGTTACTGATGTCGAGATTATCCTCTTTAGAGCTTTCTTCTTCTGCAATCTGTTCAATCTGTTTGACACCATGGTAGTAGATTTCTCCACCATAGTTCCATGGTACCATTTTATCGGATTTGTATGGGGCTGGCCCGGGCATTGTTATCTTCAACGGAGTAGTCATAGGAGCATATGTAATCCTAACGGGTTTTTTAGGAACCCTGGAAGGATTGGCGTATATGGTTATTATTGAAACTTCTGGAACTGGAATGGGTGAAATGGGAGCTTTCTCAAACAAAATTTCCTTGTTATCGATCAATTGTTTGATTCCTTTCTTCAACAGAGGATAGTCAAATGGGGAGGATAGGCAAGCATGGCAATCTTGGTCACAACCTGGGAACACCCCAGCTTTCAATAAATTCAACTTGACGGTTAGGAGAGGAGTTAACAGTTCATCCATAATAGAAACAAACAGATCTTGTTCCACAACATTGGCATTGTGTCCATGCCTCAACATTGGAGCGGAGATAAAATTCGGCTTTTCAGGAGCTTCAAATTCAACTTCCTTTGTGTGAATCAGATCTTGAATCTTGTTCTTCAGGGCCCAACAGTTGTTGGTGTCGTGCCCTGGACTTTCTGAATGGTACGCGCATCTGGCATTGGGATGGTAATGTGGAGAAGCAGTGTTAGGAATTTTAGGGGCCTCTTTTATCATGGCCAGATTCAACTTCAAGAGATGTGGTAGCACTTGAGCAGAAGTCATGTTTATCTTGGTGAATTTCCTTACAGGCCTTTCCACCCTTTGCTGGTTATTTCTTGGCTGATCATTTCTCAGCTGGCTGTTTCTTGGTTGGTCTGATGCAGACTTTTGAATCATCACGGCCCCCACAGTTGGTCGTCTTTCAATTCTTCCCTGATTCCTCTGAGAATAGACAGTAGACACTTCCTTCTTTCCAGTGAAGGGCTTTTTCACAACGGCAGAGGTAGACACATCTTTCTGAATTTTCCCGCTTCTAATACCGGCTTCCACCCTTTCGACAGTTAAAATCAATTCAGTGAAACTTGCAGAGGAGCTTCCAATCAGGTGATTAAAGAAAGGTCCTGACATAGTTCCCAGGAACATGTCCACTAGCTCCCTTTCAGATAAAGGTGGTTGCACCCTTCCGGCTAAATCCCTCCACTTTTGGGTGTAGTCTTTGAAGCCCTCATTGGTGGCCATAACCATACTCTGTAGCTGAGTACGGGTTGGCGCCAAGTCGGCGTTGTATTGATACTGTTTATAGAAGGCGGCTGACAAGTCTTCCTGTTGTACCCCAAAATTTTCCCTCTCATTTTATCAAGATTTCCCCTCACAAGACTCTTTGAACTCCAGACAGGATTAGGGTTTTGCTCTGCTCAAGACATCTCCTTGCACTGATGACCTAAATTAGGGTTTGAGTTTGCACAAGTATTTTTGGACTTCTAATGCTCAAAGTGACTTTCATACTTCATGTTGGACTCATAAGATTGTCCATACCAAGTTTCAAGCCTTGAATCAAATTTTTGCCCAGTCAATTGGATAATTGACCTAGAAATCAGCTGTATTGGGGAAAAAGTCAACTATAGCCAATTTACAGTCAAACCTCATAATTTTTTATCCACATCAACATTATAGACTCATATTAACCATTTGATCAAGTTTGGACCACAACTCCTCAAGAAATTTGATCAGATCATCAAAAGGGCAAAATGGTCATTTTTAGGGTTTTGACTGTACAAGGGCAATTTCTGACTTTTGACCTAGCCAATGTCAAATTGGGATCAATCATGGATTCAAGGACTCAATGGAATCATCTTGACCTATTCACAAAGTTCAAAAGATCTCAATTGCATTGGATTGATAGATGAATTTTTCAGTCAACTGATCAAAATTTGACTGTACACTGAAAAGTCAAACTTTGACTTTATGGTCAAAATCAAGTTCCAAGGGTCATTTTTCATCAAGATGTGTCAAAACATGAAACTTGTTCATCAAGAAAACCAATTTTGCAAATTAGGGTTTAAGATTGAAAAATTTCATAACTTAGAATTTTTCTAAGTTATGAAATTTTCTTAATTTTTCCTAACTTTGCCCAATATTTTCATAATGATGAAATTGGATTCAAACAAAACTTCCAACATGAAAGTTTTATTCCTCCACAAAGTCTACAACTTTGATTCACAAAGTTTTCCAAAAAGAAGCTTGTATCTCAAGTTATGAGTTTTGGAACAAGGGTCCATGAAACTTTTAACTTAGTGAAATTTTGCCCTACTTTAGGCAAGATTTTGACCTATCTTCATGGCCATTTTTTACTTAGTTCCACTTGGAATCTCAAATTTAATTTCAAAGATGGAATGTATAGCATGTTGCAAGCTTTCTAAAATGTCAAAGAACTCTCCAAACTCATTTGTGGTTAGGGAGAATCGAAGGCTTGAAGTTGGCAAAAACTCACTTTTTATCCATGGCATGTTCATATTGATACAAGTTGCAAACTCTAATCAGCTTGCTTTGCACTAGATTACAGGCCTCAAAACCATTCCATACTCAATAATTAAATTCAAATCCATTGGTCTAAGGTTTTTTTTTGGTCATTAGAGGTTTGCACATTAGATTAATCCTAAAATGGTAAAAGGTACATTACCATTTTTGCATAAATCTTGCTTTATGTCAAAACTGCATCCTTGAGCATTGAGCCATATCTTATGCAACAAATCAAATCCACCAACTTGAGGGGCCAAAGGCATAGTGTGCAAGCTGATAGATAGCATGTACAGGCTTGTCTTCCATCACTTCTCATGTTTTGCTTCATAACCAAGAAATTTATCCAATATCATAAAACTTGAACATCAGATAGAACCAACTTTTGCAAGCATTTGAAACAAGTTTCTCACATCCCCTTGAGCCAAAAACACGAGCCTTTGAGCCCTCAAACCTCCCATAGCACAAAATCATCTTCATTTGGCAAAACAGGGCACCCCTTGCAGTTTGATTTCCATAGCACAAATCCCTCGTGCGTTTTGCCTCAAATTGGTTCAAACACATTCCATATAACCCATCCAAGCTATCCCAACCCTTAAACACTAACTGTAACTCCATTTAAAAGGTTTTCCATTTTTGATTTCAGCTTGTGCAGGTTGAGTTCTGCAGGCTTGTCCAAGCACATTCAAGGAAAGCTAGACATTGTGGAAGGTTAGGGGAAGTTCAAGCAAGCTCCCAAACATCACAGGCCTCACTGAAAAGCTCCACATTGCCATACACGAAGTCAACTGAAACAGGTTTTTGTCAACTTCCTATCTCTCTATTTAGGAATAGTTAGGCTTAGGTTTGTGAATAAAAAATGTAGTATTCATAGCCATGAAGCTGTACATATGCTCAATTTTCATTTTAGTTAAGCATGCTAAGAGAATTTGATCCATGAACTTCCTGAAAAAATTAGGTTAGGATTTAGGGCCAGAGAAATTCTCTATGGTCTTTGAGAGTTAGAATGAGTTCTTTACATGGTTGGATTCGTCTTGAAAAATGCTACAACTTTGATGTTATGTGTTTTTGCATTAGAGCACGTATGCAGGTTTTCCATGTTTGAAGTCAGGGCGCGCGCGTTTGTGAACAAAGGTTGAAGATGAAGTCTGGCTTGGGCTGGGCTTTGGTTCTTTTGTTTTTGACACCCCCCCTTTTGCTGAATGCACCCCCTGGCCCAATTTCTTTACACTTTTATATTTTTGTATTTATTTTCGTTTTCTGATTTTATTTTATATTTTCTGAACATAAAAATACCCAAAAATATTTTTATAAATTTTCACATTTATTTTGTATTTTATTTTTATTTTTCCTAACATAATAAATAATTTAATTAGTATATACTTTTATTTATTGAAAACTTGAAAATAATATATAATAACATTACACCTTTATTTTTATTCTTTATTTTATTTACACTCAAAAAATATTGTTCTAAATATATTTTTGTCTTGTATATATTTTATTTTTATTGTAAATAACTAATATAATTAATATATATATACATACTTTTATTTTATTTAATAAATACTTGAGAATAAAAACATGAAAATATTATACTTTTATTTTTATTATTTATACTAAAATAATAATTTTTCTAAATATATTTTATTTTTTGTATATACATTATTTTAGTTTATTGTATATAAATAGTATATTTAATATATTTACATTCTTAAAAGAAAATTAGGGTTTTACCCTTAATAAAAAAAAATAATCTTCTTTTATTTATTTCTTTCTATTTGCATTAAATATTTTTTACATACATAAAAAATAAACATAAACATTTTTGCATATTCATAATATTTTGTATATTTATTTAATTTGTTTATTTAAATATTGTTCATTTATTATTTATGCCATTGATTCAATTTGGATGTAATAGTAAAATTAGGATTTTAATTTCTTGTCAAATAACCCCCCTTCAAAAATTGTATCCCCCTCCCCATAATCATGTTGTAATAGTGGTAGATTTATTTTACGCATTTACGCTTTCAATTGTGCCATGATTAGAGATTAGGGTTTGTATGCAAAAATCCAAAATCAACAAGTAGCTTGACCTAATACAAGACCTGAATGCATGAAAATGACAAATACAATGCACACTTGCACCCCTAGGGTTTCATCCACTTGTTGCCTTAAAAATGGGCCATGTTATGCATGTTGAGTATTTTGGCAAAACAAAAACTAAACAAAATATCATAGTCCCTCGATGACGCTATCTTGGTTGCCTAAACAAAATAATCAAGTCCCTCAAAAAAATTGCTAAAGATACTTAACACAATTGCTTTCATGGTCTATACGATGACCCGCGCCTGTCCCGTTTAACATCCTAATACAAGGTTGTTTACCAAATGCAATGGTAAAACAACACTGTCAAAAGAGTTAAAAACATATAGGAAAGATCTTTGAGTTAAATAGGGTAGACAACTCTTAGTTACTTGATCAAAACTTGCAAAAACATCCTTGTTATTTTCAAACACACCTCACAACACAATTTCAAAACATTTTCCAAATCAAATTTTCAAAACATTGAAACATCTTTTCAAAAGACATACATATTTGTATACATTCAAACAAGAATCATTACAAAGGTTGCCACAACGATGGCCTCTTTTCAAAACATTTTCAAAAAAACCACACACAAAGCACCATTTCAAACAATTGAAAAGCAAAAGCAAGTGATCTAAACAAGTAACTAAGAACCCATGGAAAACCATGGATGAAAAGGGTGCTTGCACCTTCCCTTTTCATAATCTACTCCCTGAATCCAAGAAAATATCTCAAAGGTCTTTCCTGTGTTTTTTGACCTTTCCTTTGGATAAAATAAAAAGTCGGTGGAGAGTCTTGCTAAATCAAAACATTTGCAAACACAAACGCAAAACCTCAAGTCAGTTCTCCCACCGTATCACACAACTGGCGACTCTGCTGGGGAGCTAACTTTAAAAGTGGAGTAACCTTAGGGTTTAGATTACCTTTTCATGCTTACCTTGTTTGCTTTTATTGCTTTACATTTGATTCTATTGTTTGGGTTTAAAATCCTCTACCCGGATTTGGGAAACATTCATAGGTAAATAGCAATACATTGTGGAAACTGTGCGAGGTATACTGACATGGTTGAAGCAATAGCTATATTAGTGCGACATATTTCTGGGTACCGGTAGCCTTTGAGTCAATCCAAGAGAATATGGGGCCGCTGAGTGATGTCATGAAGCACTAATGAACTCTTAGAACCTTTACTTGACCATCTTGGCCTTTTTAGGTGTAGTGAGATGATCGGCTTTGGTATAGTCCGAAGTTGGTAGATACTCGATACTACACTCATTGAGGCTTGTTTTCTTGGAATATTTCGGTCGCCAGTTAAGTGGCTAAACTGAAACAATGAACACAGAAAATAATCCTGTGATACTGAGCTCCTTAGAACCCGGTTACTATTTATAGGACAGGTTGAGCCAAATAACTTCAAGAGGGTACTTACCTATGAAACCCCATGCAAGCCTGAAACTAGGATCTTGTGTGATTTGCTTGTACATATACTTGTGCATACATCATGAACATCATAAAGCATCATATGCATCCACTAACCATTTCAAGGGTTTTGATCTTCACCTTTGTTCCTGTTTTGTAGGTCATGGAATCACTCTGCAGAAAAACTATTCAGGTCAACCTTGTGAGAATCCCTCCTCAACTCAAGGAGCTTGCTTCCAAGATTCCAGAGAATTCTCTCTTCAGTGAAAGACATGGTAGAATTCTCAACTTGGTTAACTCCAACATTGAAGAAGACATGGTGAAACTTCTCTTCCAGTTCTTTGACCCCCTACACCATTGCTTTACATTTCCTGATTACCAACTAGTGCCTACTTTGGAGGAATTTTCTCAACTCCTGAGGAGTCCTGTTCTCCATCAACTACCCTACAACGGTACAGAAAGAGAACCAAAACCTGAAGATGTTGCTTAAGCCTTACACTTGCAACCATCTGATATCAAAGGTCATTGGGAAACCAGAAGTGGTGTCAAGGGTTTCTTGGCAAAGTTTCTGTTTGAGAAGGCACAAGAATGCTGGAATTCTCTAGATCTGCAAGCTTTTGAGGAGATTGTAGCACTTATCATCTATGGGTTGGTCTTGTTCCCAAACCCTGATCAACTTATAGATGTGAATGCTGTTAATATTTTCATATCTCGGAGTCCTGTGCCTACATTTCTTGGGGACATCTTACACTCATTTCACACACGAACAATGAGGAAAAGAGGTGTTCTCATGTGTTGTACTCCTCTTCTAGAAAGGTGGTTTATTTCTCACTTTCCCCAATCAGTTTTGAAGAATGAGCAGGGTTTAAGGTGGTCACAACGATTGATGACCCTTACACATTCTGATGTTCATTGGTGTTCTCGGTCCAGAGAAAATGTCATCATCATTGATCGTTATGAAGAATTACCTAATGTCCCACTACTAGGCATTAGGGGAGGCATTACCTACAACCCTGTTTAGCTCTGAGACAATTTGGGTATGCCCGAAGGGATGGCCCTCATGACATGCTGATTCCTGACTTGGTTTTTGACTTCGACAACGATGCTCAAGGACTTCGACAAAGGTTTATCTGAGCTTGGAGGATGCCCAACAAAGTGGACAGTAAGACACTGGGACACAAGAATTCCATCCCCCTTGAGCCTTATCTCAAGTGGGTACGAACCCGCGCCCAGAGTCTTATGATGCCTTACCCTCACATTCTGCCTATGATCAAAGAGCCTGTTATGGAAGGAGAGGTTCCATACACCCTCCTACATCCTGACATGCCAACATCATTGGAAGATTGGCAAAAGAGTTGGATACAGCTCAAGGAAGAATGGAATACTTTTGAAGCCAGTTTCGACGCCAGTGAGAAGAAGGTTTTGGAACTTACCCGTCAATTCTATGAAGAGCAGAATCTCAACACTTACATCGCACCAAAGAGGATGCACAACGTCTTTTTACATTAAGAATTTTGTAATATTTTGCCCATGGGGCATTTATGTACTGACAAATTTCTTCTTATTAATATGACGTGTGTTCTTTTTGTCTGCAACAACTTTGAATTTCTGAATTCTTGAATGCATTACATGAATACACATCATTCATCATATGCATAAACAGGTCTTCACACCAGGTTTCCTTATCTTTCTGCTGTTTATTTCATCAAGATGGATATAGAGCAGATGGTCAAAGATCTGCAAGCACAAAATTCGCAATTCCAACAACTCCTCATGACCTTGGAAAAGGGTCAAGAGGACCTTAAAGCACTGTGAGAGAAAAAGAAAGAAAAGTAAAAGGAAAATAAGAAAAAGAAAAGAGCGGGTGTAGCTACTCTGGGAAGAAGGTTTGAGAATCAGGCTAGAAGGGTCCTGGACTTCCCCTCCACATCTGATGAAGGGGTTGGTAAAGGAAAGGGAGTTGCAATGCCCTTCGAGTCTGAAGCTGAAGAGGAAGAGGAAGAGGAGGAGGAAGATTACTCTGAGCAGCAGTATCCTCCTGCAGACGATAAGTATAAGAATCTGGAAGATCGACTGGAAGCCATGGAGGTACAAAGGGTACTTGGGTTGGATTTCGAAGAACTAGGGTTGGTTGCTGGGATCGTCATTCCCCCCAAGTTCAAAGTACCTACATTTGCTAAATACGACGGTTTGTCCTGTCCGAAAATGCATCTGCGGTCCTACGTCAGAAAGATCCAACCTCACTCTTCTGATAAGGATATGTGGGTCCACTTTTTTCAAGATAGTTTATCGGGTACGCAATTGGACTGGTTTTATCAACTTGAGAGTTATGATGTTCATAACTGGGAGGATTTGGCTGCTGCTTTCTACCGACAATACCAATATAACGCAAATTTAGCGCCTACTCGTACTCAACTACAGAGTATGGGTATGGTCTCTAATGAGGGATTTAAGGAGTATGCCTAAAAGTGGCGGGATTTGGCTGGAAGGGTGCAGCCACCATTGTCGGATAGAGAGCTGGTTGATATGTTTTTGGGGACCCTGTCAGGTCCATTCTTCAATCACTTGATCGGGAGCTCATCTACAGGGTTCACCGAATTAATTCTGACAGGTGAAAGGGCCGAAGCTGGCATTAAGAGTGGTAAAATTCAGAAGGATACCTCTGCTTCCACTGCTATCAAGAAGACTTTCCCAGCCAAGAAAGAAGCTTCTGCTGTTTACACCCAGAGAAATCAAGGAAGATTGGAGCGCCGACCAGCGGTGGGGGCTGTGATGATCCAGAACTCTTCAGCCGATCAACCTCGAAGCAGTCAACCCAGAGCTAACCAAAATAGGGTGGAAAGGCCATAACGACAATTCACTCGGATCAATATGAAACCGACTCAGGTCCTCCCTCATCTGTTAAAGTTAAAACTTACCAACTTGAAAGAAGCGCCAAAAAACCCAAATACCTCTTCTCCCTATTATCATTCAAATGCAAAATGTGCATATCATTCGGACAGTGTGGGGCATGACACCAACAACTGTTGGGCCCTTAAAAACAAAATCCAAGATTTAATAGATGCCAAGGAGGTGGAGTTTGATGCCCCTGAAAATCCTAATGTGATATCCGCTCCTATGCCAAAACATGGTCATAATGTCCATGCTATTGTAGAAGATCTTCATGTTACCGATGTTGATGACTTAATGACTCCGTTGCCAATGATCAAGATGAATCTGTTGAAAGCCGGGATTTTCCCGGGCTGTGAAAAAGATTGTTACCTTTGTTTGACCTTGCAATCCGACTGTCCGCTGTTAAAGTCAGGCATCCAACGCCTGATGGATACTCAAGAAATCCTCTTTCATAAAACTCATGTTGCTACTATCACTCATGTTACTCCTGTTACCCCAATCAATGATGTTTCTATAATCACCATTTCTGACAATATTTCCAAGACCTGCAAAAGGCCTGTTAAGATTACACCTGATCCAAAGTTTATACCACTGAAGATTACCATGTCAGGGCCTATCCTATATAAATCTAACAAGACAATACCGTGGAATTATGGAGGAGAGATCTTCTACCATGGTGTTAAGCAGATCGAATCAGTGGAAGAAAGCTCCGATGAAGAAACTCCTGACATAGGAAATATTATGGGGAAAAGTAAGATCACTCGTAGCAGAAGAATCTTCTCTCCGGAGATTTCCCCTCCACGGACAGTCGTCGGACCCTCAAGTGCTCCTGTGCCTATCAAGATATCTGTGTGAAGTCCAGTGGTTGAAGAAATTGTTACCCCCCAAGCTGTACCCTCTGCTGTTACTGCCGATAAAGGTAAGGGGATCCAGAAGCGCCCGTCAGGACGAGGGCTCAGACTTTGGTTATCCCCGAGACCACCCAAAAGGAAATGGAGGAGATTTTAAAGATAATTAAGAAGAGCGACTATGATGTCGTAGAGCAACTGGGGCAAACCCCTTCAAAAATCTCTATGCTGGCTCTATTGCTTTGCTCTGAGGCTCATGCCAAAGCCTTGATCAAATTCCTAAAGATGGCGCACGTGCCTCAAGAAACTTATGCGGATCAGTTTCAAGAGTGTGTGGCTAGCCTTACAGCCGACAATGGTCTTGGCTTTTCCGATGCCGATCTAACGTCCAAGGGAATAAAGCATTATGATGCGCTGCATGTCTCGGTAGAGTGCAGAGGGACCACTCTTGCTCACGTTCTGGTTGATACCGATTCATATTTAAATGTCCTACCAAAGAAAGCATTGAACGGGCTAGACTGTGAAGGTTTGACCTTAAAGCCTAGTAATATCATTGTTAGAGCCTTCGACGGTTCTAAGCGGATGGTTCACGGAGAAGTGGACATCCCAATTAAGGTGGGAACGGAAATTTTCAACTCTACATTTTATGTGATGGACATTCGTCCTTCATATTCATGCTTGTCAGGAAGGCCATGGATCCACAACGCTGGGGCAGTCACTTCTTCTCTACACCAGATGCTCAAATACCCAGTCCAGGGTAAGATCATAACAGTTCATGGTGAGAAGGAGTATATGATAAGCCACCTTAACTCTTTCCGCTACGTGGAGTTAGATGGTGAATTCCTAGAAACACCTTTCCAACACTTTGAAGAGGTTTCTCCTGAGGTTGCGGTAGCTAAGACAATGACTGATGTGCCCATCATTACCAAACCTGTGTCCCGGATGTCATCCCTTAAAGATGCAGAGGTTGTAGTCAAGGAAGGAGGAAGTACAGTATGGGGTCAAATGCCAGATTTTCCTTACAAGATAGATAAGTATGGATTAGGTTTCACTGCTGCTAGCCAGAAAGCTGTGCGTCGCTCCCGGGCCGGAGGACCGCCATTGAAAATCACTCGTCATGGAGTTCATGCTTTAGAAGATGATGGAGAAGGAAGCAATTTTGAAGACTGGATCTTTCCGACTATTGAAGGGGGATTGAACAACTGGGAGGCGAACGACTTCATTCCTATTACTTTCATCAATCAGTAATTTATCTTTTGAGCATTTCCTGTTTGGTCTGTAATAATTATTAAATAATTCGTACACTCTTTTCGCCTTATGCATATAGATCCATTTGTAAGGGTTTTGATTCTTCATTTTCATATGCCATTTTTAATGAATCATGGACGTTTTCATATATAAACTTTTGTGTTCATTTTATTTCTTTTTACATTTTATTTTGTTTAAAGGTGGCTATCCCTTACACACACCCACACTCACAAAATGCAGGTACCCATCCACTCCGGATTCCATGGGTAACAATTCTGCTATGGCCTTCAGTGACTCTGAAGATCTGGTCAATCATGCCGAGTACGACGGTGATGAAGACTGTGAAGTGCCTGGAGAGTTGGCTAGACTTTTGCAACAAGAAGAAAGGGCTATCCTGCCCCATGAAGAGTTGTTATAGACTATCAATTTAGGTATTTCCGAAGACAGAAAAGAGGTTAAAATGGGTGCCAACCTGGAGCCAAGTGTCAAAGAGCGTTTAGTTCAGCTGTTGAATGAATATGTTGAGATCTTCGCCTGGTCCTATGAAGACATGCGGGGACTGGATACATATATTGTGGTTCACCGTATCCCTACAAGTGAAGACTGTCCACCAATCAAACAGAAAGTCTGCCGAATGAGACCCGACATGTCCGAAAAGATCAAAGCTGAAGTGATGAAGTAGTTCAATGTTGGATTTCTGGCTATTACTTCTTATCCATAATGGGTTGCTAACATTGTGCCCGTACCTAAGAAGGACAACAAAGTCAGAATGTGTGTGGACTACAGAGACTTAAATAGGGCTAGCCCTAAAGATGATTTTCCACTACAACACATTGACGTCTTGGTTGACAACACAACTCAACATAAGGTATTCTCTTTCATGGACGGATTTTCAGGGTACAACCAGATCAAAATGGCCCCCGAAGACATGGAGAAGACTACGTTTGTTACGCAGTGGGGTACCTTCTGCTATAAAGTGATGCCATTCGGACTGAAGAATGTCGGGGCAACCTATCAGTGAGCCATGGTAGCTTTGTTTCATGACATGATACATCATGAGATTGAAGTATATGTAGACGACATGATATCCCGTTCACAGACAGAAGAAGAACACCTCGACCATCTGCAAAAGCTGTTTGTCAGGTTAAAAGAATACAAGCTCAGACTGAACCATAGCAAGTGCACTTTCGGAGTCAGGTCTGGTAAACTTTTGGGATTTATCGTCAGTAACAAAGGCATCAAGGTTGATCATGCTAAAGTCAAAGCTATACAAGAAATGCTCGCCCCTCACACTGAGAAGGAGGTCAGGGGTTTCTTAGGACGCCTAAACTACATTGCAAGGTTCATTTCTCACCTAACATCTACCTGTGAACCAATCTTCAAGCTGTTGAAGAAAGATCAGGTGGTTGAATGGAATGATGATTGTCAAGCTGCTTTCGATAAGATCAAGGAGTATTTGCTGGAATCTCCTATCTTGATGCCACCCGTCGAAGGAAGACCTTTAATCATGTATCTGACTGTTTTGGATAATTCAATGGGGTGCGTATTGGGCCAACATGATGAGTCTGGCCGAAAAGAGCATGCCATTTATTACCTTAGCAAAAAGTTTACCGACTGTGAGACTCGTTACTCACTGCTCGAGAAAACTTGTTGTGCTTTGGTATGGGCTGCTCGCCGGCTAAGGAAGTATATGTTTACACATACCACTTTACTGATTTCTAAAATGGATCCGATCAAGTACATCTTCGAGAAGCCTGCTTTATCCGGAAGAATCGCTAGATGGCAGATGACCCTGACAGAGTATGATATCCAGTACACAACCCAAAAAGATATAAAGGGGAGTGTACTAGCTGACCATCTAGCTCATCAAGCCGTCGAAGATTACCAATCTATGAGGTTCGACTTCCCCGACGTGGATATTATGACATTGGACAACATTAAAGGTAACGAATCATATGACGGACCTGAACAAGGATCTCGATGGACTCTGTACTTTGATGGTGCCTCCAACGCACTTGGAAATGATATCGGCACAGTACTTATCTCTCTAGAAGGTTGCCATACACCTTTCACCGCTAGACTCTGCTTCATTTGCACCAACAATATGGCTGAATATGAAGCTTATATCTTTGGCCTCAAGGATGCTATTGACTTAGGAATCAAATCTTTGATTGTATTTGGGGACTCAGCTTTGGTTATCAGTCAAATCGAAGGAGAGTGGGATACTAAGAACCCTAAACTCATCCCTTACAAAGAACATGTCCTGATATTGTTACCACACTTAGAGCAGATTACCTTCGAGCACTTCCCGCGAGAGGAGAATCAGCTAGCAGATGCGCCAGCTACAATGTCATCCATGTTTAAACTTAACTGGGATAATGAGGCACCTCAAATCACCATAGAACGAATGGACGAACCCGCACATTGTCACGAGATTAATACCGAAGAAGTGGTGGACCGACCTTGGTTTCATGATGTCAAAAGGTATCTTGAAGCACAAGAATACCCTGAAGGAGCTTCAGTCAACGACAAAAAGTTCTTAAGGAGGTTCGCGGCCAAGTTCTTTCTGAGCAATGGTATCCTATACAAGTGCAATCTTGACTGTGTCCTACTCTGATGTGTGGACAAGGTTAAAGCTGAGCAGATTACAGCTGAACTGCACAATGGTACCTTTGGCACCCACTCAAGCGGTCATACGATGGCTAAGAAGATTCTACGGGCAGGCTACTACTGGTCTACCATAGAAGCTGATTGTCATAAATATTCCCATATTTGTCACAAATGCCAAATCTATGCCGACAAGGTACATATTCCCCCAGTTCCTCTCAATGTCTTAACATCTCCTTGGCCATTCGCGATGTGGGGAATCGACATGATTGGAGAAATCAAGCCTACAACATCCAATGGACATTGTTTCATCCTGGTGGCCATTGATTACTTTACCAAGTGGGTCGAAGAAGCTTCCTTCGCCTCCGTCACAAAGAATGTGGTTGCCTGCTTCATCAAGCAGAACCTCATATTCCGGTATGGTATCCCCGACAGGATTATCACTGACAATGGTACAAATTAGAACAACACTATGATCACCGCTCTATGCGAGCATTTCAAGATTCAACATCACAATTCATCTCCCTATCGGCCTAAGATGAACGGTGTTGTCGAAGCTGCGAACAAAAATATCAAAAAGATCATTCAAAAGATGACAGTCACCTACAAGGACTGGCATGAAATGTTACCGTTTGCTCTGCACGGGTACCGTACCACGACACGCACTTCGACTGGGGAAACCCCCTTTTCTTTGGTATATGACATGGAAGTTGTTTTACCTGTGGAAGTTCAGATCCCTTCCTTGAGGATAATGAATGAGGCTGGTTTGAGTGAAGACGATTGGATTCAGACTCGGCTTGATCAACTTAACTTGATTGATAAGAAGCGACTTACTGCTGTTTGCCATGGTCAGGCGTATTAGAAACGTATGATCAAGGCCTTCAACAAGAAAGTCAAGAGACAGATATATCAAGTCAGGGACCTTGTAATCAAGCGAATCATCTTACCGCAAAGTGATCCCAGGGGAAAATGGACTCCTACTTACGAAGGACCATTTGTGATCAAAAACATCTTTTCTGGTAGGGTAATGATCCTGCCACCATGGACGGCGATGACCTGCCGCACCCCGCGAACGCAAACATAGTTAAAAGATACTACACATAAACGACCCGATAATTTGAAAACCCGAAAGGGAGACTTGGGAAAAAATGGGCATCCCGGTGAATCGAAAACCCGAAAGGGCAGTTCAGACAAAAAATAGGGATACATAAAAAAATCTGTACACCCGGCAAGTTGAAAACCCGAAAGGGCGACTTTGCAAAAAGGGGTTTCCCGGTGGATCGAAAACCTGAAAGGGCGATCCAGGAAAAAGTTAGGGAATTAAAGCGTATGATTATGTCTCGTGGGATCACTTTAAGAACAATCTCTTCACAGACAAGCTCCAAGCTTCTGATCAATCCAATCATCTGCGGACGAAGCAACGAATGGATAAGATACTCAGATTTATGAAGGCTATAACATAATAGGTACCCCATAGAATTGTTACACATAGCCATCTTTCTTTATATAAATTTTTCTCATTTTTTATGACAACATTCTCTTACTAGGATGTTTGTCTCCTTTGTACAAAATACTTACACAAAGTTAATACAAAGATATTTCAAAGTGCATAAATTTGCTTGCCTTTTCTTTCTTTTTACACTTGTGTTTTATTTGAAAACGTCCAATGATTTGTTAAATGAGCATATGCATTTGAATATAATCACTGCTTACAAATAAAATGGAATGAGAAAGGATAATTACGGATAGGCTGAAAGTATAGGAAGACGTCTTTAGGCTATTCCAGAAGAAATCCCCTACAGTGTGTCATTCAGATCCTCAACAGAGCTAAAACCTTGAAATACATATCCCCAGCAGAGTTAAGTTTCAAAATCCCCATCAGAACTAAGTTTCCAAACTCCTAACCCCCAACAGAGCTAGAAAACTTTGAACTGCAAACCCTCAGCGAGGATAAAACTTTCTTCCCCAACGGAGTCCAAAACTTTAAATCTTAAACCTCGGTGGAGTACCATCCAATTTCCTTCATAAATCCCCAGTAGATTGGTGTTGTACCCAAAAATTTGCCCTCGCATTTTTCCTCAAGAAATCACAGCTTCAGGCGTTTCCTGATTTTTCAAACAGGCTCAAGAATCGGTCAAACAGACTTTTCCCGTCAGTCAGACAGAATTAGGGTTTTACTGATTTTCAGGGCTCTAGAATGTTTCAAAACAGTTGGCTTAGGGTTTTGGTTGATTTTGGCTCAACTTCGATCAGGCGAACGCTTCTTTGGCATTTAATCAAGAATTTTGGTTTTTATGCGCGGTTCCTCAGAAAGGTTTAACTTTACAGTGTTTTTCAAGATATTCCGAGATTTGGATTTAATTCGCATTGTGTGACTATATCAGTGAAAGGATGCATTGGGTTTGAATTTGCAATGTTTGATTAAAGTCATAAAAGAAAAAGCGTCTGGGCAATTGCTGTGATTAACTGTTGTTTTGCTTTGGATGTTGGAAGCGCCAGGTTTAATTGATCAATACTGAAGCAATATTTATTTAATTATTTATTATTCTAAGATTAAATGATTGGAATTTATTTTCAATTATTATAATTAAAGAATTATAAATAATAAAACGAACAATTAAAAAAAGAGGAAAAGAATTAATTGGATAAAGAAACTTTTTATTTATTTTTAAATTATTTGTACAATTGTTTTGTTTACAAATTGTTTACAACAATGATTTTACATTTATTTAAATTTAAATAAAAACTATCCTAAGTATGTTTCTAAATCTTCAATTCTTCATCTTCTATCCCTTGCTCCAGTACTCCATGGAATTTTATCTGCAAAACAAAGAACATAAGAAAAGTTAGAAGCAGATAAATAAATAAAAGAGAGACAGATAAAAATAAAGGTCATCATTAAGGGAAACTGACTGGGATCAGTTAGCCCTCTCTGCAAATCACGGGATTTCTCCCGGTTCACAAAGAGGGATGAATATTTGCTTGCTAATTTGGAATGCACAAAGTTGAAATTCACAAGTCAAAATTGTCAAACTGCATAGTTCAAATCTCAAACAGCATGAGCAAGTGCAAAATCCAAAGGAAAATTGAACTAGAACTACAAAGTCCAAACTGAGTTCTAATGTCAAACTAAACAAAAGCTGTCCAAAGGATGTCAAGTACAAAGGGCCATCAAAATGCAGGGAAGCTGTCAAAAGAGATATGCAAATATGCAGAGTAAACATGTAATGCAAGCAAGCTTCTCATATCATCATTTCCCAGTGCTGCCCTTTCAGCTTTAAGTACAAGCATAAACATTTTAAAATGCAAAAAGCTATACTGGAGAGAGAAAGAGAGAGAGGAAAGTGTTTAGGCTTACAGGTTTTGCTTTGAGGCTTAAGAATATAGAAAATAAAACTGCAATGACACAATGGATAAAGGGGGAAAGAAAAGATAAAGCAAGTGGTCAATAAAACAGTAGAGAGATATCAAAAGGCAGGGGATATCACAAACAGAAACAGAACTGAGAAAGCATCAAACAAAATATCAAACACATAACCTGCAAACTGACGAAATCCTGTGCCCACCAGTTTCAAACCCAAACAAACTGTGTTCAAGCTTAACACATAACCTGTTAAAAACCTCCAAAGGCCATCAAACATAAAAACTTGAATCCCTGTCAAGCCACAGCCATAACCTGCAAGCTTGAACGAGCCTAACCACAAGCTGTCCAGCCAGAAGCCTAAACAAATCAAAAACCTGCCTGAAGCCTCACCAAAGCTCAAACCAGTAAACCAAAGATAACCTGTCAAATGATCCAGGCCACAACCTAAAAACCTGTCAAGGCCTAACCTGAAGCAGAACCCCCAAGGCCATAACCTGTAAGTTCACATAAACCCCCAAAAAAGCTATCAACTTGTTTCAAAACCTGAATCGTAACCAAGCCACAAGCCCTCAGAACTCAGGGAGCTCATCATTGGGTTAGCGTACAAGGCAACTCAATAAGGCAAAGCAGGCAACGAGGCAGTTGAAGAAGATAAAGAAGCAAGAGGGCAAGCATCCAAAGGGTTAAACATACAGAGGCGTCAAGGCAACAGAAGAAGGAGATAAAGAAGTACTGAGGCATACAAAAGGCAACACAGGCATACAAAAGGCAACACAAGCATACAGAAGGAAACTAAGAGAAGAGGAAAAGAAATTGCACAAAAGGTTCTCAGGTCAAGTCATCATCAAACCCAAGGGACGAAGTACGAAATACCAGGAAGAGCAAAGCCTCATCATCATCGTAACCTCTTCGCCGTCAAGCCTCCAAGCGCCTCCAAACTCTCTTCTCCTCCGCCTCCTAAAAGGTAGTACATTCTCCTTTCATCCCTTTTCACGACCTCGTTAACAAACAATAATGAACATAACATCAGAATACAAATCAAAACACTTAATAAAAAACAGTAAGTCATAACATGCAAAGGCGAAATCATTACCCATTCCACGATTTAGCTTGATCCAACCATGGAGAGGGAAGGAATCGAAGGAGGCAACTGGTGGCTAGGCGAAGGGGAGAGTCAGATCCATGGCAAAGAAAGGACGAAGACGAAGGAGAGAATGAAACTAGCAACGGCGTTGCAACCCTAAAGTCTTCCCCAAATGGAACAAAAATTGTGAACCCTAATTATTCGTTTCAAACGAATTGGGCCATAACCCGTTCAAAGCACACAAAGCCCAAAATGCGTTTCAATGAGTACACCCCCCCCTGGCTTCTGTTTCAAATCGCGTTTGGGCCAGCATAACTCCAAAGGAGCCCATCCATTTTTTTTTACTAACATCTTTCCTTATCCTTTTTTTTTGTTGCTTTAACTAATATATCTTACATTAATTAACCACACTTATTACAACTTACTTAATACTAATTTTATTTTTACACTAACAATACTTTTTTTATATGTCATAATTAAATAGAAACTAATAAAAATAGTATTTTTCTTTACGATTAAACTTACACTTTCTTTAAATTTTTATACATGGAATATTAATTTTTCTTAAGATAATACTTTTCTTTTGTTTCTAAAGAATACTTTCTTTGTACATAATATAATTTGAAAACATTTTTCTTTTAAGATTAATACTTAATTTGTACATACTTTACAAAAAAAGATGCAAAACACAATTTAAATCACACATATTTAATAATACATTTAAGTTCACATTTCTTAACCAAAATACCTTTTTGCACATATTAACAAAAGATAATAATACTTTACAAATACAATACTTAATCTTTACATTCAAATTCACATTTTCTTAACCTGTAAATAAATTACATACACATATACACTTACACAATACACAATACATTTCACATTATACACTTGATACACATACAATTACTATTCTTATATCTTGCTATACATTGATTACATTTGATCGCAATTCGATTTGGTTGTAAATTATTGGACACTACGTTCCTAAAGTCTCATCCCCATTTGTGAATTTGTACCCCCACTCCCGGATACTATTTGTAATAGCGTAGACTTTAAACTCTTGCAATTTACCGCTTTCAAATTATACCATGGTTAGACCTAGGGTTTGCATGTACATAAAACCAAACGCTAGATAACCTAATACAAGACAAATACATGAAATCAATACACAATCACACTTGCACCCTCTAGGGTAATCCCACATCTTGCCTTCCAAAATGGGCCATGCTTGCACGTCGAGTTTCTTTGGCAAAACAAATTCAAATGATCATAAGTCCCTCGATGACACTTTCGAAAGTTTCCTAAAACGGAATGATCATAGTCCCTTCAAGCAAATTGCCAAAGACACTTGGCACCATTGCATTCATGGTCTGTACGATGACCCGCGCCCGTCCCGTTAAACATCCTAAACGCAAGATTGTCCACCAAATTCAATGGTGGAACAGAATTGTTAAAAAGGGTTGAAAACATAGAGAAAACCTTTGAGTACAATAGGGGTAGACAAAACTCTTAGTTACTTGAGATCAACTTGCAAAAACACTTGCCTCCTTTTCAAAAACCACACTTCATGCACACTTTCAAAACAAACTCTCAAAAACATTTGAAACATCTTTTCGAAAAGATACACACTTTTGTAAAACGCTCAAACACGAGTCAAATACATTGGTTGCCTAAGACAAGGCATCTCTTCAAAAACATTTTCAAAACACACACACACACACACCACATTTTCAAGCAATCGAAAATCAAGGCAAGTGATCTAAAAAAACCAAGTAACTAAGAGCCCATGGATAACCATGGATGAAAAGGGTGCTAATACCTTCCCTTTTCATAATCTACCCCCCGAACCCACGAAATATCTCAAAAGGTTTTTACTGTGCTTTTTTAACCTTTCCTTTAGGATAAAATAAAAAGTCGGTGGCGACTCTTGCTCAACCGAACAAGTGCAAATACAAAACGCAAACCTCAAGTCAGTTCTCCCACCGTATCACAGAACTGGCGACTCTGCTGGGGACTACTTAAAAGTGGGGTTACCTTAGGGTTTAGATCACCTTTGTTTTCAATTGATTGCTTTGTTTGCTTTTTACATTTGTGGGCTTTGCATCGGAGTTTCATAGATCCTAACCCGGATCTGGGGAATACCCTTTTAGGTAGCATAATCTGTGAGGGACCTGTCCGGCATATACCGACATAGGTGAAGCAGTGGCTACGTTGGTGTGGCACGTTGGTCTGTACCGATATCCCTCGTGTTGAAACAGGGAGAATATGGGTCTTCCAAGGAGTCATTAAGCACCAACCGACCTTAGAACCCTAAATTGACCCAACTTGGCCATTAGAACAGTAGCAGTATGCTACACTCATTGAGGCTAAACTCTCGCGATGGTTCTGGCCGCAAGAAAAGATTGCGATGCTGGAGTTATGACCGATTGAGGGTAGTCAGTGATATTGAGATCCTCTAGAACCCGGTTACTTTCGATAGGACAGGTTTTAACCAACGAAACTGAAAGAGGGTAGTACCTGAACCTCATGCAAGCCTAAATCCTGAGGACTTGTTTGCTTTGTGTGAATATGTTTACCTGTATATACACTCACTTGCTTTTGCATACATGTACATAACATCAAGACATCATACCATAGCATTTTCAAATAACCATCTCAAGGATCTCGAGGGTTCTTTTGATGCAGGGTTACGTTGAACCAGACGTCTACCAAGGGGAAAGGGGTTTCTCCTCTAAACAAATGCCATCAAAGATCAAGTACAACAACTTGAATCAGTGGCTATGACCCACTCGACATGGTGAGCTTGATTCTCGTGGAAAGACATCCACCGATGCAAAGTTCTCCAAACAAAGATCAAGTACAACAACTTGAATCAGTGGCTATGACCCACTCGACATGGTGAGCTTGATTCTCGTGGAAAGACATCCACCGGTGCAAAGTTCTCTAATCCAAGAGCAAAGTTCAACCTCTAACATTTTCTTGTGTTTACCCCAAGAGATCTTTGAAAACATGCATCCACATATCATGCATTGCATCTTAACAATCTTTCCTTTTTCAGGTTTCCTTACTCTCATGCTGTTTATTTCAGTAAGAGATGGCTCTAGAAAGGTCTGTCAAAGACATCCAAGACCAGACTGCTCAGCTACAGGAAATGTTCCTGAACTTGTCTCTGGGGCAAGAAGAAATGAAAGCTCTCCTCACAAAGGGCTTGGAGAATTCGAACAATACCAGGAGTGATCAGCTTGCGGAGCTGCAGTTTGATCTGGCAACATTGAGGATCCAAATGACGGGGCAGTTAGTGGGCCAGATGGCTCTCATCCAAGACCTATCTCAAAGACAAGAGGAACTCAGAGTTCTTGTCCGCCAACTGCTTCCAAACAACCAATTGGGGCAAACATCTGAGGTTGAAGAGCAAGTCACCGCTCAGCCTCCATCCACTCAAGAAGACAAGGGGAAAGCTCTTTCGCTTGCTTCAAGGTCACAAGCCCATCAACAACCTTGCCAGCGTCAACGGGGTAATCGGTGTAAGCTAGAAACGTCGGGAAGACAGTTCACGGAAACTGAAATACCATCATTCTTCATACTGAAGCGCCTGTTGGAGGTCAACCTGCTTACCCTAAGGGATCCTCCTCAGAAGCTCAATACCTCCTCTCCTAACTATCGTCCCGATGCATTTTGTGTTTAGCACTCCTACATCCCGGGACACGACACCAACGACTGTTGGGCCTTGAAGAACAAGATTCAAGATCTGATCGACATTGGAGTGCTGGAATTCATGCCAGACGGCGAGATGAAAATCTTCCGTTAAGGGGTTCTCCACCTGAAGTGACGAAGCTCAAGCTGAAAGACTTTTGTTTCGTTTGATTTTTCAAAGTTGTAATTTCTTTTGTTGTCAAACAATTATCTGTTGATGTTAAACTCTGTTTTCATTAATGCATTGCATATGTTTGTCTTGAATTCATCCATTCGTTTCACTACTCTTATGCTTTCTTTATGATATTTAACTCTTGATAAAAAGCTGCAAGCCTTTAGAGGGAGGATGACGAAACAATACCATAATCTCATACAGTATGCTTTTGAACAGACCTTGCTGATGATGTACAGGCATTTCTTTCAATTCCCCAAACACTGGAGTTATAAGGAAGTTAATCCCTAGTCAATCCCTTTGAGCCAAAGAAGTAGGAGTTTTCTGTTCTAAACAATCAAAACCTTTGATATAAACCTGGGGCAGGGTAGTATCTCAGTTAATTCAAAAGAAAATGCTCATTGAAGTCGCAAACTCTCAGTTCGTAATACAACGAACAACGTCAAAGAAAAAGAAAAGCATTCCTTTGGAATCAAAAGACAAGGGTGGTTCCCTATCACATAGACAGTCAATCTCTCAAAAGAGAAAAGCCCACCAAGCCAAAACCTATAAAGGAGGCTTAAGAAAGCTGGGGCATCCCGCTGACTGTAATCTCGAAAAAATGGGAACAGTCAGGCAAAAGTTAGGGATAACAAATCAAAATCAAAATAGTGAGGTCATTACAAAATCCTCAACAACATGGAAAATGTTGAAAAAGAAAAAAGGAGATGATGACTGTCTCCCCAAATTCAACTGGTGAACCATCGCCCAAAAGTCGTTCCAAACTCAAAACAGAGTGTGACGCACAATTAACTGAGCTTAGGTATGAAGAACATCACGAAGAGCGGGTGGGTACAAATATACTTTGAGCCTTTATCCTTTGTTTCTTAAAACCGTGAACCAAGCCACGTTACAACCCTTCAAAAGTCCTAATTGAAGCATGGGTTAGTTTGAAAGGATACTGTTACAAAAGGTATCCTGACTCCTGTAAGGCTTTGCTCTAAATCTTGTGTTGACTTGTCTTATAAAAAGTTTTCTGCTAAAAAACGCATTTTTCAAAACTTCGAGACAAACATAAACTTTGCATTGCTTGAATATCACTGTCTGCATTTGGCTTTTTGTTTGACAACAAAGAATTTCATACAGCGAATGTTTGGAGGAACGAAAACTCTCTCAGTGAACAGAATCACTTCAAAAGGACGACACTTCCATTACAAATCTCCTATCAACAAGGGGCATGACATGGCACCATCCAGTTAACCTGGGGCAGTCCAGTCAAGGTTTTGACAGATCTTTCAAAATTCAATTAACCCGGGGCAGTCCAGTCAAGATTTCAAGAAATCTCTCAATTCGCAGATTAATATGATTCAAGACTCATCATCACTTGGGGCATTCGAATGTCAAAAGTGTTCAATCATTCCTTCACCACCTGTTGGAAATTACAACCGCCAACAAATCAACTATCACAATTCCAGATTCGATTCCTGTATCCAGCCAGGGCATATCTGTTGACGACTATTTCCAGACTCGATTCCTGTATCTAGCCAGGGCACGTCTGAAGAGTTTAAAGATTCGATTCCTGTATCCAGCCAGGGCACGTCTGAAGAGTTTGAAGATTCGATTCCTGTATCCAGCCAGGGCATATCTGTTGACGACTATTTCCAGATTCGATTCCTGTATCCAACCAGGGCACGTCTGAAGAGTTTGAAGATTCGATTCCTGTATCCAGCCAGGGCATATCTGTTGACGACTATTTCCAGATTCGATTCCTGTATCCAGCCAGGGCACGTCTGAAGAGTTTGAAGATTTGATTCCTGTATCCAGCCAGGGCATATCTGTTGACGACTATTTCCAGACTCGATTCCTGTATCTAGCCAGGGCATGTCTGAAGAGTTTGAAGATTCGATTCCTGTATCCAGCCAGGGCATATCTGTTGACGACTATTTCCAGACTTGATTCCTGTATCTAGCCAGGGCATGTCTGAAGAGTTTGAAGATTTGATTCCTGTATCTAGCCAGGGCATATCTGTTGACGACTATTTCCAGATTCGATTCCTGTATCCAGCCAGGTCACATCTGAAGAGTTTAGAGATTCGATACCTGTATCCAGCCAGGGCACGTCTGTAAGCAACCTTTTCTTAAGTTCCAGATCAACACCTGTAACAAGCCAGGAAAATATCCGTGAACGACCGATTGTGGATTAACACCTGTAACAAGCCAGGAAATTATCTACATCACCACTTGGGGCATTCGAATGTCAAAAGTGTTCAAAAAACCCGATGCAGTTTTACACGGACTCATCATCAGGAAATCTTACACAGATCTCCTCAAAACATAGATCTCCTCAAAACAGGAAGTCCCCAGTGGTTTGGCATACAACCCAAGTTTCTGATTCCCCCAACAGTGGTCCCAAGACTTCTCTTTTTTCAACAATCAAAGATTCTTGCCCTCCACAGCAGCAGCCAAAGAATTATTTTCCCCGGCAGTAGTCAAGATTCTTTTATCTTCAGCCATCTAGGATTCATTTATCCTCAGCAAGATAGCTCATCAGCTCACATGCGCATCCATCACATTCATATCATAAACATTGATGTCACATACATTGCATCATGCATCATAAAATTGCATACAACTAACCCTTTACCTTTTCAGGTAAGATCAGTCGACAGACAAAGATCATCTTCCGAGATTCATCCAGAAATTGTTCAGATGTGACCCGGACACGGAGACATTCTGATACTTATTCCAGATTCACTCAGATGCAGTTTTACACGGACGCATCATCAGGAAACCCTACACCGGTTCCTCTTCAACTTCAAGACTTCTGAAAACAGTTTACGGATTCTTCCCAACAACGGATGTTAATCTATCGCTTGTTCAGATGCAACTTTTGAAAACAGTTTACGGACGCTTCCCAACAACGGATGCTGCTCTATTGCTTATTCAACTTCAAGACTTCTGAAAACAGTTCACGGGTTCTCCAGTAACGGATGTTAACCTATCACTTGTTCAGACTCTTCTCAACTTTTGAAAACAGTTTACGGACGCTTCCCAACAACGGATGCTGCTCTATTGCTTATTCAACTTCAAGACTTCTGAAAATAGTTTACGGATTCTTCCCAACAACGGATGTTAATCTATCGCTTGTTCAGATGCAACTTTTGAAAATAGTTTAAGGACGCTTCCCAACAACGGATGTTGCTCTATTGCTTATTCAACCTCGAGACTTTTGAAAACAGTTTACGGATTCTTCCCAACAACGGATGTTAATCTATTGCTTATTCAATCTCAAATCCTGAAAACAGTTCACGGATTCTCCAGACACGGATGTCAATCTATTGCTTATTCAGACCCCCAATTCAGAGATGTTCCGAAACATGGAGGCCTTTCTGATGCTCGTCCACTCACCATTGACATACAGTTCAACATTTCCAAATGGCATCTTTAAGCCCATCCTCCAACAAACGTTTCTAAATGGCATCTTTAAGCCCATTCTCAGATGGCATCTCTAAGCCCATCCCCCGACAAGATTCTATCGCATCAGATGGCATCTTTAAGACCATCACCAAATGGCATCTTTAAGCCCATTCACCTCTACCATCACATCGCCGAGTGCAAATTTTAGGGCACTCTAGTGTCCAATCTTCTTTTACCTTCGAGTCGCGAAAGGCAAGCTTGCCAATCTAACTCTTCAGGTTCAAGAAGATTGAACAGGGGCAACTGTTGTACCCCAAAATTTTCCCTCGCATTTTTCCTCAAGAAATCACAGCTTCAGGCGTTTCCTGATTTTTCAAACTGGCTCAAGAATCGGTCAAACAGACTTTTCCCGTCAGTCAGACAAAATTAGGGTTTTACTGATTTCCAGGGCTCTAGAATGTTTTAAAACAGTTGGGTTAGGGTTTTGGTTGATTTTGGATCAACTTCGATCAGGCGAACCCTTCTTTGGTATTTAATCAGGAATTAGGGTTTTTATGCGCGGTTCCTCAGAAAGGTTTAACTTTACAGTGTTTTTCAAGATATTCCGAGATTTGGATTGAATTCGCATTGTGTGACTAAATCAGTGAAAGGATGCATTGGGTTTGAATTTGCAATGTTTGATTAAAGTCATAAAAGAAAAAGCGTCTGGGCAATTGCTGTGATTAACTGTTGTTTTGCTTTGGATGTTGGAAGCGCCAGGTTTAATTGATGAATACTGAAGCAATGTTTATTTAATTATTTATTATTCTAAGATTAAATGATTGGAATTTATTTTCAATTATTATAATTAAAGAATTATAAATAATAAAACGAACAATTAAAAAAAGAGGAAAAGAATTAATTGGATAAAGAAACTTTTTATATATTTTTAAATTATTTGTACAATTGTTTTGTTTACAAATTGTTTACAACAATGATTTTACATTTATTTAAATTTAAATAAAAACTATCCTAAGTATGTTTCTAAATCTTCAATTCTTCATCTTCTATCCCTTGCTCCAGTACTCCATGGAATTTTATCTGCAAAACAAAGAACAGAAGAAAAGTTAGAAGCAGATAAATAAATAAAAGAGAGACAGATAAAAATAAAGGTCATCATTAAGGGCAACTGACTGGGATCAGTTAGCCCTCTCTGCAAATCACGGGATTTCTCCCGGTTCACAAAGAGGGATGAATATTTGCTTGCTAATTTGGAATGCACAAAGTTGAAATTCACAAGTCAAAATTGTCAAACTGCATAGTTCAAATCTCAAACAGCATGAGCAAGTGCAAAATCCAAAGGAAAATTGAACTAGAACTACAAAGTCCAAACTGAGTTCTAATGTCAAATTAAACAAAAGTTGTCCAAAGGATGTCAAGTACAAAGGGCCATCAAAATGCAGGGAAGCTGTCAAAAGAGATATGCAAATATGCAGAGTAAACATGTAATGCAAGCAAGCTTCTCATATCATCATTTCCCAGTGCTGCCCTTTCAGCTTTAAGTACAAGCATAAACATTTTAAAATGCAAAAAGCTATACTGGAGAGAGAAAGAGAGAGAGGAAAGTGTTTAGGCTTACAGGTTTTGCTTTGAGGCTTAAGAATATAGAAAATAAAACTGCAATGACACAGTGGATAAAGGGGGAAAGAAAAGATAAAGCAAGTGGTCAATAAAACAGTAGAGAGATATCAAAAGGCAGGGGATATCACAAACAGAAACAGAACTGAGAAAGCATCAAACAAAATATCAAACACATAACCTGCAAACTGACGGAAGCCTGTGCCCACCAGTTTCAAACCCAAACAAACTGTGTTCAAGCTTAACACATAACCTGTTAAAAACCTCCAAAGGCCATCAAACATAAAAACTTGAACCCCTGTCAAGCCACAGCCAGAACCTGCAAGTTTGAATGAGCCTAACCACAAGCTGTCCAGCCAGAAGCCTAAACAAATCAAAAACCTACCTGAAGCCTCACCAAAGCTCAAACCAGTAAACCAAAGATAACCTGTCAAATGATCCAGGCCACAACCTAAAAACCTGTCAAGGCCTAACCTGAAGCAGAACCCCCAAGGCCATAACCTTTAAGTTCACATAAACCCCCAAAAAAGCTATCAACTTGTTTCAAAACCTGAATCGTAACCAAGCCACAAGCCCTCAGAACTCAGGGAGCTCATCATTGGGTTAGCATACAAGGCAACTCAATAAGGCAAAGCAGGCAACGAGGCAGTTGAAGAAGATAAAGAAGCAAGAGGGCAAGCATCCAAAGGGTCAAACATACAGAGGCGTCAAGGCAACAGAAGAAGGAGATAAAGAAGTACTGAGGCATACAAAAGGCAACACAGGCATACAAAAGGCAACACAAGCATACAGAAGGCAACTAAGAGAAGAGGAAAAGAAATTGCACAAAAGGTTCTCAGGTCAAGTCATCATCAAACCCAAGGGACGAAGTACAAAATACCTGGAAGAGCAAAGCCTCATCATCATCGTAAACCCTTCGCCGTCAAGCCTCCAAGCGCCTCCAAACTCTCTTCTCCTCCGCCTCCCAAAAGGTAGTACATTCTCCTTTCATCCCTTTTCACGACCTTGTTAACAAACAATAATGAACATAACATCAGAATACAAATCAAAACACTTAATAAAAAACAGTAAGTCATAACATGCAAAGGCGAAATCGTTACCCATTCCACGATTTAGCTTGATCCAACCATGGAGAGGGAAGGAATCGAAGGAGGCAACTGGTGGCTGGGCAAAGGGGAGAGTCAGATCCATGGCAAAGAAAGGACGAAGACGAAGGTGAGAACGAAACTAGCAACGGTGCTGCAACCCTAAAGTCTTCCCCAAATGGAACAAAAATTGTGAACCCTAATTATTCGTTTCAAACGAATTGGGCCATAACCCGTTCAAAGCACACAAAGCCCAAAATGCGTTTCAATGAGTACACCCCCCCTGGCTTCTGTTTCAAATCGCGTTTGGGCCAGCATAACTCCAAAAGAGCCCATCCATTTTTTTTACTAACATCTTTCCTTATCCTTTTTTTTTTGCTTTAACTAATATATCTTACATTAATTAACCACACTTATTACAACTTACTTAATACTAATTTTATTTTTACACTAACAATACTTTTTTTATATGTCATAATTAAATAGAAACTAATAAAAATAGTATTTTTCTTTACGATTAAACTTACACTTTCTTTAAATTTTTATACATGGAATATTAATTTTTCTTAAGATAATACTTTTCTTTTGTTTCTAAAGAATACTTTCTTTGTACATAATATAATTTGAAAACATTTTTCTTTTAAGATTAATACTTAATTTGTACATACTTTACAAAAAAAGATGCAAAACACAATTTAAATCACACATATTTAATAATACATTTAAGTTCACATTTCTTAACCAAAATACATTTTTGCACATAGTAACAAAAGATAATAATACTTTACAAATACAATACTTAATCTTTACATTCAAATTCACATTTTCTTAACCTCTAAATAAATTACATACACATATACACTTACACAATACACAATACACAATACATTTCACATTATACACTTGATACACATACAATTACTATTCTTATATCTTGCTATACATTGATTACATTTGATCGCAATTCGATTTGGTTGTAAATTATTGGACACTACGTTCCTAAAGTCTCATCCCCATTTGTGAATTTGTACCCCCACTCCCGGATACTATTTGTAATAGCATAGACTTTAAATTCTTCCAATTTACCGCTTTCAAATTATACCATGGTTAGACCTAGGGTTTGCATGTACATAAAACCAAACGCTAGATAACCTAATACAAGACAAATACATGAAATCAATACACAATCACACTTGCACCCTCTAGGGTAATCCCACATGTTGCCTTCCAAAATGGGCCATGCTTGCACGTCGAGTTTCTTTGGCAAAACAAATTCAAATGATCATAAGTCCCTCGATGACGCTTTCGAAAGTTTCCTAAAACGGAATGATCATAGTCCCTTCAAGCAAATTGCCAAAGACACTTGGCACCATTGCATTCATGGTTCGTACGATGACCCGCGCCCGTCCCGTTAAACATCCTAAACGCAAGATTGTCCACCAAATTCAATGGTGGAACAAAATTGTTAAAAAGGGTTGAAAACATAGAGAAAACCTTTGAGTACAATAGGGGTAGACAAAACTCTTAGTTACTTGAGATCAACTTGCAAAAACACTTGCCTCCTTTTCAAAAACCACACTTCATGCACACTTTCAAAACAAACTCTCAAAAACATTTGAAACATCTTTTCGAAAAGATACACACTTTTGTAAAACGCTCAAACACGAGTCAAATACATTGGTTGCCTAAGACAAGGCATCTCTTCAAAAACATTTTCAAAACACACACACACACCACATTTTCAAGCAATCGAAAATCAAGGCAAGTGATCTAAAAAAACCAAGTAACTAAGAGCCCATGGATAACCATGGATGAAAAGGGTGCTAATACCTTCCCTTTTTATAATCTACCCCCCGAACCCACGAAATATCTCAAAAGGTTTTTACTGTGCTTTTTTAACCTTTCCTTTAGGATAAAATAAAAAGTCGGTGGCGACTCTTGCTCAACCGAACAAGTGCGAATACAAAACGCAAACCTCAAGTCAGTTCTCCCACCGTATCACAATTGGCATACAACCCAAGCTCTTGAGAACTCTTCGACGGAATAAACATTCTCCCCACAGACTTGTTTCCCAACAGGTCGAAGATTCTCGGTCTCATTTTCTCCAGTGAAGCCTCCAAGGTTTCAATTCCCCAGTAGAGATCGTCAGGGTTTCCTTTGTTTCGCAGGAAAGTCATGAAGGACTCCCACATCCCCACAAGTTGCCAAGGATTTTCTATCCCCAACAGTGGTCCAAGGATTTCCCATTCTCAATAATCAAAGATTTCGAATCTTCAACAGCGGTCAAGGGTTTATTTTCCCCGGCAGCAGTCAAAGATTTGATTATCTCCAGTTATTAAGGATTTATTTTCCTTAGAAAGACAGCTAATCATCTTACATACGCATCCATTACATTCATAGATCATAAACATTAATAAAGCACACTTTATTGCATCATACATGTCATGCAACATAACTTTGTGTGTTTTAGCTAACATTTTACCTTTTTCAGGATAAGATTAAAATCGACCTCTAACAAATATTCAAAGATCTCAAATACAGTACGGATACACTCCAAGACATGGAAGTCATTCTACTACTCATTCAGGTCTCTTATTTTAGATACAGTACAGATACACCCCAGACACGGTGGTCATTCTACTACTCATTCAGACTTCAGCAATCCGATACAGACTAGATACACTCCAGACACGAAAGCCATTCTATTTCTCATTCAGATTCAACTATCAACTGCAGGTTCAGATACACTCCAGACACGGAAGTTATTCTGTCACCTAGTCAGATCCTAGTTACAGTACAGATACACTCCAGACACGGAAGTTATTCTGCTACTCATAAAGATCTCAACTTAAGATACAGTCCATATACGCTCCAGACACGGTATCCATTTTGTCACTCATTCAAACCTATTCCCCATCCCAGAGATACTCCATGAACGGATGTCTTTCTGTCGCTTTTTCAGATTTCAGATTTCGGATACAATACAGATACACTCCAGACACGGCAGTCATTCTGATATTCATTCAAGAATCAAATACAGTTACAGTTCGTATATGCTCCAGACACGGACGCCATTCCTTCGCTCATACGAACCCAATCTCCAGATATAACTCAGATACATTCCAAATACGGATACCAATCTGGTGTTCATTCTCCTGATTTTCAACAAACAAGTCTTGGATGGAATCTTTAAGCCCATCTCCAGCAATATTCTACCATCTCCAAACGGCATCTTTAAGCCCATTCCTTCAGCTACATTTTGACGAGTGCAAATTTACGGGCACTCTAGTGTCCAATCATCTTTTACCTTCGAGTCACGAAAGGCAAACTCGCCAATCTAACTCTTCAGGTTCAAGAAGATTGAACAGGGTCAGCTATTGTACCCCAAAATTTTCCCTCTCATTTTATCAAGATTTCCCCTCACAAGACTCCTTGAACTCCAAACAGGATTAGGGTTTTGCTCTGCTCAAGACATCTCCTTGCACTGATGACCTAAATTTGGGTTTGAGTTTGCACAAGGATTTTTGGACTTCTAATGCTCAAAGTGACTTTCATACTTCATGTTGGACTCATAAGATTGTCCATACCAAGTTTCAAGCCTTGAATCAAATTTTTGCCCAATCAATTGGATAGTTTACCTAGAAATCAATTGTATTGGGGAAAAAGTCAACTATGGCCAATTTACAGTCAAACCGCATAATTTTTTATCCACATCAACATTATAGACTCATATGAACCATTTGATCAAGTTTGGACCATAACTCCTCAAGAAATTTGATCAGATCATCAAAAGGGCAAAATGGTCATTTTTAGGGTTTTGACTGTACAAGGGCAATTTCTGACTTTTGACCTAGCCAATGGCAAATTGGGCTCAAGCATGGATTCAAGGACTCAATGGCATCATCTTGACCTATTCACAAAGTTCAAAAGATCTCAATTGCATTGGATTGACAGATGAATTTTTCAGTCAACTGATCAAAATTTGATTGTACACTGAAAAGTCAAACTTTGACTTTTTGGTCAAAATCAAGTGCCAAGGGTCATTTTTCATCAAGATGTGTAAAAACATGAAACTTGTTCATCAAGAAACCCAATTTTGCAAATTAGGGTTTAAGATTGAAAAATTTCATAACTTAGAATTTTTCTAAGTTATGAAATTTTCTTAATTTTTCCTAACATTGCCTAACATTTTTATCATGATGCAATTGGATTAAAAAAAACTTCCAACATGAAAGTTGTAGTCCTACACAAATTCTACAACTTTGATTCACAAAGTTTTCCCAAAAGAAGCTTGGATCTCAAGTTATGATTTTTGGAACAAGGGTCCATGAAACTTTTAACTTATTGAAATTTTGCCCTAGTTTAGGCAGGATTTTGACCTATCTTCATGTCCATTTTTTACTTAGTTCCACTTGGAATCTCAAATTGCATTTCAAAGATTGAATGTAGAGCATGTTGAAAGCTTTCCAAAATGTCCAAGAACTCTCGAAACTCATTTGTGGTTAGGGAGAATCGAAGGATTGAAGTTAGCAAAAACTCACTTTTTATCCATGGCATGTTCATATTGATACAAGTTGCAAACTCTAATCAGCTTGCTTTGCACTAGATTACAGGACTCAAAACCATTCCATACTCAAAAATTAAATGCAAATCCATTGGTCTAAGGTTTTGTTTTGGTCATTAGAGGTTTGCACATTAGATTAATCCTAAAATGGTAAAAGGTACATTACCATTTTTGCCTAAATCTTGCTTTATGTTAAAACTGCATCCTTGAGCATTGAGCCATATCTTATGCAGCAAATCAAATCCACTAACTTGAGGGGCCAAGGGCATAGTGTTCAAGCTGATAGATAGCATGTACAGGCTTGTCTTCCATCACTTCTAATGTTTTGCTTCATAACCAAGAAATTTGTCCAATATCATAAAACTTGAACATCAGATAGAACCAACTTTTGCAAGCATTTGAAACAAGTTTCTCACATCCCCTTGAGCCAAAAACACGAGCCTTTGAGCCCTCAAACCTCCCATAGCATAAAATCATCTTCATTTGGCAAAACATGGCACCCCCCTGCAGTTTGATTTCCATAGCACAAATACCTCGTGCGTTTTGCCTCAAATTGGTTCAAACACATTCCACATAACCCATCCAAGCTATCCCAACCCTTAAACACTGACTGTAACTCCATTTACAAGGTTTTCCATTTTTGATTTCAGCTTGTGAAGGTTGAGTTCTGCAAGCTTGTCCAAGCACATTCAAGTCAAGCTAGGCATTAGGGAAGGTCAGGGGAAGTTCAAGCAAGCTCCCAAACATCACAGGCCTCACTGAAAAGCTCCACATTACCATACACGAAGTCAACTGAAACAGGTTTTTGTCAACTTCCTATCTCTCTATTTAGGAATAGTTAGACTTAGGTTTGTGCATAAAAAATGTAGTATTCATAGCCATGAAGCTGCACATATGCTCAGTTTTCATTTTAGTTAAGCATGCTAAGAGAATTTGATTCATGAATTTCCTGAAAAAATTAGGTTAGGATTTAGGGCCAGAGAAATTATCTCTGGTCTTTGAGAGTTAGAATGAGTTCTTTACATGGTTGGATTCGTCTTGAAAAATGCTACAACTTTAATGTTATGTGTTTTTGCATTAGAGCACGTATGCAGGTTTTCCATGTTTGAAGTCAGGGCGCACGCGTTTGTGAACAAAGGTTGAAGATGAAGTCTGGCTTGGGCTGGGCTTTGGTTCTTTTGTTTTTGACACCCCCCTTTTTCTGAATGCACCCCCTGGCCCAATTTCTTTACACTTTTATATTTTTGTATTTATTTTCATTTTCTGATTTTATTTTATATTTTCTGAACATAAAAATACCCAAAAATATTTTTATAAACTTTCACATTTATTTTGTATTTTATTTTTATTTTTTCTAACATAATAAATAATTTAATTAGTATATAATTTTATTTATTGAAAACTTGAAAATAATATATAATAACAACATTATACCTTTATTTTTATTCTTTATTTTATTTACACTCAAAAAATATTGTTCTAAATATATTTTTGTCTTGTATATATTTTATATTTATTGTACATAACTAATATAATTAATATATATTTACATACTTTTATTTTATTTAATAAATACTTGAGAATAAAAACCTGAAAATATTATACTTTTATTTTTATTATTTATACTAAAATAATACTTTTTCTAAATATATTTTATTTTTTGTAAATACATTATTTTATTTTATTGTATATAAATAGTATATTTAATATATTTACATTCTTAAAAGAAAATTAGGGTTTTACCCTTAATAAAAAAAATAATCTTCTTTTATTTATTTCTTTCTATTTGCATTAAATATTTTTTACATACATAAAAAATAAACATAAACATTTTTGCATATTCATAATATTTTTTATATTTATTTAATTTGTTTATTTAAATATTGTTCATTTATTATTTATGCCATTGATTCAATTTGGATGTAATAGTAAAATTAGGGTTTTAATTTCTTGTCAAATAATCCCCCTTCAAAAATTGTATCCCCCTCCCCATAATCATGTTGTAATAGTGGTAGATTTATTTTACGCATTTACGCTTTCAATTGTGCCATGATTAGAGATTAGGGTTTGTATGCAAAAATCCAAAATCAACAAGTATCTTGACCTAATACAAGACCTAAATGCATGAAAATGACAAATACAATGCACACTTGCACCCCTAGGGTTTCATCCACTTGTTGCCTTAAAAATGGGCCATGTTATGCATGTTGAGTATTTTGGCAAAACAAAAACAAAACAAAATATCATAGTCCCTCGATGACGCTATCTTGGTTGCCTAAACAAAATAATCAAGTCCCTCAAAAAAATTGCTAAAGATACTTAACACAATTGCTTTCATGGTCTATACGATGACCCGCGCCTGTCCCGTTTAACATCCTAATACAAGGTTGTTTACCAAATGCAATGGTAAAACAACACTGTCAAAAGAGTTAAAAACATATAGGAAAGATCTTTGAGTTAAATAGGGTAGACAACTCTTAGTTACTTGATCAAAACTTGCAAAAACATCCTTGCTATTTTCAAACACACCTCACAACACAATTTCAAAACATTTTCCAAATCAAATTTTCAAAACATTGAAACATCTTTTCAAAAGACATACATATTTGTATACATTCAAACAAGAATCATTACAAAGGTTGCCACAACGATGGCCTCTTTTCAAAAAAACCACACACAAAGCACCATTTCAAACAATTGAAAAGCAAAAGCAAGTGATCTAAACAAGTAACTAAGAACCCATGGAAAACCATGGATGAAAAGGGTGCTTGCACCTTCCCTTTTCATAATCTACTCCCTGAATCCAAGAAAATATCTCAAAGGTCTTTTCTGTGTTTTTTGACCTTTCCTTTGGATAAAATAAAAAGTTGATGGAGACTCTTGCTAAATCGAAACATTTGCAAACACAAACGCAAAACCTCAAGTCAGTTCTCCCACCGTATCACAGAACTGGCGACTCTGCTGGGGAGCTAACTTTAAAATTCGAGTAACCTTAGGGTTTAGATTACCTTTTCATGCTTACCTTGTTTGCTTTTATTGCTTTACATTTGATTCTATTGTTTGGGTTTGAAATCCTCTACCCAGATTTGGGAAACATTCATAGGTAAATAGCAATACATTGTGGAAACTGTGCGAGGTATACCGACATGGTTGAAGCAATAGCTATATTAGTGCGACATATTTCTGGGTACCGGTAGCCTTTGAGTCAATCAAAGAGAATATGGGGCCGCTGAGTGATGTCATGAAGCACTAATGAACTCTTAGAACCTTTACTTGACCATCTTGGCATTTTTAGGGGTAGTGAGATGACCGGCTTTGGTATAGTCCGAAGTTGGTAGATACTCGATACTACACTCATTGAGGCTTGTTTTCTTGGAATATTTCGGTCGCCAGTTAAGTGGCTAAACTGAAACAATGAACACAGAAAATAATCCAGTGATACTGAGCTCCTTAGAACCCGGTTACTATTTATAGGACAGGTTGAGCCAAATAACTTCAAGAGGGTACTTACCTATGAAACCCCATGCAAGCCTGAAACTAGGATCTTGTGTGATTTGCTTGTACATATACTTGTGCATACATCATGAACATCATAAAGCATCATATGCATCCACTAACCATTTCAAGGGTTTTGATCTTCACCTTTGTTCCTGTTTTGTAGGTCATGGAATCACTCTGCAGAAAAACTATTCAGGTCAACCTTGTGAGAATCCCTCCTCAACTCAAGGAGCTTGCTTCCAAGATTCCAGAGAATTCTCTCTTCAGTGAAAGACATGGTAGAATTCTCAACTTGGTTAACTCCAACATTGAAGAAGACATGGTGAAACTTCTCTTCCAGTTCTTTGACCCCCTACACCATTGCTTTACATTTCCTGATTACCAACTAGTGCCTACTTTGGAGGAATTTTCTCAACTCCTGAGGATTCCTGTTCTCCATCAACTACCCTAAAACGGTACGGAAAGAGAACCAAAACCTGAAGATGTTGCTCAAGCCTTACACTTGCAACCATCTGATATCAAAGGTCATTGGGAAACCAGAAGTGGTGTCAAGGGTTTCTTGGCAAAGTTTCTGTTTGAGAAGGCACAAGAATGCTGAAATTCTCTAGATCTGCAAGCTTTTGAGGAGATTGTAGCACTTCTCATCTATGGGTTGGTCTTGTTCCCAAACCCTGATCAACTTATAGATGTGAATGTTGTTAAGATTTTCATATCTCGGAATCCTGTGCCTACATTGCTTGGGGACATCTTACACTCATTTCACACACGAACAATGAGGAAAAAGGTGTTCTCATGTGTTGTACTCCTCTTCTAGCAAGGTGGTTTATTTCTCACCTTCCCCAATCAATTTTGAAGAATGAGCAGGGTTTAAGGTGGTCACAACAGTTGATGACCCTTACACATTCTGATGTTCATTGGTGTTCTCGGTCCAGAGAAAATGTCATCATCATTGATCGTTGTGGAGAATTCCCTAATGTCCCACTACTAGGAATTAGGGGAGGCATTACCTACAACCCCTGTTTAGCTCTGAGACAATTTGGGTATGCCCGAAGGGATGGCCCTCATGACATGCTGATTCTTGACTTGGTTTTTGACTTCGACAATGACGCTCAAGGACTTCGACAAAGGTTTATCCGAGCTTGGAGGATGCCCAATAAAGTGGACAGTAAGACACTGGGACACAAGAATTCCACCCCCCTTGAGCCTTATCTCAAGTGGGTACGAACCCGCGCCCACAGTCTTATGATGCCTTACCCCCACATTCTGCCTATGATCAAAGAGCCTGTTATGGAAGGAGAGGTTCCATACACCCTCCTACATCCTGACATGCCAACATCATTGGAAGATTGGCAAAAGAGTTGGATACAGCTCAAGGAAGAATGGAATAATTTTGAAGCCAGTTTCTACGCCAGTGAGAAGAAGGTTTTGGAACTTACCCGTCAACTCCATGAAGAGAAGAATCTCAACACTTACATCGCACCAAAGAGGATGCGCAACGTCTTTTTACATTAAGAATTTTGTAATATTTTTCCCATGGGGCATTTATGTACTGACAAAATTCTTCTTATTAATATGACGTGTGTTCTTTTTTGTCTGCAACAACTTTGAATTTCTGAATTCTTGAATGCATTACATGAATACACATCATTTATCATATGCATAAATAGTTCTTTACACCATGTTTCCTTATCTTTCTGCTGTTTATTTCAGCAAGATGGATATAGAGCAGACGGTCAAAGATCTGCAAGCATAGAATTCGCAATTCCAACAACTCCTCATGACCTTGGCAAAGTGTCAAGAGGACCTTAAAGCACTGTTAGAGAAAGAGAAAGAGAAGGAAAAGGAAAAGAAGAAAAAGAAAATAGCGGGTGTAGCTACTCTGGGAAGATGGTTTGAGAATCAGGCTAGAAGGATTCTGGACTTCCCCTCCACATTTGATGAAGGGGTTGGTAAAGGAAAGGGAGTTGCAATGCCCTCCGAGTCTGAAGCTGAAGAGGAAGAGGAAGAGGAGGAGGAAGACTACTCTGAGCAGCAGTATCCTCCTGTGGATGATAAGTATAAGAATCTGGAAGATCGGCTGGAAGCCATGGAGGTACAAAGGGTATCTGGGTTGGATTTCGAAGAACTAGGGTTGGTTGCTGGGATCGTCATTCCCCCCAAGTTCAAAGTACCTACATTTGCTAAATACGATGGTTTGTCCTGTCCGAAGATGCATCTGCGGTCCTACGTCAGAAAGATCCAACCTCACTCTTTTGATAAGGATCTGTGGGTCCATTTTTTTCAAGATAGTTTGTCGGGTATGCAATTGTACTGGTTCTATCAACTTGAGAGATCTGATGTTCATAACTGAGAGGATTTGGCTGCTGCTTTCTACCAACAATACTAATATAACGCAGATTTAGTGCCTACTCGTACTCAACTACAGAGTATGGGTATGGCCTCTAATGAGGGATTTAAGGAGTATGCCCAGAAGTGGCGGGATTTGACTGGAAGGGTGCAGCCACCATTGTCGGATAGAGAGCTGGTTGATATGTTTTTGGGGACCCTCTCAGGTTCATTCTCAATCACTTGATCGGGAGCTCATCTGCAAGGTTCACCGAATTAATTCTGACATATGAAAGGGTCGAAGCTGGCATTAAGAGTGCTAAAATTCAGAAGGATACCTCTTCTTCCACTGCTATCAAGAAGACTTTCCCAGCCAAGAAAGAAGCTTCTTCTGTTTACACCCAGAGAAATCAAGGAAGATTGGAGCGCCAACCAGCGGTGGGGGCTGTGATGAACCAGAACTCTTCAGCCGATCAACCTCGAAGAAGTCAACCCAAAGCTAAGCAAAATAGGGTAGAAAGGCCAAAACAACAATTCACTCAGATCAATATGACACCGGCTCAGGTCCTCCCTCATCTGTTAAAGTTAAAACTTACCAACTTGAAAGAAGCGCCGAAAAACCCAAATACTTCTTCTCCCTATTATCATTCAAATGCAAAATGTGCATATCATTCAGACAGTGTGGGGCATGACACCAACATCTGTTGGGCCCTTAAAAACAAGATCCAATATTTAATAGATGCCAAGGAGGTGGAGTTTGATGCCCCCGAAAAACCTAATGTGATATCCGCTCCTATGCCAAAACATGGTCATAATGTCCATGCTATTCTAGAATATCTTCATGTTACATCTGTTGATGACTTAATGACTTTGTTGCCAATGATCAAGATGAATCTGTTAAAAGCCGGGATTTTCCCGGCTGTGAAAAAGATTATTACCTTTGTTCGACCTTGCAATCCGACTGTCCGTTGTTGAAGTCAGGCATCCAACGCCTGATGGATACTAAAGAAATCCTCTTTCAGAAAACTCATGTTGCTACTATCACTCATGTTACTCCTATTACCCCAATCAATGATGTTGCTATAATCACCATTTCCGACAATCTTTCCAATGTATCACACTTCCCAATTATGGACATCTGCTCTCTCCAATTGGTAGAACCAATCAAGTTGGGTTCCTGATAAACTGTCCTGGAAAAAGTGGACCCACAGGTCTTTGTCAGAAGAATGTGGTTGAATTTTCCTGACATAAGATCGTAGGTGCATCTTAGGGCAAGACACCCCATCATACTTAGCAAACAGTGGCACTTTAAATATAGGAGGGATTACAATTTCATAAACCAACCCTAACTCCTCAAAATCCAGCCCCGTGACTCTCTGTATCTCCATAGCAGCTAGACGCTCTTACAAGTTTTTGTATTTGTCATCGGCCAGAGGGTACTGTTGTTCGGAGTAGTCCTCATCTTCATCTTATTATGCTTCAGAATCTGATGGAACTATCGTTCCTTTACCTTTTCCTTCCCTCTCTTCAGATGTTGATGGGAATTCCAAAGTCCGTTTGGCTTGTCCTTCAAACCTTCTGCCCATGATAACCACACCGGCTCACTTTTTCTTCTTTTTCTCTTTCTCCTTCTCTAGAAAAGTCTTGAGCTCCTCCTTCCCCTTGGCTAAGGTCAAGAGTAGCTGTTGAAATTGTGAATTCTGAGCTTGCAAATCTTTGACCATTTGTTCAATATCCATCTTGCTGAAATAAATAACAGAGAGATGAGGAAACTTGGTGTGAAGACCTGTTTATGCATATGATGAATGATATGTATTCATGTAATGCTTTCAAGGATTCAGAAATTCAAATTTTTTTTAAACAAAAAAGAAACACACGTCATATTAATAAGATAGAATTGTTAGTACATCAATGCCCCTTGGGAAAAATAATACAAAATTCTAAGGTAAAAAGACGTTGCACATCCTCTTTGGTGCAATGTAGGTGTTGAGAGTGCTCTTCGTGAAGTTGACGAGTGAGTTCCAAAACCTTCTTCTCGCTTGCGTAGAATTGGGCTTCAAAAGTATCGCATTCTCACTTGAGCTGTATCCAACTCCTTTGTAAATCTTCGAGTGATGTTGGCATGTCAAGATGTAGGAGGGTGTATGGAACCTCTCCTTCCATAACAGGCTCTATAATCACTGGGAGAATGGAGGGGTAAGGCATCTTAAGACTTTGGGCGCAGGTTCGTACCCACTTGAGGTAAGGCTCAAGAGGGATAGAATTCTTGTGTCCCAGAGTCCTATTGTCTACCTTGTTTGTCATCCTCCAAGCTCGGATGAACCGTTGTCGGAGTCCTTGATTGTCGTTGTCGAAGTCGAAAACCAAGCCTTGAATCAACATATCATGTGGGCCATCCCTTCGGGCATAACCAAATTGTCTCAGAGCGAAGCATGGGTTGTAGGTGAAGCCTCCCCTAATGCCAAGTAGAGGGACATTAGGGAATTCCCCACAACGGTCAATGATGATGACATTCTCTTTTGATCGAGAACACAAATGAATATCTGAATGGTTAAGTGTCATTAACCGTTGTGACCACCTCAAGCCTTGATCATTCTTCAAGACTAATTGGGGAAGATGAGAAATAAACCATCTTTCCAGGAGAGGAGTGCAACACACGAGAACACCTCTTTTCCTCAGTGTACGAGTGTGAAAAGAGTGGAGGATATCCCCAAGAAATGTAGGCACCGGGTTGCAAGCCATGAAGATTTTGACAGCACTTAGATCTATAAGTTGATCAGGGTTAGGGAACAAGACCATCCCATAGATGATAAGAGCTACAATCTCCTCAAAAGCTTGTAAGTCCAAGGAGTTACAGCAGCTTTGGGCCTTCACAAACAAAAACTTTGCCAAGAAGCCTTTGACACCACTTCTAGTTTCCTAATGTGTTGTGACATCAGATGAGTGCAAGTGTAGGGCTTGAGCAATCTCTTCTGGATTTGGATCTCTTTCTGTACCGTTGAAGGGTAGTTGATTGAGAATTGGAATCCTCAAGAGTTGAGAAAATTCCTCCAAAGTAAGCACAAGCTGGTAGTCAGGAAATGTGAAGCAGTGATGCAAAGGGTCAAAGAAATGGAAGAGAACTTTCAAAATATCCTCCTCTGTGTTGGTGGTGACCAAGTTGAGTAGACGACCATACCTCTCGGTGAATGGAGAGTTCTCAGGAATCCTTGAAGCTAACTGTGATACAGTGGGAAGAATTGACTGTTTTTGGAATGCTGGTTTGCGTTTTGCATTTGTTTTTGCAAAATGTCGCGGTAAGCCAGAGTCGCCACGGACTTTTATTTTATCCAACAAGGAAAGGAAAAAAGCACAGAAAAATTCCTTTTTCGAGATATTTCTGAGTACGGGGGGTAGATTATAGAAAGGGAAGGTATTAGCACCCTTTCTATCTGTAGTTATCTACGGGCTCTTAGGTATTTGCTCATCATTTTCAAAATTATTTTCTTTGTGCTTGTGGGTTTTGAAAAGTTTTTGTTTTAACTTCGATTTAACTCTCGCTTAAGAGTGTAATGAAGTGTTTTTGAAAACTTGTTTGTAAAAGTGTGTAAGTGTGAGAAAGTTTTGTTTTGGATGAGCAAGTATCTAAGAACTAATCTACCTACTCGAAAAGGAATCGTTTTATGTTTGTTTCCTTTAGACAATGCTATCCTACTATTAGTGAGTAGGTAGCACCGTCGTTGGAGTTTTAGGGTCAATTCGAAAGCGACGTACGGTCACTAGAGCAATGTTAGGACGTCTTAGTAGCAACTCTAATGTCTAAGATCATTTATCCGAGGCGACAATATCTGAGGCAACCATTTCGAGGCAACTATGATCTTTGAACAAAAGGACGACCACTAAAATATCCTATACTTAATGATCGTTTACAAAGGCAACCAAGTGGGGTGTACCCTAGGAGTGCACATGTATGATTGTGTTGTTTTAAGTTATTTTTATCTTTGCACATGTTTAGGGTGATCTAACCGTTTTAAGATTAAACATTCATTCTTGTCATGCAAACCCTATTACCAAACATCTAGCAGTTGTATAATTTGCATAATTAAAATGCAGAATTTAAACTAAATTATTACAAGGCGTCGGGTATTTACATCGCCAAAAACAACCCTTTGAAAATAAAATAAAAGCGGTAAAAGTAAATGTCCTAATTAAATATTACAAACCGGGAGCAAATACAATAATTGAATAAAGAAAAATAAATCGCGCGAGAAAATTGGATCGAATGCGAAACTAGGGTTTTGACCTTCCTAATTAAAAAAATGTTTTTGTTGTTTTTGAAATTCTGGCTGCGGATACTCAATGTCACGTTCAATGTTATGACACCGTATCTGACTTACTATATGACAGTAAATACAAAAGCAATAAAGAACACATTCAATTGTTTACCCAGTTCAGTGTGCAACAACACCTACTCTGGGGGCTACCAAGCCAGGGAGGAAATCCACTATAAGAGATGTTAATTCAAGAATAAACCAACCAGTTTATCTCCTTCACTTAAGACCTCCCCAATGCAATTCCAATCTAAGTACAACTTAAACCTGAGATCCTACTCACTCCCCCTCAATCACAGCAGTGATACATAAAACAAATTTGACTTAAGAATTGATGAAGACACTCTTCAAAAACAAACACTTGATTAAGCTTCACAGCTTTTTAATCAAGCAACACAATCACTCGTGCTTCACAGCTTTGAGTGATGCACACAGCTAACTTGACTCTGCTTCACAGCTTTAGTCAAGGAACATTCAAACACTCTTGCTTCAAAGCTTTGAGTGCTACACAACCCTTACAATTAGAAACCTATTCGAAGTCACTTATCACAATGATAATTGCTTGGAGTACAATAATCAAACCTATACAGATTACAAATGATCTTCTGATTAATAAAAGGGATGCCTTGTAAAACAGCAGCTCTGTTGAATATATAGCAGCTGCAACTTCAGTTAGGGTTTCCACAAAAACCTAGGGTTAATTCCGTTTGACATAAAGACCAGGTCACAAGGCTTTATTAACCAGGTTAGGGTTGAGCTAGGTTACCCCTCAGAAAACGCAGGATTCTGTTCAGGAAAGACTGAGTTATTTTCCTGAAAAAACTCAGACTTATCCAACCTGCAAATCTGTTAGTTCAGAACAGGATGTCATAACATCTGTTATGACATCTGAGAAAACATGTCTACTGATTTAGCACAATGTGATCATTTTGCAAAATGCTCAGATACACACTTATAAACATCAGTACTTGAATTACAATATTTTTCTGCAAAGGTACCTAATGAGTCAGTACAAACTAAACTAGAATGTTATGACATCAGTCATGACATTCACACATACACTTGGGTTTTACCAAAAATGCAAGCCAATACCTAAACAACTACAAACTCCCCCTTTGGCAGATTTTTGGCTAAAGACCCTAAGCAATCAGAGATAGATAGCAGCAGAAATAAATGACTGCAGAAAAATAGAATGTCTAATTGAGCAAGAACATATTAAGTACCAAAATATTCTCCCCCTCTTTAGCCACAAATGGGCCAAAGATACAGTTTATCCAAAAACAATTAATAAGAGCAGCAGCAGAAAAAAAGAACTGAACACACTTCCAAACTCCACTAGATATCAGCACTGACCAGCAACACCACCAAACAGCAACCAACCTTCAAGCACTGTCATTAGATCCAGAGGATTCAGGCTTCTTTCTTTTCTTGTGAGCAATGTCAGCATTCTTCTCTTTGTTTGATGTCTCAACATTCTTAGAGACATCTGGATTTGTTTCAGCATTTGAACTTTCTTGGTTCAGAGGAACAGAAATGCCAGGAATTGAGTGGTTCTCGTTCAGAATTCTTGAAACAATTTTTGCTATTTCTTGATTAACATAGGTTGTCCCTTCCCTATTTGCTCTTTGACCTTGGTGGGGTTAGTTCCCACTTTTCTACAAGAAGAGATCTCCAGAACTTCAGAGTCCAGACAAGAAGAGATTGTCCTGGAATCTTGATCAGAGGAAGAGGTTGAAATAGTCGTATTGGATGATGATGGTGTTGGAGACATTTTGACAGTCCTAGAGGACCAACAGCAACTGAGGAGAAAATTCTGATTGAGAGACTGGGTTTTGATGAGGAGACGAGAGGGGAAGGAAGCAAGGGAGTCTCTATTCAACTTCTTAAAAGAATTGTAGGAAATGAGAAAATACAATTTTAAACCAATCAGAACAGGCATAACTCCTTTGATCCTTGTTTTAAGCAAAATTAATTGCTACAATTCCTCATGTTGGCAAATACCCAACTTACCCCTTAAGTTTTCAAATTGATTTGCATCCAGAGCCTTGGTAAAAATGTCAGCCAGCTGTAGCTCAGTGGCAACATGTTCCAATTTGATTGTCTTCTCTTCTACAAGGTCTCTGATAAAGTGATGCCGTATGTCAATATGTTTGGTCCTGCTATGCTGAATGGGATTCTTGGATATGTTGATTGTACTCAGATTGTCACAGTACAATGTCATAACATCTTGTGTGACATTATACTCAGTGAGCATCTGTTTCATCCATATCATTTGAGAGCAGCTACTACCAGCTGCAATGTATTCAGCTTCAGCAGTGGAAAGAGACACACAATTCTGTTTCTTGCTGAACCAGGAAACTAGATTACTTCCCAAGAAGAAACATCCTCCAGAGGTGCTTTTTCTATCATCAGCACTACCAGCCCAATCAGCATCACAGTAGCCAGTCAGAGCTGGTTCACAGCCATGAGTATACATCAATCCATAGTTGTAAGTACCACTTACATACTTCAAAATTCTCTTCACTTGATTGATATGACTGACTTTGGGATCAGCTTGATATCTTTCACAAAGTCCAACTGCAAAGGCAATATCAGGTCTGCTGGCAGTTAAGTACAACAAGCTTCCTATCATGCTTCTGTACAGACTTTGATCCACCTTAACCCCACTTGAATCTTTTGAAAGCTTTAGATGAGTAGGAGCAGGAGTCCTTTTGTGACTTGCATTCTCCATACCAAACTTCTTTACAATGTTCTTAGCATACTTGCTTTGAGATAAGAAGATTGAGTCTTCCATCTGTGAGACTTGTAGTCCAAGAAAATAAGTTAGTTCTCCCATGAGACTCATTTCAAATTCAGCCTGCATTTGGTCAGCAAAGTGTTTAACCATATGTTTTGACATTCCTCCAAACACTATGTCATCAACATATATTTGGGCAACCATCAACTTTCCTCCTTCAGTTTTGACAAAGAGAGTTTTGTCCAAGCCTCCCTTTCTGTAGCCTTTGTCTGAGAGAAACTTTGTTAACCTGTCATACCATGCTCTAGGAGCTTGTTTCAGGCCATATAGGGCTTTTCTCAATTTGTAGACATGATCAGGGTGGGTTGGATCCACAAAGCCTTTAGGTTGTTCCACATAAGCTTCCTCATTCAAGTACCCATTTAGAAAGGCACTTTTCACATCCATCTGAAATAACTTGAACTTCAGAAGACAAGCAATTGACAATAAGAGTCTGATTGATTCCAGCCTGGCTACAGGTGCAAAGGTTTCATCAAAATCAACCCCTTCAACCTGGGTGTATCCTTGAGCAACAAGTCTTGCCTTATTTCTGGTGACAACTCCTTCAGCATCTGACATGTTCTTGAATATCCATTTTGTCCCAATGATGTTAGTTCCTTCAGGTCTAGGAACCAGTTCCCAAACTTCATGTTGCTTGAATTGGTTCAGTTCATCTTGCATTGCACCAATCCAATATTCATCAGTTAAGGCTTCCTTGACATTTCTTGGTTCCATTTTGGACACAAAACAAGAGTTTGAGATGATTTCTCTAGATCTTGTGATGACTCCACTATTGGGATCTCCTATGATGAGCTCTTTTGGATGATCCTTCTGAATTATGATGGAAGGGATCTTGCTAGTTTCCTTTGATTCAGATTCTGTTGTGGTGGAGTTGGGTAGGTCATTCTGTTGGGTTGAAGTCTCAAAGAATGTCTCAACAGTACAAGGAACATCTATTTCTTCATGATAGTCATCAATTATAACATTTATTGATTCCATCATGGTTTTGGTTCTGGAGTTGAATACTCTATAAGCTCTGCTGTTTGAGGAGTATCCTAGAAATATGCCTTCATCACTTTTAGGATCCAGTTTTCTTCTTTGTTCACGATTAGCCAGAATATAGCATTTGCTGCCAAACACATGGAAGTACTTCACAGTTGGTTTTCTTCCTTTCCAGAGTTCATATATGGTGGATGAGGTTCCCTTCCTCAAGGTGACCCTGTTATGAACATAGCAGGCTGTATTCATAGCTTCAGCCCAAAAGTACATAGGAAGTCTTTTGGCATGTAACATTGCTCTGGCAGATTCCTGTATGGTCCTGTTTTTTCTTTCCACAACTCCATTTTGTTGAGGTGTTATAGGAGAAGAAAACTCATGACTAATTCCTTCTGAAGAGCAGAAATCACCAAACTTGCTGTTTTCAAATTCCTTGCCATGATCACTTCTGATTCTGACAATACATCCTTCCTTCTCTCTTTGAATTCTTTTGCACAATTCTTTAAAAACTTCAAATACATCTGATTTTTCCCTAATGAAATTAATCCAGGTGAATCTGGAAAAATCATCCACAACCACATAGGCATATCTTTTACCACCAAGACTCTCTACTTGCATTGGTCCCATCAGATCCATATGGAGGAGTTCTAAAACCTTAGAGGTGGTCAGATGTCTTGACTTTGGATGTGACATCCTAGTCTGCTTACCAACCTGACATTCACCACAAACTCTTCCTTCATCAATTTGCAGTCTTGGAATTCCTCTGACTGCCTCCAAGGAGATGATCCTCTTCATACCCCTTAGATGAAGATGGCCAAGTTTTTGGTGCCACAGTTTCACCTCTTTTTCTTCTCTTGCAATGGAACACACAGATGAGAAATTAGTGTTCTCAGGCTCCCACAAGTAACAGTTGTCTTTGGATCTGACTCCTTTCATTATTATCTCTTGTTTGTCATTGATTACAAGGCATTCAAATTTTGAGAAATTGACCTTGAATCCTAGATCACACAATTGACTGATACTAATGAGATTAGCGGTCAGCCCTTTCACCAGCAGTACTTCATTCAGACTTGGAACTCCAGGGCAGTCCAAATCACCAACTCCTTTGATTTCACCTTTAGCCCCATCTCCAAAGTTCACAAAACTGGTAGTTTGAGGCTTAACATTATTGAGGAGGTTCTTGATTCCAGTCATGTGTCTAGAACATCCACTGTCAAAGTACCAATCTTCCTTTGCAGAGACCCTCGGGGAAGTGTGAGCTATCAGTGCAGTAGCCTTTTTCTTCCATTTAGGAGCATGTGGTACCTTTTTAGACTTAGGTTTGACACCTGAGTTCTGATTAGGATATCCATGTAGTCTGAAGCAGAAGGGCTTTATGTGGCCATATCTCCCACAATGATGACATTTCCATCTTTGGTACCTTTTCTTCATATGTCTCTGTTCCTGATGATGAGAGTTGTGTTGAGACATCTGTTTTGACATTTGCTTACCAGTACCAGATTTCTTTGCTTCCATAAATCCTAGTCCAGATTTATTTCCCATATTTTGTCCAACCTGAAGGATCTCTTCCAATTTTTCTGTTCCATTGGTCAACATCTTGACAGATTTGGTCATTTGATTCAGTTGTGAGTTCAGCAATTGAACTTCTCCTTCTAGATGACTTATAGTTTCAAGATTTGCCCTTTTTTCAGCCTCCAGCTTTATGATGAGTTTTGATTGTTTCTCATTCTGCACACAGACTTCAGTACTTCTGATACACAATTTCTTGTAAGTATCAGCCAGTTCTTTAAAAGTCACTTCTTCATCACTGATGTCACTTTCAGAGGTACACACACCAGTTAAAGCAGTAACTCGTTTGGCAGATTCTTCTTCAGAATTACTTTCTGAATCACAGTCAGACCAAGTAACTGTCATTCCTTTTTGTTTCTTAAGAAAGGTAGGACATTCAGCTCGAATATGCCCATATCCTTCACAACCATGGCATTGAATTCCTCTGCCTTGAATTCCCTTCTCTTCTGACCTTGGTCTTCTGCTGGAACTGTCAATGTCAGAGGGAATGTTATGAACATTAGACCTTGACTTTGGATCTATTCTTTTGATGAGTTTGTTGAACTGTCTTCCAAGCATGGCTACAGCTTCTGAAATGTTTTCTTCAACATCAGTGTTGGACATAAGTGCTATGCTCTTGTTCTTCTTGACACCATTATCAGTGATTCCCATCTCAAAAGTCTGAAGAGACCCAATAAGTTCATCCACTTTCAACTTGCTAATGTCCTGGGCTTCCTCTATGGCAGTTACCTTCATTGCAAATCTTTTAGGCAAGGATCTGAGAATCTTCCTCACCAGTTTTTCTTCTGACATCTTTTCTCCCAGTGCTCCTGAGGTGTTGGCAATCTCCAAGATGTTCATGTGAAACTCATGAATGGTTTCATCTTCCATCATTTTTAGATTCTCAAATTTGGTAGTCAACATCTGAAGCCTTGACATTTTTACTTTAAAAGTGACCTCATGAGTAATTTTGAGAGTGTCCCAAACTTCCTTGGCCAGTTCATATTGATGTACTAATCTGAAAATGTTTCTATCAATTCCATTGAACAAGGCATTTAAAGCTTTGGAATTTCCCAGGGCTAACTCATCTTCTTCTTTACTCCAATCTTCCTCAGGCTTCAGACTGATTGTCCCATCTTTCTCAGTTATGGTGGGATGAATCCATCCTTTGTCAGCAGCTCTCCAAGCCTTTTTGTCCAGAGATTTTAGGAAGGAAATCATACGAGGTTTCCAGTAGTCATAATTAGTTCCATCCAGAATGGGTGGTCTATTTCCAAAAGCTCCTTCTTTGTCCATAGTGCCAGAAAGTGATATCCCTAGATCTCACCCAGTAATACAGGCAGGGTGTCTGCTCTGATGCCAATTGAAATTCTGGCTGCAGATACTCAATGTCACGTTCAATGTTATGACACCGTATCTGACTTACTATATGACAGTAAATACAAAAGCAATAAAGAACACAGTCAATTGTTTACCCAGTTCAGTGTGCAACAACACCTACTCTGGGGGCTACCAAGCCAGGGAGGAAATCCACTATAAGAGATGTTAATTCAGGAATAAACCAACCAGTTTATCTCCTTCACTTAAGACCTACCCAATGCAATTCCAATCTAAGTACAACTTAAACCTGAGATCCTACTCACTCCCCCTCAATCACAACAGTGATACATAAAACAAATTTGACTTAAGAATTGATGAAGACACTCTTCAAAAACAAACACTTGATTAAGCTTCACAGCTTTTTAATCAAGCAACACAATCACTCGTGCTTCACAGCTTTGAGTGATGCACACAGCTAACTTGACTCTGCTTCACAGCTTTAGTCAAGGAACATTCAAACACTCTTGCTTCAAAGCTTTGAGTGCTACACAACCCTTACAATTAGAAACCTATTCGAAGTCACTTATCACAATGATAATTGCTTGGAGTACAATAATCAAACCTATACAGATTACAAATGATCTTCTAATCAATAAAAGGGATGCCTTGTAAAACAGCAGCTCTGTTGAATATATAGCAGCTGCAATTTCAGTTAGGGTTTCCACAAAAACCTAGGGTTAATTCCGTTTGACCTAAAGACCAGGTCACAGGGCTTTATTAACCAGGTTAGGGTTGAGCTAGGTTACCCCTCAGAAAACGCAGGATTCTGTTCAGGAAAGACTGAGTTATTTTCCTGAAAAAACTCAGACTTATCCAACCTGCAAACCTGTTAGTTCAGAACAGGATGTCATAACATCTGTTATGACATCTGAGAAATCCTGTCTACTGATTTAGCACAATGTGATCATTTTTCAAAATGCTCAGATACACACTTATAAACATCAGTACTTGAATTACAATATTTTTCTGCAAAGGTACCTAATGAGTCAGTACAAACTAAACTAGAATGTTATGACATCAGTCATGACATTCACACATACACTTGGGTTTTACCAAAAATGCAAGCCAATACCTAAACAACTACAGTTTTTATTTTTTTAAGAAAAGAAATTAAATCCTAAAGTTAAATGCTAAGTTAATTAGTTATAAGTTAATAAATGAAAAATAATTTAAGTGACATATTTTTGGAGTTTTGTTAATTTAGGAAAGAAAATAAAATAATTAAATTAGGGTTAAAATCTATTAATTCTAATTAATTTTAAATATTTACAAAATAAATAAAGTTATCTAGAATTAATAACCTAATTAATTTAATTAGTATTTATTAATAAAAAATAAATTTCTAAAATTTAATTGGATAAAAAAAGATGTTTTTTATATAAAGGAAAATTAATTTGGTTAGTAATTAAATTAAATAAAAATAAAATATTTAAATGAAATATAAACAAAATATAAAAAGGGAGTGAGATGGGCCTGAATAGAGGGGTGTAGAAAGTAGTTTTCTGGGCCCAATTGGAGGAGGTTCACGCTGACTTTTCTGATCCCATGCCTGTGCATTGACTTGGTCTTTTGGTATACCCTCAGTGGTAGCCACCAGATCTGGCCATCTGGCCATCTGGCGCGTTGGATAGTGAGAGTTTATGATGGACGCTTGGCTTGCATGTGCATTGGATTACCTGAAAAAAAATATTATAGAGAAAATAGGGGGGCCTGGGATTCGAACCTAGGTCCTGAGGATAATTCCAATGGCTTGTAACCAGCTGGGCTGTTGGTTCTTTTTGTATATATGCTAAGGATCAATTATAATATAAGAAAAAACGTTAGTGGACAAAAAGCAAAAAAACGCGCACTCGTTTGAACAGGCCTATGGGGGAGTGACAACTCATCGTCCCCTTCCTCCCTCCATAGCTAAAAACATGCAATACCTATACCCACAGACGCTGTCCGTCACTACAAGTCATGTTCATTCCAAAATCTCGTACAGGCCATGTAAATGAATTCTAACACCATGGTTAGTCTCGTCTCCTTATTCTGATCACAACCATACCCGTTACTAGGGCCAATTATTCCTGAAAACAAAAACCCTAAAGAACTCCAAGAAAACCTAACAATGGTGATTCACGATATAGGCCATATAAATGAAATTGGCTATTGGCAAAAGCTTGCAAATGATATGGTGATCAAGAATATGTCATTATTTTACACAATGGATGTAAGAATAAAGCTAATCGAATTCAAGAAAAGGGTGATACCGTGACGGCCTTACAGCACGCTATAGGGCTTGAAAATGATTGGTCTCGATTGCTTTAGGTTGTGGAGATTGCCAGGAAGCGATTGAGACAAGTAACAGGCCTTGAGGATGCCTCTAACCTCTGTTTCGATCTCACACTTTTTGCTTGTTTTTGCAAATTCTATTCTTGCTCTATACTTGATCTCTAACCCTCATTTTGATCTACCTCGCCTCCTTATGTATTGCACAATGCATTAGGGTTATTTATTGAGTCCAAATCCCTCTCCATCAATAATTTTGATATTGATTTGATTTGCTTTGAAGATCTTTACAAAATTGGTCTAAATCCAATCTCTTTGTACACTTATGCCTTGATACGAGTTTGATGATGTCTAGCTATGATTTAAGACCTGAAATCATCACAAAATCCTTGGTTTTCAATATTTTTGATTTTATTTGATTTGTTTTGATTTAATTTGAAATAATTCAAATAAAAAACAAAATAAATAATAAAAATAGGATATGGACAAGTGGAAAAGGCTATAGCACGTGGGCTATGATGCCAACTCAAAACAACTGAAAAAGAATGGGCCCATTTGGCAAAATTTGATGTTTTGGGCATAGTTGAGTTTTGGCAATTTTGCAAAAAAGTCCAACTTCAATAATGTATAACTTCCTCAATTTTGACTCTTTAGAGGTTTTCTTGGACTTTTTATAAATCTTGAGATGTCCTCTAAGCAACCCTTTTTGTCGCATATCACTTTGATATTCCATGCTCATGTATGAATCTTTGACAAAAAAGATGTTTTTGTTGACTTTTCAAAATGACCTATAATGTCCATATTTATAACTTCTTGTGTGTGCATATTTTGATCTTGGGAGATGAAGATGGACTGTAGGTAATTTCATCCTCTTCAAAATGAGTTTTGGACGGGTCATTTCTCATAAAGTATGATAAATTTATGCTTGGTCAAAGTTGGGTTGACTTTTCCTACAAAACTCTAATTTAGCAACTTTTGAATCTTGATGAATTATGAGCAATCCTTGATGAATCATGATCAAACCTTGATAAAATGATGAAATATACTTCAAAATAAGGATGTTTACCAAAAATCTTGAAATTTGACTGTATGTGGGTCACAGTTGACTTTTGCCCTAACAAAGTCGATTTTCAGGCCTTTGAGCAATTGACTGAGCAAATTTCCTCTACAAGGCTTGAAACTTGACATGGATGATCTTAAGAACATATTACGACATTGGTGAGCACTTGGGGTCACATGGATTCAAGGATCTTGATGCAACATGAAACCCTAATTTGGGGTAGGTTGCCTTAGGAGAGAGCTTGTCTGGCCAACCCTTGGACTACCTTGAGCAACTTGAGGATCTTTCTTGAAATATTTTAAGAAATATGGGAGGGAAAATTTTGGGGTACAACAATTTCCCCTGTTCAATCTTCTTAAACTTGAGGATGTAGATTGGCTTTCGTGCCTTTTGCAATCGAAAGGTGGAAGTGGATTGAACACTAGAGTGCCCATAAATTTGCACTCGCATGAAGTGATAATTGTCTTGTGATGCTGGGAATGGGCTTATAGATGCCATTTGGAGGAGTGTCAATTGCATAAGAGATTCCTTAGCGAGAGCTTGTATACCTGTTGTTGAGGAAGATTCCGCTGAGGAAGTCTGATCTTTGTTGGGGGAAGTATAATTTTAGGAGCTTTGGTCGTCCGTTATTCTGCTGGTGGGTCATCTCTGTTGATATTTAGGAACTTCGATCGTTCGTACTCAATTGAGAAAACATTTTTGCTGAGATTTAGGAACTCGTCCGTAATTCAACTGAGGTAAAAGCTCTACTGAGATTTAGGAACTCGTCTGTAATTCAACTGAGGAAATATCTTTGTCGAGATTTAGGAACTTGTCCGTAGTTCGACTAAAGAAACATCTTCGCTGAGATTTAAGAGCTCATCCATAATTCAACTAAGAAACCATCTCTGCTGAGATTTAGGAACTCGTCCGTAATTCAACTTGAGAGACAACTTTGCTGAGATTTAGGAGCTTGTCCATAATTCAACCGGGGGAGTATTTATGCTGAGATTTAGGAACATCGTCTGTAATTCAACTACTTTGCTGAGATTTAGGAACTTGTCCGTAATTCAACTAAGAAACCATCTATTGAGATTTAGGAACTCATCCGTAATTCAACTAAGGAAACATCTCAGCTGAGTTTTAGGAACTCGTCCGTAATTCAACCGAGGAACATATCTGTCGAGATTTAGGAACTCGTCCGTAATTCAACAACTTTGCTGAGATTTAGGAACTTGTCTGTAATTCAACCGAGGAACATATCTGTCGAGATTTAGGAACTCGTCCGTAATTCAACAACTTTGCTGAGATTTAGGAACTTGTCTGTAATTCAACTCAAAAAATATTTTCGCTGAGATTTAGGAACATCGTTTGTACTTCAACTGAGGAAATATCTTCGCTGAGATTTAGGAGCTCGTCCGTAATTCAACTGGGGAAATAACTTCGATGAGATTTAGGAGCTCGTCCGTAATTCAACTGGGGAAATAACTTCGCTGAGATTTAGGAGCTCGTCCGTAATTCAACTGGGGAAATAACTTCGCTAAGATTTAGGAGCTCGTCCGTAATTCAACTGGGGAAATAACTTCGCTGAGATTTAGGAGCATGCCCGTAATTCAACTTGAGAAACAACTTTGTTGAGATTTAGGAGCCTTCCCGTAATTCAACTGAGGAAACATCTCTACTGAGATTTAGGAGCTCGTCCGTAATTCAACTGAGGAAACATCTCTGTCGAGATTTAGGAGCTCGTCCGTAATTCAACTGAGGAAACATCTCTGCTGAGATTTAGGAGCTCTTCCGTAATTCAACTGAGGAAACATCTCTGATGAGATTTAGGAGCTCGTCCGTAATTCAACTGAGGAAACATCTCTGCTGAGATTTAGGAACTTGTCCATAATTCAACTGAGGTAATATCTTCATAGCTTGAACTTTGTGAGAATTTACCCGTATCCTACCTGAAAGGTAAAGGTTAGGTGTATGTAATGCATGGTATGTATCAAGAAATGATGTTCTCAAAATAAATGAGATTGTGTTGTATGATGTGTATGCATGTCATGATGTATGGAAATGTGATGTTTTGAGCTGGGGAAAATAAATCCCGGATTGCTGCTGGAGAAAAGAAGTGAATTCTTCGTTTCCGTGGGAGATAATAGATGAAGATGATTGTGAGAATAAAACTGCAGGAGAGGATAACTCTGATGGGGAATAAGCTGACGAGAGAATGACTCTGTGGGGAAGAGATTCTCTGTTGAGGATTTCGCTGATAAATTCAACTAGGAAGGAATTACCGCTGCTGGCGATAATGAACCTTGTTGGGGATTGAATTCCGGTTTGTGAAAGGAAAGAACTCTGTGGGGATGACTTTCCAATAGCGACCTTACTGGGGATATCCCTTTTAGACTTTACTGGGGATGATCTTCCGGAGTCTACTGGGGACAATTCTTCAAACTCCACTGGGGATATTTTTATACTCCGCTGGGGATGATAAGACTTTTTAGTGCTGATGGTAGATAAACTCTGCTTGGGGAGAATATTACCGATTCATTCATAGTTGTGAGTCTCATCTGGGGAGAGCTAACACCACTGTCTTTCTCTTACTCTGCGGGGAATGAATGTACCTTCAATCATTTCCTCCAGCTAGGTTTATCTTTATACCTGGTGGACATAGCAACTGTACGGTTTGGACATTTCTCGTTTGCCCCTGTTTCTGATATTACCAGTAATAGTCTTTTGTTTCGCATGTAAATGTTTATGAGCAGCAATTAATGTCAAATGCATATATCAAAAGTGAACATTGGACGTTCTTTGCAAAACAAAACAGAAAAAGAGAAAAATTTATTTGTGAAAATGAATTGTATTGATTTTGAAGTTTGGCCTATAAATAGGCATTTTTGTACAAGAGGCTGACGTCTTAGTAAGAGAACGTCGTCGGTCAAATAGAATTTATACAATTTGTTGAAAAATAAAGAAAAAAAGCTCTGTGAATAATTCCATTGGGTTCCAACTCTGTTATTTCCCTTATGTCCTCGAGCATCTCATCACTTTGCTACTTAGATGAAGGTAGATCAGATTGTTTGGCGCCGTCCGAACTTGGTAGTCGATACTGAAGTTTGATTGTAAGGTGATCCAGCGAGACATAGTGTTACGCTTTGATCCCTAATTTTTTCCTGGACCGCCCTTTCGGGTTTTCAGTCCACTGGGATACCCTTTTTATCCCAAGCTACCTTTTCAGGTTTTCGACTTGCCGGGTGTACCGTTTTTTTTCATTTTCATCCCTTATTTTTGCTCGAACCCTATGAGTTCACCGGGAAGCCCTTATTTTTGCCAAGGCCAGTCAACCTAGCGGGTCTTTGATTATGCGTAGTATCTTTTCACTATATCTGCATTGACGGGGTGAGGAAGGTCGTCACCATCCATGGTAGCTAGAATCATCGCTCCTCCTGAGAAAATGTTCTTAACCACAAATGGCCCTTCATACGTAGGGGTCCATTTTCCCCTGGGATCACCTTGAGGTAATATGATGCGCTTGATCACCAGATCCCCAACTTGATACTCTTATCGTCTAACTTTCTTGTTAAATACCTTGATCATCCACTTTTGATACGTCTGACCATGACAAATAACAGTAAGTATCTTTTCATCGATTAAATTCAGCTGATCAAGCTGAGTCCGAACCCAGTCATCTTCGCTCAAACCTGCATCCTTCATGATTCGGAGAGATGGTATCTGAACTTCAATGGGCAAGACGACCTCCATGCCATATACCAAGGAATAGGGTGTTGCCCCTAATGATGTCCGCGCTGAGGTACGGTACCTATGAAGAGCAAATGGTAACATCTCGTGCTAGTCTTTGTACGTCACCGTCATCTTCTACAAAATCTTCTTGATATTTTTATTAGCTGCTTCAACAGCCCCATTCATCTTCGGCTGGTAAGGAGAAGAGTTGTGATGCTGTATCTTGAACTGCTTGCATAGTTCGGTGATCATCTTATTGTTGAGATTTGTACCATTGTCCGTAATGATCCTCTCTGGTACACCATATCGACAGATCAGGTTATGCCGAATAAACCGTGCTACGAATTTCTTGGTTACGGTAACACAGGAAGATGCTTCAACCCACTTTGTAAAGTAATCAATCACTACCAGGATGAAACGATGCCTGTTGGACGCAGTAGGTTTGATCTTGCTGATCATGTCGACGCCCCACATTGCAAAAGGCCACAGTGCTGTCAAGACGTTCAGAGATACCGGAGGTATGTGCACCTTATCAGCATAGACTTGGCACTTATGACAGGTCCGAGAATGCTGATAACAGTCTGATTCCATTGTAGACCAATAATATCCTACCCGTAGGATTTTCTTCGTCATGGTATGTCCACTGGAATGAGTTCCGAAGGTACTTTCATGTAACTCTACCATGATCCTTTCTGCTTCGTTATTATCCATACAACACAGTAAGGTTGAATCATGGTTATGCTTGTAAAGGATACCATTGCTGATGAAGAATTTTGCCGTGAACCTCCTCAGAAACTTCTTATCATTAACAGATGCATCCTCGGGGTACTCCTGAGCTTCAAGATACCTCTTTACCTCGTGAAACCAGGGCTTATCTGTTACCTCTTCAGTCTCAATGTCACAGCAATGTGAAGGTTCGTCCAACCTTTCAATGGTAATCTGGGGAGCTTCATTGTCCCATCTGACCTCGAACATAGAAGACATCGTAGCTAGCGCGTCCGCCAACTGAATCTCCTCTCGAGGGAAGTGTTCAAAGGTTATCTCCTTGAAGTGCGGAAGTAAAGTCAACACATACTCCTTGTAAGGAATAAGATTTGGGTGTTTCATATCCCACTCGCCTTTGATCTGACTGATCACGAGAGCGAAATCTCCGAAAACACTTAAGAACTTAGTCCTTAGGTTAATAGCTGCTCGAAGACCCATGATGCATGCTTCATACTCCTCCATATTGTTGGTGCAGTTGAAACATAGTCGGGCGGTAAAGGGAGTATGAGAGCCTTCAGGAGATATGATTACGGCGCCAATTCCATTACCCAAAGCGTTCGAAGCTCCATCAAAGTACATAGACCATCGGGATCCCTCCTTAGGTCCTTCATCCGGTCCAGGTGTTTCACAGTCGGTCACCAACATGATATTCTCATCCAGGAATTCAAAGTTCATAGACTGGTAATCGTCCACTGCATGATGTGCTAGATGATCCGCCAACACACTTCCTTTGATTGCCTTTTGGGTCGTGTATTGGATGTCATACTCAGTCAAAATCATCTGCCATCTCGCTATTCTTTCGGACAAGGCAGGCTTCTCGAAGATATACTTGATTGGATCCATCTTTGATATCAATAGAGTAGTGTGAGTCAGCATATACTGTCTCAGCCGGCGAGCACCCATGCCAAAGTGCAACAAGTTTTCTCAAGAAACGAGTATCGGGTCTCGTAGTCGGTAAACTTTTTACTAAGGTAGTAAATAGCATGCTCTTTTTGGCCAGACTCGTCATGCTGCCCCATCACACACCCCATTGAATTATCGAGTATTATCAAGTATAAGATCAGAGGTCTCCCTTCAACTAGAGGCATCAGAATAGGAGGCTCTTGGAGATATTCTTTGATCCTTTCGAAAGCGGCCTGACATTTATCGTTCCATCTTACCACTTGATCTTTATTCAGTAACTTGAAGATCGATTCACAAGTAGCAGTCAGGTGCGAGATGAATCGGGCAATGTAATTCAGACATCCCAAAAAGCCTCTGACTTCCTTTTCAGTTCAGGGAGCTGGCATTTCCTGTATAGCCTTTACCTTTGCAGGATCCACTTGAATACCTTTATCACTTACGACGAAACCCAGCAGCTTACCAGATCTCACCCTGAAGGTGAACTTGTTTGGGTTTAGCCTCAGCTTGTACAACTTTAACCTGTCAAATAGCTTCTGAAGATGGTCAAGATGTTCTTCCTCAGTCTGGGACCTTGCAATCATATCATCAACATATACCTCAATCTCATGATGGATCATGTCGTGGAACAAGGTGACCATGGCGCGCTGATACGTTGCCCCAACATTCTTTAATCCAAAAGGCATGACCTTGTAGCAAAAGGTACCCCATTGAGTAACAAAGGTTGTCTTCTCCATATCCTCGGGAGCCATCTTAATCTGATTGTAACCGGAGAAACCATCCATAAAGGAGAAGACTTTATGTTGTGCGGTGTTGTCAACCAGGACGTCGATATGAGGAAGAGGGAAATCATCCTTAGGTCTTGCCCTGTTCAGATCCCTATAGTCAACACACATGTGAACCTTACCATCCTTCTTCGGCACTGGAACCACGTTGGCAACCCACTGCGGGTAAGAAGTAACTGCTAGAAAACCGGCAACAAACTGTTTCATAACTTCAACCTTGATTTTATCAGACATCTCTGGGCGCATTCGGTGAACTTTCTATTTCATTGGAGGACAGTCTTCCTTGGTAGGCAGGCGGTGAACCACAATATCAGAATCCAACCCAGGCATATCTTCATAAGACCAGGCAAAGATCTCAAAATAGTCGCGCATCATCTGAATCAGCCGTTGCTTAACACTAAGCTCCAGATTTGCACCAATTTTGACCTCTTTCTTGCTTTCCTCCGTACCCAGATTTACTGTTTCCACTGGCTCTTCATGCGGCTGTATGGCCCTCTCTTCTTGAAGTAACAATCTAGCAAGTTCACCAGGCACTTCGCAATCATCCTCACCTTCATCCTCGGCTTGGTTGATCTGACTTTCAAAGTCATAATCGGCAGTAGCAGAGTCGTTATCAGTGGGATCTAGAGTGGATGTAGACTTGTATATGTGAGTGTGTGTAAAATAGCTATTTTGCAAAATAAAAAAGAAAAAGAAGGAGCACAAAATTTGTAATGCAAGAAAATGTCCAATGCTTTTATTAATGATATATGGAAATGACACATAATAAGCCCTAAAACAAAGCCATGGTGTCTCAGGTAAGGCATCGGGCTGTAAAGTTTAAAATTTTCTGTTACAAATCCAAAACAAAAGTCTATTACTGTGTGATAAAAGAAATTGGCACGGAGTCCTTTGCCGTCCAATTGCTTAGTCCGCCGTCGGTAGTCGGGTAAATCCAGCTGTCAAACTCGGACTCTTCATCATTGTCTTCAATCATATTCACTTCACGATTAGTAATACACAGGGAGGTCTTCCAATCTGCATGCGCCGAACAGCCCTCTGATCTTCTATAGTAAAACCCAAATCAAACTTGTCAGTCTTATGTGCAAAATCAGGGAGTTGGCCCCAATTCGCACACCCATCTTTCTCAATAACAGCCCTAGCATCTTTTAGGGAAGCCATCTTCATTGGAGGATCTTCAATAGCAGTTTCAGTTGATGCTAGCGTCTGGGGGACCTCCTCAAAATGTTGACACGGGGTTTCAATGAAATCCCCATCCATCTCCACATACCGGAAAAAGTTGAGGTGACTCACCATGTACTCCTCTTCCCCTCGTACCGTAACAATTTTCCCCTTTACTGGGTATTTCAGCATCTGGTGGAGCGTAGAAGTTACTGCCCCAGTGTTGTACCCCAAAATTTGCCCTCCCATAATCTTCAAAGTTTTTCCAAGCATCACCTCAATTGGTTCAAAGTCTACTCAAGGGCTACACAGTCAAACCATCCTCCTAAGCCAGTCAAATTAGGGTTTTGGTTCTTGCAAAGAAGTTGAGGTTTTCAAGAGCTCAATCAAGTCACACATGCCTATACACATTGTCAAGCATCTACATGTCAAGTTTCAAGGCTCACAAGGTCAAGTTGCACAGTCAAAAACCCTAATTGCTCCACAGTCAACTGCAGGGGCAAAATGGTCATTTGGCAGTCAAAAGTCAAAATTTTTGGTCAACATCTTATTTTGAAGCCACAATCATCATTTGGTCAAGTCTTGACCATGATTCCACAAGAATGGCTCAAAAATCATCAAGATGCAAAAGTTTCTATTTTTGGACAGCTGAAAAGTCAACTGTAACTTGATCAACGCATAACTTTTTCATGGTTCATCAGAAAAATCCCATCCAATGCTCATTTTGAAGTGGAGTACATTTCCTACAACTCATCTTCACATTCCAAGTCCAAGAAATTATCTCACAAAAAGTTATCAATTTCAACATTATAGGTCATTTTCAAAAGTCAACAAAAAGGGACTTTAAGTCAAAGACCATAACTTGAGATTGGTAAATCAATATGACATGGGACCAAAGACATTGGTTAGAGGACTTCAAGACCTTTCCAAAATGTCAAAGAACATGTTCATAACTTCAAAATTGAGCAAGATATGCATTGGAGAAGTTGGGAAATTTTTGTGAAATGGCCAAAATCATTTATCCTTGAAATTTCATTTTTGACAAAAGGGGCCCACTTTTTCCACTTGTTTCAGCTTGTCCATGCCTCCCACGTGTCCCACAATTTATTTCAAGATTAAAAATTAAATTTCCCATTTTTATTTAATTTTATTTGATTTAATGCATTTTAAATCTTTAAAATTCAAATAAAAATCAAAGAAATTAATGGAGGGATATTTTGTGGTTTGAATAGCTTTGATACACCATAAAACATATACCAAATTCGTTCAAGACCTATTTCAAGCAAAAAAATTCAAATTTGGAGCAAATATGGCAAGTTATTTCAATGGTGATTATGGAGAAAATCAAAACTTCATTGCAAGGCTTAAAAGCTCCTTAATGTGACTGATTCTCATCCAAGCCTATATATACAAGCCTTGCAAGCCTCATTCAGGACCTAGAAAAAAAGGAGAGTGTGCACAAACGGCCAGAGGAAAAGTTCAAAATTTGTCCAAAAAAAGTGAGAGATCTAAAGCGGTGTTGCAAACATTTTCAGATCCAAGCAAGCACGTGGCTTTCTTCCTTGCCACTCCCTGAAGCCAAAACAACCACAAACGCGTCCTAAGGTCCACTACCAAGCGCTGTAAGTTGTCTCAAACTCACCCCTGTACACGAAATCATGTTTCTCCATTCTTGCACTTTTTCTGGAAAATAATAGCATATTCATACTCCATGCCTAATTTCCAATGTAACTGCTATATTCAATTTCATTTTTAGGCTTCGTATAACAATACCCGTGTCTAGGGTTCGTTGGTTTTGTTTTTAGGTATTTTGTCTACAGGTGAAATTGGGACAAACCATAAGCCTAGACGTGATCAGGAGACATGGACGATCACAACCATGGGCTTAGATGGAATTTTTGATGCCTAAGGATGATTTTGAGTAAAACCTCCAAAATCCGGCCTTCACCTCCTTGGTTTAGTATTTCTTTTCTTATTTTCTTTCCTTTTATTAATTATTATTATTATTTAGTTAGTTCACAAATAATTATTTTCATAAATTCAGAGAAAAAACAAAAAAAATGTAATTATTATTATTATTATTATTAATTTCACTTTAGTAATTACTTTTGTAAATAAAATACTAACAAATTAATTAGTTTAATTAGTTAATTTTAACCTTTTTTTCACAATAAATAAAAACAAATTTAGACTTAGGCTTTTTCTTTTGACATTTTTAATTCTTTTTTTATTTTATTTCATAAAAACATAAAAAAGGTCAAAAAATATTTTCTTGTAATTAAAATAATTAATTAGTTTTCAATTTTATTTAATTACCAAAAAAAAGACAAAAAAATTAATTCCCTTTTCTTTATTCGCGCGTATTTAATTTGTTCGATTATTATGTAATTGCTCCGGATATGTAATAGTAAATAGGACCTTTTTACAGTTTTTTTATTTTCCGCACTTATTTACTTAAAACGGGTCTTTGTAAAGATTTGGAGATGTATAGACCCGCGCCTTGTAATAGCGTAGGATTTACGTTTTCCGTACTTTAATTTCCGCACCCCTTAATTGCTAAATTTTGCATGAAAGAATGAATGGCCCAAATAAAATCAAAGCGTAGATCACCATAATGCATGACAAGATAAAACATAACTGAAAACAATACACAAATTCACACACCACTCTTAGGGTACGCCTCACTGTTGCCTTGCCCCTCGAAACGTGGTCGTCGAGTATAGGACGTTTTAGTAAGTCCTTATGTCCATGAACATGGAATAAGGGTAGCTTCTAAGGTGTCCTACTGTTGCTCTGGTGACCACAGTGTCCCTACAAGCTCGAATTGTGGTCGTCGAGTACAAGACGTTTTAGTAAGTCCTTATGGCCATGATATGATCCAGTCGCCTCGGAAAGGTTGCCTCGGAATTAAAAAGGATCAATGGCATAAGGGTAGCTTCTGAGGTGTCCTACTGTTGCTCGGTGACCACACTGTCCCTACAAACGAATTGACCCGAACACCTCCAACGGTGGTGCTACCTATCTCTCAATGGTGGGATGGCACTACCTTAAGGACATTTACACAGCCTAATTCCTTAGGGTAGGTAGATGACTCATAGATACTTGCTCTAAAAAACAAATCAAAACTCTTTTCACACCGACACTTTAAAAAAAAAGCTTTCAAAACAATTTTTCAAACACTCTTGAGGACTGATACAAGAGTCATTCCGAAATCTTTAAACGGAACTTTTTTCAAACCCACAAACACAAGAAAAACAAACATTTTGAAAACACAAATGAGAAAGTATCTAAGAGCCTGTGGATAACCACGGATAGAAAGGGTGCTAACACCTTCCCTTTCTATAAATCTACCTCCCGAACCGAGAGCAATCTCATAAGGAATTTTTCTGTTCTTTTGTCCTTTCCTTGTTGGAGAAAATAAAAGACGGTGGCGACTCTTGCTTCCGCGACATTTCGCGAAACCAGCTTTAAACAGTCAGTTCTATTTCCACCGATCACAGAACTGGCGACTCTGCTGGGGACACTTTTAAAGTGAGGTGTACCTTAGGACTAAGATCACTGTGTTTTCAATTTCTTTGACTTGTTTGCTTTAAATTGTGGGACTGTCTTGGGAGTTCTATAGATCCTAACTCGGATCTGGGGATACCTTCTTAGAAAGTAGCAACAAGGCTGTGAGGGAACTGTGCGGGGTATACCGACATGGTTGAAACAGTCTGCTACGTCGATGTGGCACTTTGGTGTGTACCGGTAACCCTTGAGTTCAGTCAAGGAGAGTACGGGGCCTCCATGTGGTGTCATGAAGCATCAACTAACCTTAGGAACCTTAATTGAACCATCTTGGCCTCTTTAGGGTAGTGAGATAACTGACTTTGGTGCAGTCCGAGGTTGGTTGATACTCGATACTACACTCAATTGAGGGTTGCTTTCCTGGAATATTTCGGTCGCCAGTTCAGTGGCTAAATCGAAACGATGAACAATGAAAGCAATCCAGTGATATTGGGACCCTTAGAACCCGGTTACTTCTGATAGGACAGGTTGAGCCCACCAACTTCAAGAGGGTAATACCCAGACCCCATGCTGGCCTGAACTCTAAGGGTTTCTCTTGTGTGACTTGTGTGCCTTCCAACTTGACTACTTGCATGCTTGTTATCTAACACTTGAGTTTCTTGCAAGTTTTGTTTATAGTCCTTAATTGGGACTCATAACAGGGTTTACTAAGTTTCTTGCAGGTTTTGTTTATAGTCCTTAATTGGGACTCATAACAGGGTTTACTAAGTTTCTTGCAGGTTTTGTTTACAATCCTTAATTGGGACTCATAATAGGGTTTACCTACATTACCCTATGCATAGCATAACATCATACCATTGCATACATCCCGCATAAGGACTAATCCATTTCAAGGATCTCAAGGGCTTGTGATGTAGGTCATGATGAACCAACTGTCCAGCAAGGGGCAAAGGGAATTTATTTTCCTCTAGCCAAGGTTGTCAGGGGCTATGACCCACTGGATATGGTGAGCCTTTGACCCTTGAAGAAGGACTCTCAACAACATGCAATTCCTTCAATCAAGCTATCGGATCCCAACTCTAATGATTTTCTTGTTTACCCCGCGAGATCCTTGAAAACATTGCATATATATACAGACATATCATTGCATAACAGGTACCCTTTTGACAGGTCACTTACCATCTCCGCTGTTTATTTCAGCAATGGCTTCCCAACAAGATAACCAGGATCTTCAGGCTCAAGAGATTCAGTTCAGAGAGATCTTCCTAAGCCTATCCAAGGGGCAGGAAGAGTTGAGGACACTCCTTATGGGGAATTTGGCCAAGCAAAGTCCCGAAGATGACAAGGAAGAGCAGCTGAAACGTCTGCAAGCTGAGGTAGATACGATGAAAACCCAGATTCTGGGACAAAGGGCTCTCATCCAAAGTTTAGCTCGGGAGCAAGGAGAGCTGAGGGCCATGATCAGTCAGCTTCATCACGACATGAAGCAACCAGCCCAAGTCAGGGACCAGGTCATTGAACAGCTTCCAAGAGGACAAAGGTCTGGTCTAATGAATAGACCTCTCCAAGCTGCTAACACTTCACAGGTCCAACCACTACCTCGCCAAGAACAACGGGCTGATCAGAGCAAGCCAGACAAGCCTAAAAGGCAGTTCACCAAACTCAACGTGTCACTATCTCAAGCTTTACAACAATTGTTGAGGTTGAATCTGGTGACGTTAAGGGACCCTCCTAAGCATCTCAACACAACCTCCCTAAAGTACAATCCTGAGGAAAGATGTGCATACCACTCTGACAGTCCAGGACATGACACCGACGACTGCTGGGCTTTGAAGAATAAGATTCAAGATCTGATTAATGAAAGAGCTGTGGATTTCACCCAGATATGCCAAGCTGAATGCTCCCGCCATCCCTACAAGATGCACCAGTCGAAGTAACAAGCCCTGAGACTAGAAGACTTGTGTTTATTAGAATTTTCAAGTTGTAACTTTCTTTTGACTGTTCAAAGATTTATTCATGATTAAACGTTGTTAGTTCATTAATGCATCGCATATGTCTGTTTTAAAGCAATATATTCGCATTCACTATATGCAAATTGTTTTCATATTTTTGTGACGGTCAAATCTCAATAATTCTAAGCCTCTTGAGGGAGGATGACGAAAACGATACCACGATCTTTACAGTATGCTTTTGAACATACCCCGCTGATGAGGTACAGGCATTGTTTCAATTCCTAAACACTTGAGTTATAAGGAAGATAATCCCTCGTCAACCCCTCTGAGCCAAAGAAGTAGGAGTTTTTCTTTTCGAAATTTAAAACCCTTAATCATAACCTGGGGCAGGGTAGTCTCTCAGCTGATCCAAGTGCATAACGAATGGCACCAAAGAGGTCCTTACAAAACAAAAGACAGTGATGGTTCCGAACAATCATACAGATAGGCAGTCATTATATCTCAAAAAATAAAAACCCATTAAGTCAAAACCTATGAAGGAGACTTACAAAACTGGGGCATCCCGCTGACTGTAATCACAAAAGAAACAGTTCAGGCAAAAAAAATAGGGATAATAAAATATAAAAAAAAGAGGTCACACAAACCCTCAACAAAAAGAAATGACTGCCCATTCAGAATAAATCATCATTATCTGAACCATCATTGGTATACCAAGGCAAAGACTCAAACAAGGTCTAACGCACGATCAGCTGAGTTTAGGTTTGAAGGACATCACGAAGAGCGGGTGGGTACAAATAAATTTGAGCCTTTATCCTTTGTTTCTTGAACCGTGAACCAAGCCACGTTATAACCCTTAAAAGTCCTAGCTGAAACATGGGTTAGTTCGAAAGCATAATGTTACAAAGGTATCCTGACTCCTTAAGGCTTGCTATAAAATATTGAGTTGACATCACATTTTACAAAATTTGCTGGTTTTACTGAAAAATGCATTTTTCAAAAACTTCAAGACAGACATAAGCTTTGCATTTTTGACATAACTCTGTTTGCGTATGACCTTTTGTTTGAACAACATAGAAGTTCGCACGACGAATGTCTAATGAACAAAAGCACTTCCAATCAAGGGGCAGACATGATCATGGGCTACCATCTGGGGCAGTTAAGTCAAGATTCGGAGAATCTCTCAAAGGCCAAATAGCCTGGGGCAAATCTCCGCCTGAGTCACTTAGGGCATTCCAGCAACGAATCTTGCCTGATCAAACATCTTTTGGGGGTATGACAAAACACTTTTAACAGGGGCAACTCCCTACATTCTGAGAGCGTGGACATAGTCGAAAAATACTACGCATAATCAAAGACCCGCTAGGTTGACATACCTAGGCAAAAATTAGGGCTTCCCGGCGAACCAAAAGGGTTCGGGAAAAATAAGGGATGAAATGGAAAAAATATGTACACCCGGCAAGTCGAAAACCTGAAAGGGCGGCTTGGGCAAAAAAGGGTATCCCGATGGACTGAAAACCCGAAAGGGCGGTCCAGGAAAAAATTAGGGATCAAAGCGTACGACTATGTCCTGGCATCTCGTCACCCGTCTACCAGAAGATTTGTCAATTACCCCCACAGGTGCCTTCTCCCACTGAAACTGGGGCAATAATGAGTGGTCTAAGCGATCTAATGGTTCGGTCCACCAAGGTACCAAGATAGGTTCAGCTGAAGAACGTAACCAGTATATCTTAACTCCCTAGAGAGTGAGCCAGCAGGTCAATACACTCTCCCCAAGCAGAGTTATACAATCAGCCTTAAGGAAGTTGGGTATTCCCCGCAGATCTCAATATTCCCTAGCACAATATACGAATATTCTTAACAAGCATCCCCGGCAGTCTTGATCTAAGATTATTCCCCGGCGGTAGATCAGACCTTTAGTGGAGCCACTTCCCCAGTATATCACAAAGATTTCCCCAGGAGAGTCCAGTATAGTTCAAGATTTCCCCAGGAAAGTTTGAATCTATCTCCCCAGCAGGAAACTTATCCCCAGTAGATTCTGGAAGTTTTCCCTCCTGCAGAGCACGAACGCGTCCCCCGGCTTTATTCAAAGGTTATTTCCCTACCAGGATATAACTGGGTTATCCTCAGCCAAAAGCCACGGAAAGATCGTCCTCGGCCAAGTCTTCCTATCCCCAGCGGAGTCTATTAACACTTCCAACATAACAACGGTATCCCCAGCGAAGTTACCATCAACATCCCAGCAAAGCACCTCTCTTCCCACAGAGTATTGTTCCCCAGCAAGATCGCTAGAGTAATTGTCTCCCCACAGAGTAATCCATTCGCCAAGTTTATTCCCCAACAGAGTCATCTTCTCCTACCGGTATTCTTGCAACTATCATCCCCAGCGGAAACAACAAAGAACTATTCTCCAACATCAGCCCAAGATGTGACTTCCCGGCACCCGTCAAGGATTTAATTCCCCAGACAAAAAAATACATTCATAAACATCGCATTTCTATACATTATAGCATGCATATACGCATCATGAACATACAATCTCATTTATGTTGAGAACATCATTGCTTGATCAATATCATGCATTGCATATGACTGACCTTTACCTTTCAGGAAAGATCCAGTTAAGTTCTCAGCTATGTCCAAGACCTTCTCTGGTTCAGTCAGATCGATGCTAAGATCTCCCTGATTCTTATTCCAGTTGAAGATTCCAAGACCTTTCCTGGTTCAGTTAAATCGACTCCTAAATATTTTTCTGATGCCGATCCAGTCAAAGGCCTTCTCTGGTTCAGTCAGATCGACGCTAAGATCTCCCTGATTCTTATTCCAGTTGAAGATTCCAAGACCTTGCCTGGTTCAGTTAAATCGACTCCTAAAGATTTTTCTGACGATGATCCAGTCAAAGGCCTTCTCTGGTTCAGTCACATCGATGCTAAGATCTCCCTGATTCTTATTCCAATTGAAGAATCCAAGACCTTGCCTGGTTCAGTTAAATCGACTCCTAAAGATTTTTCTGATGCCGATCCAGTCAAAGGCCTTCTCTGGTTCAGTCAGATCGACCCTAAGATCTCCCTGATTCTTATTCCAGTTGAAGATTCCAAGACCTTGCCTGGTTCAGTTAAATCGACTCCTAAAGATTTTTTCTGATGTCGATCCAGTCAAAGGCCTTCTCCGGTCCAGTTAAATCGATTCCTAAAGATTTTCCTGATGAAGACTCAGTAGAAGACATCCAAGATTCTCTCATCGTTACTGTTGAGGTAGTAATCGCCCCAGATTCTCTCATCGTTACTGTTGAGGTAGTAATCGCCCCAGATTCTCTCATCGTTACTGTTGAGATAGTAATCGCCCCAGATTCTCTCATCGTTACTGTTGAGGAAGTAATCTCCCCAGATTCTCTCATCGTTACTGTTGAGGTAGTAATCGCCCTAGATTCTCTCATCGTTACTGTTGAGGTAGTAATCACCCCAGATTCTCTCATCGTTACTGTTGAGGTAGTAATCTCCCCAGATTCTCTCATCGTTACTGTTGAGGTAGTAATCGCCCCAGATTCTCTCATCGTTACTACTGAGATAGTAATCGCCCCAGATTCTCTCATCGTTACTGTTGAGGTAGTAATCACCCCAGGTTCTCTCATTGTTGCTGTTGAGGTAGTAATCGCCCCAGATTCTCTCATCGTTACTGTTGAGGTAGTAATCGCCCCAGATTCTCTCATCGTTACTGTTGAGGTAGTAATCGCCCCAGATTCTCTCATCGTTGCTGTTGAGGTAGTAATCGCCCCAGATTCTCTCATCGTTACTGTTGAGGTAGTAATCGCCCCAGATTCTCTCATTGTTACTGTTGAGGTAGTAATCGCCCCAGATTCTCTCATCGTTACTGTTGAGGTAGTAATCACCCCAGATTATCTCATCGTTACTGTTGAGGTAGTAATCACCCCAGATTCTCTCATCGTTACTGTTGAGGTAGTAATCGCCCCTGATTCTCTCATCGTTACTGTTGAGATAGTAATCGCCCCAGATTCTCTCATCGTTACTGTTGAGGTAGTAATCACCCCAGGTTCTCTCATCGTTGCTGTTGAGGTAGTAATCGCCCCAGATTCTCTCATCGTTACTGTTGAGGTAGTAATCGCCCCATATTCTCTCATCGTTACTATTGAGGTAGTAATCGCCCCAGGTTCTCTCATCGTTACTGTTGAGGTAGTAATCACCCCAGGTTCTCTCATCGTTGCTGTTGAGGTAATAATCGCCCCAGATTCTCTCATCGTTACTGTTGAGGTAGTAATCGCCCCAGATTCTCTCATCGTTACTGTTGAGGTAGTAATTGCCCCAGGTTCTCTCATCGTTACTGTTGAGGTAATAATTGCCCTAGGTTCTCTCATCGTTACTGTTGAGGTAGTAATCACCCCAGATTCTCTCATCGTTACTGTTGAGGTAGTAATCGCCCCAGATTCTCTCATCATTACTGTTGAGGTAGTAATCGCCCCAGGTTCTCTCATCGTTACTGTTGAGGTAGTAATCATCCAAGGTTCTCTCACCATCCCATTGAGATAGTAACCGTCCCTGATTCATTCATCACATCATTATCAACAAAAACCTTTTGAAGTTCCAGATTCGATTCCTGTATCTTGCCAGGGTGTATCTGTTGACAACTATTCTCCAGACTCGATTCCTGTATCTTGCCAGGGTGTATCTGTTGACAACTATTCTCCAGACTCGATTCCTGTATCTTGCCAGGGCACGTCTGAAGAGTTTAAAGATCCTATCCCTGTATCCTGCCAGGGTGTATCTGTTGACGACTACATTACCAAACTCGATTCCTGTATCCTGCCAGGGCACGTCTGAAGAGTTTAAAGATTCGATTCCTGTATCCAGCCAGGGCACATCTACATAAAGAGTTTGAAGATCAACTCCTGTAACAGGCCAGGTAATTATTTTCTTTCTCAGGTACGCAAGTTCTCGCTAAGGAATCTCTTACGCGATCGACACCCAGATGGCATCTATAAGCCCATCCACATACCAACAGTTCCAAATGGAATCTATAAGCCCATTCCCGACAAGGTTCTTTCACATCTCCAGATGGAATCTATAAGCCCATCCTCCTATCCACCATCTTTCCAAATGGCATCTGTAAGCCCATTCCCGCTATCACACTGTTGATACTCTACTATGTGAGTGCAAATTTCTGGGCACTCTAGTGTTCAATCATCTTCCACCTTCGGATCACGAAAGGCACGCAAGCCAATCTACATCCTCAGGTCTAAGAAGATTGAACAGGGGCAACTGTTGTACCCCAAAATTTGCCCTCCCATAATCTTCAAAGTTTTTCCAAGCATCACCTCAATTGGTTCAAAGTCTACTCAAGGGCTACACAGTCAAACCATCCTCCTAAGCCAGTCAAATTAGGGTTTTGGTTCTTGCAAAGAATTTGAGGTTTTCAAGAGCTCAATCAAGTCACACATGCCTATACACATTGTCAAGCATCTACATGTCAAGTTTCAAGGCTCACAAGGTCAAGTTGCACACTCAAAAACCCTAATTGCTCCACAGTCAACTGCAGGGGCAAAATGGTCATTTGGCAGTCAAAAGTCAAAATTTTTGTTCAACATATTATTTTGAAGCCACAATCATCATTTGGTCAAGTCTTGACCATGATTCCACAAGAATGGCTCAAAAATCATCAAGATGCAAAAGTTTCTATTTTTGGACAGTTGAAAAGTCAACTGTAACTTGATTAAGGCATAACTTGTTCATGGTTCATCAGAAAAATCCAATCCAATGCTCATTTTGAAGGGGAGGACGTTTCCTACAACTCATCTTCACATTCCAAGTCCAAGAAATGCTCTCACAAAAAGTTATCAATTTCAACATTATAGGTCATTTTCAAAAGTCAACAAAAAGGGACTTTAAGTCAAAGACCATAACTTGAGATTGGTAAATCAAAATGACATGGGACCAAAGAAATTGGTTAGAGGACTTCAGGAACTTTCCAAAATGTCCAAGAAAATGTTCATAACTTCAAAATTGAGCAAGATATGCATTGGAGAAGTTGGGAAATTTTTGTGAAATGGCCAAAATCATTTATCCTTGAAATTTCATTTTTGACAAAAGGGGCCCACTTTTTCCACTTGTTTCAGCTTGGCCATGCCTCCCACGTGTCCCACAATTTATTTCAAGATTAAAAATTAATTTTCCCATTTTTATTTAATTTTATTTGATTTAATGCATTTTAAATCTTTAAAATTCAAATAAAAATCAAAGAAATTAATGGAGGGATATTTTGTGGTTTGAATAGCTTTGATACACCATAAAACATATACCAAATTCGTTCAAGACCTATTTCAAGCAAAAAAATTCAAATTTGGAGCAAATATGGCAAGTTATTTCAATGGTGATTATGGAGAAAATCAAAACTTCATTGCAAGGCTTAAAAGCTCCTTAATGTGACTGATTCTCATCCAAGCCTATATATACAAGCCTTGCAAGCCTCATTCATGACCTAGAAAAAAAGGAGAGTGTGCACAAACGGCCAGAGGAAAAGTTCAAAATTTGTCCAAAAAAAGTGAGAGATCTAAAGCGGTGTTGCAAACATTTTCAGATCCAAGCAAGCACGTGGCTTTCTTCCTTGCCACTCCCTGAAGCCAAAGCAACCACAAACACGTCCTAAGGTCCACAACCAAGCGCTGTAAGTTGTCTCAAACTCACCCCTGTACACAAAATCATGTTTCTCCATTCTTGCACTTTTTATGGAAAATAATAGCATATTCATACTCCATGCCTAATTTCCAATGTAACTGCTATATTTAATTTCATTTTTAGGCTTCGTATAACAATACCCGTGCCTAGGGTTCGTTGGTTTTGTTTTTAGGTATTTTGTCTACAGGTGAAATTGGGACAAACCATAAGCATAGACGTGATCAGGAGACATGGACGATCACAACCATGGGCTTAGATGGAATTTTTGATGCCTAAGGATGATTTTGAGTAAAACCTCCAAAATCCGGCCTTCACCTCCTTGGTTTATTATTTCTTTTCTTATTTTCTTTCCTTTTATTAATTATTATTATTATTTAGTTAGTTCACAAATAATTATTTTCATAAATTCAGAGAAAAAACAAAAAAAAATGTAATTATTATTATTATTATTAATTTCACTTTAGTAATTACTTTTGTAAATAAAATACTAACAAATTAATTAGTTTAATTAGTTAATTTTATTCTTTTTTTCACAATAAATAAAAACAAATTTAGACTTAGGCGTTTTCTTTTGACATTTTTAATTCTTTTTTTATTTTATTTCATAAAAACATAAAAAAGGTCAAAAAATATTTTCTTGTAATTAAAATAATTAATTAGTTTTCAATTTCATTTAATTACCAAAAAAAAGACAAAAAAATTAATTCCCTTTTCTTTATTCGCGCGTATTTAATTTGTTCGATTATTATGTAATTGCTCCGGATATGTAATAGTAAATAGGACATTTTACAGTTTTTTTATTTTCCGCACTTATTTACTTAAAACGGGTCTTTGTAAAGATTTGGCGATGTATAGACCCGCGCCTTGTAATAGCGTAGGATTTACGTTTTCCGTACTTTAATTTTTGCACCCCTTAATTGCTAAATTTTGCATGAAAGAATGAATGGCCCAAATAAAATCAAAGCGTAGATCACCATAATGCATGACAAGATAAAACATAACTGAAAACAATACACAAATTCACACACCACTCTTAGGGTACGCCTCACTGTTTCCTTGCCCCTCGAAACGTGGTCGTCGAGTATAGGACGTTTTAGTAAGTCCTTATGTCCATGAACATGGCATAAGGGTAGCTTCTAAGGTGTCCTACTGTTGCTCTGGTGACCACACTGTCCCTACAAGCTCGAATTGTGGTCGTCGAGTACATGACGTTTTAGTAAGTCCTTATGTCCATGATATGATCCAGTCGCCTCGGAAAGGTTGCCTCGGAATTAAAAAGGATCAATGGCATAAGGGTAGCTTCTGAGGTGTCCTACTGTTGCTCGGTGACCACACTGTCCCTACAAACGAATTGACCCGAACACCTCCAACGGTGGTGCTACCTATCTCTCAATGGTGGGATGGCACTACCTTAAGGACAGTTACACAGCCTAATTCCTTAGGGTAGGTAGATGACTCATAGATACTTGCTCTAAAAAATAAATCAAAACTCTTTTCACACCGACACTTTAAAAAAAAAAGCTTTCAAAACAATTTTTCAAACACTCTTGAGGACTGATACAAGAGTCATTCCGAAATCTTTAAACAGAACTTTTTTCAAACCCACAAACACAAGAAAAACAAACATTTTGAAAACACAAATGAGCAAGTATCTAAGAGCCCGTGGATAACCACGGATAGAAAGGGTGCTAACACCTTCCCTTTCTATAAATCTACCTCCCGAACCGAGAGCAATCTCATAAGGAATTTTTCTGTGCTTTTGTCCTTTCCTTGTTGGAGAAAATAAAAGACGGTGGCGACTCTTGCTTCCGCGACATTTCGCGAAACCAGCTTTAAACAGTCAGTTCCAGATCCACCGATCACACCCAGCTTTGTGGATCTAAGGGCGACCCAACAAACAAGAATAAGATGGCCGAATGTCCATCACATAGAATGTAGACGCGAAAATATGAGAACCCACCTTAATTGGAATATCCACCTCTCCATGTACCATCCTCTTGGACCCGTCAAAGGCCCTAACCACAATGTTACTCGGTTTCAGCACCAACCCTTCACAGTCTAACCGGTTTAACGCTTTCTTGGGTAAAACGTTCAACGAGGACCAAGTATCCACCAGCACATGAGCTAAGGTAGTGCCTCTGCACTCGATAGAAACATGTAGAGCATCATTGTGATTCTTCCCCTTAGCAGTCAAGTATGCGTCGGAGAAACCCAACCCATTATCTATTGTCAGACTAGCCACACAATCTTTGAACTGATCAGTTGATGTCTCCTGCGGCACGTGTGCAATCTTCAGGAAAGCAATTAGAGCCTTAGCATGGGCCTTTGAACACAACAATAAAGACAACATAGAGATCTTCGACGGGGTTTGCCCCAGCTGTTCGACTACATTGTAGTCGCTTTTCTTGATGATCTTTAAAATTTCCTCTATCTCTTGTCTAGAGGCTTCAACAATAATCTTCCTCACTGCCTCTGTCCGGGCAAGCTCACTGGTGATCCCTTTGCCCCGAGTGTCAGATGACTCGGCAACAGGGGTAAGGATTGGAACTTGAATAGGGACAGTAGCAGATGTACTGGCAGGTGTAATAACAACAGGCTTCTGAACAATTGGTGGAGAGATCTCAGGGAAGAAAAGTCTTCCGCTTCGGGTGACTTTACTAGATCCAACAATATTGCTAATATCAGTATCAGCCTCTTCATCCTTCAAGTCTTGTTTTATCCCGTGATAATACACGTCGACCCCATAGTGCCACGGGACAGCCTTATCCGACCTGTAAGGCATAGGTCCAGGAATAGTAATGATCAAGGGAGCAATTCTCGGAACAAATGTAATTCTAACAGGCTTTCTCGAGGAAGCCTTGGAAGAATTGGCGGAAATGGTGATTATAGACACATCTTCAAAAGGAATCAATGGAACAAAAGTTTTCTCGAACAAGATTTCTTTATTATCCATCAGGCATTGGACACCTGACTTCAATAGATGGTAACCCGTAGGTAGGACGTAACACAGATGGAAACCTTCGCCACAGCCCGGAAATAAACCGGCTAACAGAAGGTTCTTTTTCAGTAATCAATGGAGTAGCAATGTATTTCATAGAAGTCACAAACGAGTCATCATCTACAACATTCACTCCATGCTTGGGCATATGAGTTGTCATAACATTAGGCTTTTTGGGAGCTTCAACTCAATCTCCTTAGCGTCAATCAGATCCTGCACTTTATTCTTCAAAGCCCAGCAGTTATTAGTATCATGCCCTGGGATATAAGAGTGATAAGCAGAGTGGGCGTTCGGATTATACAACGGTGATGTGGTGTTGGGATTCTTTGGAGCTTCCCTTGGAATCACCAAGTTGGTGTTCAACAGTTGCAGCAGAATTTGAGATAAAGTCATATTGATCCGAGTAAACTGTCTTTGAGGCCTCTTTGCTCTTTGCTGATTGTTGCATTGTGGGGCAACAATTGGTCTTGAAATAACTACCGCATTAACTGCTTGGCGGCGCTCAGGTCGTTTCTGGCTCCTCGAGCTGTAAACTACACTAGACTCCTTCTTGAAAGGCTTCTTCTCAGTACTTGACGAAGCACCTTTTTGTAACTTGCCGCTCTTGATACCGGCTTCAACTCTCTCCCCAATCATAATCAACTTGGTGAAACCAAACGATGAACTTCCGATCAAATGATTGAAATATGGACCAGACAAAGTCCCGAGAAACATATCCACCAACTCCATGTCAGCCAGAGGGGGTTGGACTCTACCAAGAAGATCTCTCCACTTCTGAGCGTAATCTTTGAAACCTTCGCTCGCACCCATAGACATACCCTGAAGTTGGGTACGCGTGGGAGCAAGATCGGCATTATATTATTACTGCTTGTAAAAAGCAGCGGCAAGGTCCTCCCAATTACGGATGTTAGCTCCTTCTAGTTGATAGAACCACTCAAGCTGAGTCCCTGAAAGACTATCTTGAAAGAAGTGAATCCAGAGGTTCCTGTCAGCAGTATATGGTTGAATCTTTCTAACATACGAGCGAAGGTGTAGCTTTGGGCAGGAAAAAATAAATAAAATTATTTACAAATATTAAAAATTAAAATATATGTGGAAATAATATTTTATGTGTATGAATAATAAAAATAAAAATGTATGATATTTTTAAATATGTTTTCTATTTATTTTAAGAAAATAGATTCTATTTATTCTAAATAATCAATATTTTATGCAAAAAATAAGATAAAAAAATAAAATAAAATGCAAAAAATTAAGAAAATATTTTTTGTGATTTTTTAATGTTAAGAAAAAAATAATAAAGTCAATAAACATAAAAATATGAGAAAATATGCAAAAATATAAAAAATATGCAAAGGGGGGTGTGGATAGTGGATCAGGGGGTTGTGGAAAGTAGATCAAACATGGCCAAGGCGCGCCAGGCCCAGGACTTCATCCTTGCCCTCCAGCTTCTTCTATTCACGCGCATATATTCTTCAAATCTGTAACTCTGTATTCTTTGCACAAAAACAAAAACTTAGAACACAAAAAATGTAGCATTTCATCTCACGATTCCAATGATATAAAAAAACATAATCTAACTCTCAAGGATCATGGAGAATTTCTGTAGCCCTTATTTCTGACCTAGTTTTTTCATGAACTTCAAGCTTCAAATTCTCACTACTCAGTTAATATAAATGACAACTATGCATATGTACAGCTTCAGCAAGTTAAGGACTACATCTTTGCTTCACAAATCAAAGATTGAGGATTCTTAAATAGAGAGATAGAGTTTTGAAAAATACCTTGTTCAAATGAGTTTGGATATGGCAATGTGGGGACTTTGAGTGAGGCCTGAAGATTGTGTGAGCTTCCTTGAAGTTCCCTCAAGCTTTTCCAATGCTCAGCTTGCCTTTAGGATGCTTGAAACTCCCTGTAGAAGTCAAGCTGCAACCTTCCAAAGTGAGAATGGTGATGTCTGAAATAGGGCTTACATAACCAGGACAAGGACTTGGATAGTTTGGATGTGATGTAGGGAAGATGTTTGAAGTGTTACAAAGCAAAATGCACGAGAAAATTTTAAGTTGGCAAGTGTTTTGCAGAAGCTGCCCTGTTTTGGGCAGAAATGTGGTTTTTCTGTTTGGGAGAGTTTTGAATGTTGTTTAGAATGAATCCAAGTTCACCCTTTATCAGATGTACAAGTTCCCTTGACTTTTGCAACTTTTCTTGCTTTTGAAGAAAGCTGAAATGACTTGTGCCAAAGGCCTGTACAGGCTTGCTTGCTAGCTGTAGAGAGTTGGTACAAGTTGCTTGTTATCTATGGAAAATGCATGCATCCAAGGAACAAGTCCAAGGCTAATAAAGTTGGAAAAGCTAGCTTTATGAAAATGGCAATGTACACTTTTGGCCATTTATGGATTAATCTCTTGTACAATGCTCCAAAGGTGAAAACAAAGGCTTTAACCACTGAGTTAGCATTAAATTATGGAGTGTAGAAGGGATTAGGACATGTAATGCAAGGTACAAGCATGCTAGGATCTGGTTTGCAACTTGAAGCATTGTGAAAATGGCTTGCACAAAGGTGACAAAATGCCATTTTCTCTTCTTCGATTCTCCCTAACCACAAATGATCTTGGAGAGTTCTTGGACATTTTGTAAAGATTGCAACATTCTCTACAATCCATATTTGAAATGAATTTTGAGATACCTCTTGGAACTAGGTGAAAAATGTCCATGAAGTTAGGTCAAAAACCTGCCTAAATTAGGGCAAATTTTCAATAAGTTAAAAAGTTCATGGACCCCTATTCACAAATTCATAACTTGAGATACAAGCATCTTTTTGGAAAACTTTGTGAATAAAAGTTGTATATTTCATGGAGGAATACAACTTTCATGTTGGAAGTTTTCTTTGAATCCAATTGTATCATGGTGAAAAAGTTATGGAAAGTTGGGAAAAAATAAGAAATTTTCCATACTTAGAAAAATTCTAAGTTATGAAAAATTTCAAATTAAAACCCTAATTTGCAATTTTAGGTTTCTTGGTCAACAAGTTTCACATTTTGACATATCTTGATGAATTATGACCCTTGGCACTTGATTTTGACTAAAAAGTCAAAGTTTGACTTTTCAGTATACAATTGACTTTTGATCAGTTGACTGCAAAATTCATCTGTCAATCCTATGCATTTGTGATCTTTTGAACTATGTGATTAGGTCAAGATGATGTTATTTATTCCTTGAAATAATGCTTGAACCCAATTGGTCATTGGCTAGGTTAAAAATAAAAAATTGCCCTTTCTCAGTCAAAACCCTAATTTTGACCATTTTGCCCTTTTGATGATTTGATCAAATTTCTTGAGGAGTTGTCATCCAAATTTGATCAAATGTTTCATATGAGTCTAAAATGTTGTTTTGGATCAACAATTATGAAGTTTGATTGTAAATTGGCCATGGTTGACTTTTTCCCCAATACAGCTGATTTTTAGGTCAATTGTCCAATTGACTGGGCAAAAATGTGATTCATGGCTTGAAACTTGACATGTGCAATTTTAGGGGTCCAAGATGGTGTATGAAAGTCACATGAAGCATTGATGGTCCAAAAAACCTTTTGCAAATTCAAACCCTAATTTCAGGTCATTAGTGCAAGATGAGGTCTTGAGCTGAGCAAACCCTAATCTTGTCTTGAGTCCAAAGAGTCTTGTGAGGAAAATCTTGATAAATGAGAGGGCAAATTTTGGGGTACAACAACAGTTTTTCTACTTAAGCAATGATATGTACAACATTAATACTGCGATATTTACATATTTAATGATGTTCTGAATGAAAAAGATGCAAAGTCAGAAAGACCTACCTTGAACCTGGAACGTGTGCTTGGAGCTTTGAGCTGCTACCTTTGGATATTCTGGAATCAACAAGAGTAACGGAAGAGGAAGTTCCAAGATCTTTTATTCAAAAGGAAGAACAAAGGTTTAGTTTTTTGTTTGGGATTTCTGGATTTTTTATGAAGGTTTCAAATTCCTTTTCTCGCCCTTTTTTACCAATCTCCCTTCCAAAAGCCAGTCCCTTGAACGTATGATGGAGCAAAGTATTTATAGATGGGTTTGTTGTGGTTTTGGGGGGAAAACAAATGGGATTCAAACCTTTTTGGTATACTGTTCCAATGCTTTTTTAATCACAGTTTTCATATGCTAATTTGATGCAAATATGGGGTTTGAGAATGTGCAGGCATGGACTGGGCCAGCAGCTGACTGCAGCACTATAATGTAGCAGGGCAGCAGGTTACTTAAACGAGGTTTTGGGATTTGGTAATGTTCTAATCACAGAAGATAAGAAGCGTAACCTCTATGTGCTGAAGAGTCACGTTCTGATGGAAGATTGTGTTCTGAACCACGTTTGCAACTTCTGACTGAACTTGCATGGAGGCTGAAGAGCCATGTTCTGATTGAAGGCTATGTTCTGAACCAAATTTGCAACTTCTGACTGCACTTGCTTGGAGGCTAAAGAGCCATGTTCTAATTGAAGGCTATGTTCTGAACCAAATTTGCAACTTCTGACTGCACTTGCATGGAGGCTGGCTCAGAAGTTCTGAAGTATCACATACTCTTAACACTTAGAAAATTTTCTAAATGTTTAGAAAATTTGATTTTTCCAAAGTAACTTCTAACTCCTGATTTTTTATGAACCAATCTCATGGCTTGATGAAATAAAATTGTTGAAACTTGATTTGATCTGAAAGTCAAAGTTTGACTTTTCAGTGTGCTTTTGACCATTTTTCCCTTGCGGATGACTTTCTTGAAAAATTGCAGAGACACTAGAGACCATCTGTTGGACAGAGTGTGGAAATAAACACACGATTCTCTGAAATTCTTTTGATGAATCAGCCTTTGAGAATCAATAATCAATTGTACTTCTGGCTTGAGGGACTCAAAACCCTAATCGAGGCACAACGCCTGATGTCCTTGATTTAGACCTGTCTCTGCACATGAAATCAAAGAAACAAAAAAACACACACTTTGTGCTTGATTAGAAGTTAGTGATACATAGGCTAAGAATGTTCAACATACTTGACAATTTCTACATAATCAATGCTCGAAGGTGAGAGGTTAAAACCGACCGTATTTCGTGACCTTGACTTTTGTATAAAAATGAAAAAATAAAAATGGGATCTTAGGTCAATAATTGGGGTATGACAGCTGCCCCTATTTGAATTTCTTCTATCTGGAGATATGAAGATTGGAATCTTCATTCCGATGAGATTGAAGGGACTTAAATATAGAATACACAATTTTTGGCCTTAAGATACGACAATTATGTTTATGATATGATATGAATGTAATATTTTGAATTTAATGAGGAATGATGCCGCATGAGATAAACTATTGTTGGAGAAACCAAGCACATTATACAGTAATCCCACAGGAGAAGAGATTATAACTCCACTGGGGAAATAGAGTCATAGATTTAAAATGAGAGACTCTTATTAGAGAATAACTTTGAGGGAAGAAATGAATGATTTACATCAGTATTGAGACTGGAAAAGAAATGATTGACATCAGTACTGAGACTGGCAAATGATAGGCATCAGTACCGAGACTGGAAATAAACATCTTTGACTTATGAATTTCACCAAGAACGGTAACACATTTCTTCTTTAACCAAGATATTGCTTGAAAAGGATAAAATAAAAACTTCCCCACGGGACTTTTCTGAAGAGATTCTGTTTGCTGAGTAAACATTATTGTTGGGGATACACAAGCTGCTCAAATAAAGAAGCCGCCACTTGCTATATTTCAAAGGTGTAAATAACATACAAGTTGCTCATGAAGATACTGCCGCTTGTTGTTTTCAAAGGTGACAATAACACACAAGTTGCTCATGAAGAGACCGCCACTTGTTGTTTTTTCAATGGTATCGATAACACACAAGTTGCTCATGAAGAGACCGCCGCTTGCTGTTTTTCAAAGGTATCAATAACATACAAGTTGCTCATGAAGAGAACGGCGCTTGATATTTTTCAAAGGTATCAATAACATACAAGTTGCTCATGAAGAGACCGTCGCTTGCTGTTTTTTCAAAGGTATCAATAACGCACAAGTTGCTCATGAAGATACCGCCGCTTGTTGTTTTTCAAAGGTATCAATAACATACAAGTTGCTCATTGTGATCGGTGGAAATAGAACTGACTGTTTTGGAATGCTGGTTCGCGTTTGCGTTTCGCAAAATGTCGCGGTAAGCAAGAGTCGCCACCGTCTTTTATTTTCTCCAACAAGGAAAGGACAAAAGCACAGCAAAATTCCTTTTCGAGATGTTTCTCGGGTTCGGGAGGTAGATTATAGAAAGGGAAGGTGTTAGCACCCTTTCTATCCGTGGTTATCCACGGGCTCTTAGGTACTTGCTCACTATGTTTTCAAAAAGTTTTGCTTTTCTTGTGTTTGTGGGTTTTGAAAAAGTTTTGTTTGAAAACCTCAATTTAACTCTTGTATCTGTCCTCAAGAGTGTATGAAGTGTTTGTTTGAAAACTTTTGTCAGAAAAGTGTAGGTGCGAAAAGTATTTTTGTTTTGAAAGAGCAAGTATCTAAGAACCTCTACCTACTCAAAAGAAATTAAGCTGTGTAAATGTCCTTTAGACAGTACTATCCCACTATTGAGAAGTAGGTAGCACCGTCGTTGGTGTTTTCGGGTCAATTCGATTATAGGGACATGTGGTCACTAAAGCAATAGTAGGACGCCTTAGCGGTAACCCTAATATCTTAGATCATTTTTAATCGAGGCAACCGTTTCGAGGCAACTTTGATCTTTAGACAGGAGGGCGGCCTCTAAAACACCCTATACTCAATGACCACGTCGAGGCAACCAAGTGAGGCGTACCCTAAGAGTGGCATGTGCGAGTGTGTCAGTTTTCAGTTATGTTATCTTTGTACATGTTATGGTGAGCTACGATTGATTTTAATTTAAGAGAAATCTTGACATGCATAGCCTAGTTAGCATACATCTAGCAGTTTAATAGTTGTGGAAAATAAAACTAAACTATTACAAGGCGTCGGGTATTTACATCGCCAAAAACAAACCCTTGAAAAGTAAATGCGGAAAATAAAATAAAAGCGATAAAAAGTCCTAATTAAAGCTATTACATCCTCGGAACAATTACATAATATGGATCAAAATATGAATCAAAAATAATCACGCGCGCGAAAAAATTGAATCAGAGAGTTTTTTAGGGTTTTGACCCTTTTCGAGAAAGAAGGAAGTTTTTATTATTGTGCATTTAATTAAATTAAACCTAGACTAATTAATTAATTAAATAAAAGAAAGATATATATTTTTTTTGAGTTTTTATGTTTTAAGGAAATAAATGAGAGATGGTCAAAATTGTCAAGAAACCCTAATTCTACATTAGTTTTAGATTTATTGTGAAAAAAAGTTAGAATTAACCTAATTAACTAAATTAATTAATTACTTATTTATTTACAAAAATAACTAATTAAATTTAATAAATAAAAATATTATATTTTTCATGTTTTCTGAATTTATTAAAAAAAAATATTAATTGTTTTAGTTAGTAGTTAATTAAAAATTAATAAAAACAAATTAAATAAAAATAAAAGGAAAAGAAGAAAATAAACCCAGGGGGGTGCTGGCCCAATTTTGGAGGTGTCTTTGGCAATTCTCAGGCCCATCTACATCCAGCCTGTTTGACTTTTCTGAATTTGCTATGCATGCGCTGACCAGGGAGTATGGTGGTTCTTCACCTTTGGCCACTGGATTTGCTTTGCAAGCCACTTGGCGTGTTGATAGTTGAGGTATATGGTGGACCTCTTTTGGCAAACTGCACAAGAACACCTGAAAAATAAAAGTAACAACGATTTGGGGGGACCTGGGATTCGAACCCAGGTCCCAAGGGATAATGCTTCAATGCCTTTGCCAACTGAACTGGGACGTGTGTTTGTTAAATGGACAGATAATGAATATTATATATAAAAACAAATATTATGCTGTAAAACAAAAAATAACACGTGCCTTTTTAAATCAACCAACCAGGTATCAACACCTCATCATCTTCTTCGTTTGTCCTGTATAATTAACATTAGATAGCGGGGGTTTTTAACCTCTACAACACCTGTAAGGAAAAATAGTGAATACAAGCACAGTGAATATAAATATTTCGTGAGGTATGGGTCTTGTTCGTCTTGGTCTCACGATTTCAGTCATATATCTCACTAGTCCCAATTTTTCCTGGTTCAGAAAGCCCTAATTTAAAGCTCAAGAACCCTAGAAATTTGATCATGGCATTCTTCGATTCAGGGTGCTATGGTTCAATTAAACCATTCCATTAGCTTTGTTCAGTCTCTAGCAATGCAAAACAATCATAAAAACATGTTAAATGCGCATGAATTAAGCAATAAGATTTTGAATAAAAGTGAAAACCGTGAAACTGTAATCAGTGATTTCTTGAGCTTTGATGCCTGGATTTAATTGCAAATCACTCCTGACACTTCCTGCAATGTGTTTGAATGAATAACACGCCTTGAATTGGCCTAGAATGCAAGAATAGATTTTCAGCTTTCTTGGAATTTCTTGAATTGGACAGGGTCTTTACTGCAGCTTTCAATCGTCCTCTAGGGTATGGTTTGCTTGCTTGCATATAAGGGAAACAAATTAGGTCAAAAAGCTGGGCCAATATCCATTGCATTGATGTTTAAATCTTTGATTGGAAATCAAATATTTTTTATTCTTCATGATTGAACAAAGTTGCCAAAATTGGATGTTTTTGTATCTTTGACTTGTGCACGAATTTGCCAGCATGTTTTGATCAGATTTGCTTCACAAGTTGATTTAAAAATCAAATCTTCTATTTTCCTATAATTTAAATTAATTAAATGAATTAACATTAATTAAAAATCCAATTAATCAATAAAAATAAGAAAATAAATCCCATTTAGCTTAGTGGGTCGTGCATAGGTCATGGGTGAAGTTTCAAGAAGATATTTGAGGCCCATTAGCAAAAAGAAGGTGTTTTGAGCAAAGTTGACTTTTGCAAATTCATGAAAATTTCCCAACTTCTCCAATGCACAACTTGCTCAATTTTGATCATATGACCATGTTCTTGGACATTTTGGAAAGCTCTTGAAGTCCTCTAACTAATTCCTTTGGTCCCATGTCATTTGGATTTACCACTCTCAAGTTATGGCCTTTGACTCAAAGTGTACATTTGTTGACTTTTGAAATTGACCTATAATGTAAAAATTGGTAACTTCTTGTGAGAGCATTTCTTGAACTTGGCGTGTGAAGATGGATTGTATGAAATTGCATCCCCTTCAAAATGAGCATTGGATGGAATTTTTCAGACAAACCATGAAAAAGTTATGCCCTGGTCAAGATACAGTTGACTTTTCTACTGTCCAAAAATAGTAATTTTTTGCATCTTGATGATTTTTGAGCTATTCTTGTGGAATCATGATCAAGACTTGATAAAATGATGATTGTGGACTCAAAATAAGATGTTGACCAAAAATTCTGAATTTTGACTTCAAAATGACCATTTTGCCCTTGTAGTTGATTGTGGATCAAATGAGGCTTTTGACTGTGCAAATTGGCACTGTGAGTCTTGAAACTTGGCATGTAGGTGCTTGAGAATGTATATAGGCCTATGAGACTTGATTGAACCATTGAGAACCCAAAATTCCTTGAAAGAACCAAAACCCTAATTTCAGCTGTCTTAGGAGGTGGTTTGACTGTACAACCCTTGAGCAATCTTGAGCAATTTGAGGATCATTCTTGACAAATCTTGAGGAATATGGGAGGGAAAATTTTGGGGTACAACAGCTGCCCCTGTTCAATCTTCTTAACCTGAGGATGTAGATTGGCTTGCGTGCCTTTCGTGATCCGAAGGTGGAAGATGATTGAACACTAAAGTGCCGAGAAATTTGCACTCGCATGGTGTAGTATCAGCAATGTGATGTCGGGAATGGGCTTACAGATGCCATTTGGAGAGATGATGGATAGGAGGATGGGCTTATAGATGCCACCTGGAGATTGTTGGTAGGTAGTTTTGTCTTCGTTGACGGGTTGTCTTCATTGACGGGTTGTCTTCATTGATGGGTTGTCTCCATTGACGAATTGTCTTCATTGACGGGTTGTCTCTATTGAAGGGTTGTCTCTATTGACGGGTTGTCTCTATTGACGGGTTGTCTCCATTGACGGGTTGTCTTCATTGACGGGTTGTCTTCATTGATGGATTGTCTCCATTGACGGGTTTGGCCACAGAAAAATCTTTAGGAATCGATTTAACTGATTTTGTCTCCATTGACTGATTGGCCTCAGAAAAATCTTTAGGAATCGATTTAACTGATTTTGTCTCCATTGACTGATTGGCCTTAGAAAAATCTTTAGGAATCGATTTAACTGATTTTGTCTCCATTGACTGAATTGACCTCAGAAAAATCTTTAGGAATCGATTTAACTGGTTTTGTCTCTGTTGACTGGCTTCACCTCAGAAAAATCTTTAGGAGTCGATTTAACTGATTTTGTCTCCATTGACTGGCTTCGCCTCAGAAAAATCTTTAGGAATCGATTTAACTGATTTTGTCTCCGTTGACTGGCTTCACCTCAAAAAAATCTTTAGGAGTCGATTTAACTGATTTTGTCTCCATTGACTGAATTTGTCTCTTTTGACTGGATTTGTCTCCTTTGACTGCATTAGCATCAGAAAAATCTTTAGGAATCGATTTAGCTGGTTTTGTCTCCATTGACTGTGTTGAGAATTTAACTGCACCTTTCCTGAAAGGTAAAGGTCAGTCACATGCAATGCATGATATGGATCGAGCAATGATGTTCTCAATATAAATGAGATCGTATGATATGATGCGTATATGAATGTATCATGATGTATGAAAATGTGATGTTTTAGCTGGGGAAAATAAATCCCGGATAGCTGCTGGAGAATGAAGTTGGATTCTTCGCTTCTGATGGGGATGATGAACGAAGATGATTGTATGAATAAACCTGCAGGAGAGAAGAACTCCGTTGGGGAATAAACTTGATGAAGAGATTACTCTGCGGGGAATTACTCTGTGGGGAGGAGATGCTTTGCTGAGATTTTAACGATAACTCCGCTAGGGATTCCCTTGATAAACTCTATTGGGGATTTTGATGATGAACTCCGCTGGGGATAGAAAGAACGTCGTTGGGGATGATCTTTCCGTTGCAATTTGCTGAGGATAACCCAGTTAGACTCTTGTGGGGATAACCTCTGAATATGGATGGGGAGATACATTTGTACTCTGCAGGGGACAAGCTTCCAGAATCTACTGGGGAAGATGATTCAACTCTGGCGGGGAAGCTTTTTAGACTACGCTGGGAAATGGCTCCACTGGGGGTATCTTGTATTCCGCCGGGGAACATTCTTATATTTCTTTGACGAATATTAAGACTGTCGGGGATGCTTGCTAAGGAATATCTGTATACTCCGCTAGGTAATATTAAGATCTACTGGGGATACCCAACTTCTTTAGGGCTGATGGTAGACCAACTCTGCTTAGGGAGAGTACTGCTGAATCTTGTCTTACTCTGCGGGGAGTGAAGGTATCTTGGTCATATTCTTCAGCCGAACTTACCTTGGTACCTTAGTGGACAGAGCAACTAGACCTCTCAGACAATTCTTATTGCCCCTGCTTCTGATATCACCCGTAATTAGTCCTTTGTTTCGCATGCAAATATTTGTGATCAGTAATTAATGTCAAATGCATATATCAAAAATGAACAATGGACGTTCTTTGCAAAACAAAACAGATAAAGGAAAAACAATTTGCAGTTTGTCTGAAAAATGAACTTGTATTGATTTTGAAGTTTTGCCTGTAAATAGGCGTTTTGTGTACAAGAGGCTGACGTCCTAGTAAGAGAACGCCGCCAAACAAATAGGATTTATACAAAAATAAAACAAAACAGCTGTGAATAATCCCACTGGGTTCCAACTCTGCTATCGCCTTTATGTCTTCAAGCATCTCATCACTTTGCTGCTTAGTTGGAGATGAATCTGATTGATTGGTGTCGTCCGAGCCTGATAGTCGATACCAAAGTTTGGATGCGAGGTGATCCAATGAGACATAGTGTTACGCTTATCCCTAATTTTTGCCTGGACCGCCCTTTCGGGTTTTCAGTCCACCGGGATACCCATTTTTGCCCAAGCCGCCTTTTCAGGTTTTCGACTTGTCGGGTGTACAGATTTTTTTATTTTTCATCCCTTATTTTTGCCCGAACCCTTTTGGTTCGCCGGGGAGCCCTTATTTTTTCCTAGGCCAGTCAACCTAGCGGGTCTTTAATCATGCGTAGTATCTTTTTACTATGTCTGCATTGGCGGGGTGAGGAAGGTCGTCACCATCCATGGTAGTTAGAATCATCGCTCCTCCTGAGAAGATGTTCTTAACCATAAATGGCCCTTCGTATGTAGGGGTCCATTTGCCCCTGGGATCACCTTGAGGTAGAATGATGCGCTTGATTACCAGATCCCCGACTTGATACTCTTGTCATTTGACTTTCTTGTTAAATGCCTTGATCATCCGTTTTTGGTACGTCTGACCATGACAAATAGCAGTGAGTCTCTTTTCATCGATTAGGTTTAGTTGATCAAGCTGGGTCTGGATCCAGTCGTCTACGCTCAAACCTGTATCCTTCATGATCCAAAGAGAGGGTATTTGAACTTCAATGGGCAGGACCGCCTCCATGCCGTATACCAAGGAGTAGGGTGTTGCCCCTGTTGACGTCCGTGCTAAGGTACGGTACCCATGAAGAGCAAATGGTAACATCTCGTGCCAATCTTTGTAGGTCACTGTCATCTTCTGCAAAATCTTCTTAATGTTCTTATTAGCCGCTTCTACAGCCCCATTCATCTTCGGCCGGTAGGGAGAAGAGTTTTGGTGTTGTACCTTGAATTGCTCGCAGAGCTCAGTGATCATCTTGTTGTTAAGATTGGTACCATTATCCGTAATGATCCTCTCTGGTACACCGTATCGACAGACCAGGTTGTGCCGAATGAACCGTGCTACGACATTCTTGGTTATGGTGGCAAAGGAAGCTGCTTCAACCCACTTCGTGAAGTAATCAATCGCTACCAGGATGAAGCGATGCCCATTGGATGTCGTAGGTCTGATCTCGCCGATCATATCAATTCCCGACATTGCAAAAGGCCAAGGTGCTGTCAAAACGTTCAATGGAACTGGAGGAACGTGCACCTTATCAGCATAGATCTGACACTTGTGACATGTCCGAGAATGCTGATAACAGTCGGCTTCCATTGTGGACCAGTAATATCCTGCCCGGAGGATTTTCTTTGCCATGGTATGTCCACTGGAATGAGTTCCGAAGGTACCTTCATGCAGCTCTGTCATGATCCTTTCTGCCTCAATCTTATCCATACAACGCAATAAGGTTGAATCATGGTTTCGTTTGTACAGAATGTAACTGCTGAGGAAGAACTTTGCCGCGAACCTTCTCAGAAACTTCTTGTCATTAGAGGATGCACCCTCGGGGTATTCTTGAGCTTCAAGATACCTCTTTACTTCATGATACCAAGGCTTTTCTATTACCTCTCCGATCTCAAGATCACAGCAGTGTGCAGGTTCATCCAATTTCCAAATAATGATCCGGGGAGCCTCGTTGTCCCATTTGATTCTCCTCTCTTGGGAAGTGTTCAAAGGTTATTTCCTCGAAATAGGGAAGCAACGTCAATACATACTCCTTATAAGGAATAATATTTGGGTGTTTCGTATCCCACTCGCCTTTGATCTGACTGATCACGAGAGAGGAATCTCCGAAGACACTCAGAAACTTGATCCTTAGGTCAATTGCAGCTCGAAGACCCATGATGCATGCTTCATACTCCGCCATGTTGTTGGTGCAGTTGAAACATAGTCAGGCGGTAAGTGGGGTATGAGAGCCTTTGGGCGATACGATCACAACGCCAATGCCATTACCCAAAGCGTTTGGGGCTCCGTCAAAGTGCATAGACCATCGGGATCCTTCCTCAGGTCCTTCATCCGGTCCAGGTATTTCACAATCAGTTACTACCATGATATTCTCATCTGGAAATTCAAAGTTCATCGACTGGTAATCATCCACTACATGATGTGCCAAATGGTCTGCCAATACACTCCCTTTGATTGCTTTTTGAGATGTGTACTGGATGTCATACTCAGTCGAGATCATTTTCCATCTTGCTATTCTTTCGGACAAGGCAGGCTTTTCGAAGATATACTTGATTGGGTCCATTTTTGAAATCAACAGAGTAGTGTGAGTCAACATATACTGTCTTAGCCGGCGAGCATCCCATACCAAAGCGCAACAAGTTTTCTCGAGCAGTGAGTATCAGGTCTCACAGTCGGAAAACTTTTTGTAAGGTAATAAATAGCGTGCTCTTTTCGGCCAGACTCATCATGCTGCCCCAGCACACACCACATTGAGTTGTCCAGTACTGTCAAGTATAAGATTAGAGGTCTCCCTTCAACCGGTGGCATAAGAATGGGTGGTTCTTGGAGATACTCTTTGATTATTTCGAAAGCGGCCTGACATTCATCGTTCCAACGTACTACTTGATCTTTCTTCAATAGCTTGAAGATGGGTTCACAAGTAGCAGTTAGGTGCGAGATGAATCGGGCAATGTAGTTCAACCGTCCTAGAAAGCCTCTGACCTCTTTCTCAGTCTTGGGAACTGGCATCTCTTGTATGGCTTTCACTTTGGCAGGATCCACTTGAATACCTTTGTCGCTTACGACGAAACCTAGTAGCTTTCCAGATCTCACCCCGAAGGTGAACTTGTTCAGGTTTAATCTCAGTTTGTACAACTTCGACCGGTCAAACAGCTTCTGCAGATGGTCAAGGTGTTCCTCCTCAGTTTGGGACCTTGCAATCATATCATTGACGTATACTTCAATCTCATGATGGATCATATCATGGAACAGAGCAACCATGGCACGCTGATACGTTGCCCCAGCATTTTTCAACCCAAAAGGCATGACCTTGTAACAAAAGGTGCCCCACTGAGTAACAAAGGTGGTCTTCTCCATGTCTTCGGGAGCCATCTTGATTTAATTATAACCGGAGAAACCGTCCATGAAGGAGAATACCTTATGCTGAGCAGTGTTGTCAACCAGAACGTCGATGTGAGGCAGAGGGAAGTCATCCTTAGGGCTCGCCCTGTTCAAATCTCTGTAGTCGACACACATTCGGACCTTAACATCTTTCTTCGGTACTGGAACCACATTGGCAACCCAATGAGGGTAAGAAGTTACTGCTAGAAAACCGGCGTCAAATTGTTTCTTAACCTCAGCCTTGATTTTCTCGGACATCTCTGGACGCATACGGCGAACATTTTGTTTTACCGGAGGGCATTCTTCCTTGGTAGGCAGGTGATGAACCACAATGTCGGTATCCAACCCAGGCATATCTTCGTAAGACCAGGCAAAGATTTCCACGTAGTCATGCAGCATCTGAATCAACCGTTGTTTGACACTGAGCTCCAGATTTGCACCGATCTTGACTTCCTTCCTGTCTGTCTTAGTACCCAGATTTACTGTTTCCACTGGCTCTTCATGTGGCTGAATGTCCCTCTCTTCTTGAAGTAGCAGTCTTGCAAGCTCACCAGGCACTTCGTAATCATCTTCACCTTCGTCTTCAGCTAAGTTGATCGGATTTTCGAAGTCATAACTGGCAGTAGCAGAGTCGTTACCAGTGAGATCCAGAGTGGATTGAGACCTGTATATGTGAGTGTGTGTAAATAGCTGTTTTGCAATATATAATAAAGAAAGACAAGGAGCGCAAGATTTGAAATGCAAAAAACGTCCAATGCTTTTATTAATGATATATGAAAATGACACACAAAAGCCCTCACAAATGAAGCCACGGTGCCCCGGGTAAGACATCGGGCTATAAAGTTTCACAATATTGTCTGTTACAAATTCAAAACAAAGGAGTTCATTACTGAGTCACAAAAGTAATAGGGACAAAGTCTTTCACTGTCCAGTTGTTTGGTCCACCGTCGGTCGTAGGGTAGATCCAGCTATCGAACTCAGATTCCTCCACGTCCTCTTCAATGGCGTTTACTCCCGAGTTGCTGATGAACACATGAGATCTTGCAATCCTTGCACTACGAACATCCCTTTGAGCTTCCTTCTCAATAACAGCCCGGGAATCCTTTAAGGAAGCCATCTTTAACGGAGAATCTTCAACCACAGTCTCAGCTGATGCCAGTGTCTGAGGAACCTCTTCAAAGTGTTGAAATGGGGTCTCAATGAACTCCCCATCCATTTCTATGTACCGGAACGAGTTGAGGTGGCTGACCATGTATTCCTCCTCCCCTTGAATTGTCACGATCTTCCCTTTGACCGGGTATTTCAGCTTTTGATGGAGTGTAGAGGTCACATCTCCAACCTTATGGATCCATGGACGACCCAGCAAACAAGAATAGGATGGCCGAATGTCCATCACATAGAATGTAGACTCGAAGACCTGAGAACCAACCCTGATTGGAATATCAACCTCACCATGTACCATCCTTTTAGACCCATCAAAGGCCCGGACGACAATGTTACTTGGCTTGAGCTCCAGACCTTCGCAATCCAACCTGTCTAGAGCTTTCTTAGGAAAGACGTTCAGCGAGGAACCAGTGTCAACCAACACATGTGCGAGAGTAGTGCCCCTGCATTCAATGGAGACGTGCAGGGCATCATTATGGTTCTTCCCTTTAGCAGTCATATTAGCGTCGGAGAAACCCAAGCCATTATCAGCAGTTAAGTTGGCCACACAATCGGTAAACTGATCAGCTGATGTCTCTTGTGGCACGTGGGCCGTCTTCAGGAAGGTAATCAGGGCCTTGGCATGGGCCTCTGAACACAACAAAAGTGATAACATAGAAATCTTGGAGGGGGTTTGCCCCAGCTGCTCTACTACATTATAATCACTCTTCTTGATAATCTTAAGAATCTCTTCCATCTCTTGTTTGGAAGCTTCAACATTGATGGTCCTTGGTGCCTCCGTCTGGGCAGGCATTTCAGTGGCTATCCATTTTCCCCGAGCATCAGATGACTCGGCAGCAGGGGTAGAAATAGGAACTTGATCAGGAAGGGAAGTAGGCACACTTGCAGGTGTGATGACAATAGGTCTCTGGAAAGTTGGTGGCGCAATATCTGGTGAGAAAAGTCTACCGCTGCGGGTGAATTTGGCAGGCCCGGTGATGTTGCTGACGCCGGTACTAGTATCAAACTCTTGTTTAACTCCAAGCACATAAACATCTGCCCCATAGTGCCAAGGGACAGCTTTGTCGGATGTATAGGGGATGGGCCCCGGAACAGCGATGATTATGGGAGCAATCTTCTAGACAGGCGTCATTTTGACAGGCTTCCTCGAGGGAGCCTTGGGAGAATTGTTGAAAATGGTAACTGTTGTACCCCAAAATTTCCCCTCCCATTTCTTCAACATTTTCTCATCCCAAGACCCTTGGAGCTCAAGATCCAGTTAGGGTTTGCTCTGCTCAAGACTCCTCCTTGCACTATTGACCCAAATTAGGGCTTAAGTTTGCACAAAGATGTTTTGACCTAAAATGCCTAAGATAAATTTCATGCTTCATGTTGAACTCACAAGTTTATCCATACCAAGTTTCAAGCCTTGATTCCAATCTTTGCCCAGTCAATTGGAAAGTTGACCTATAAATCAACTGTATTGGGGAAAAAGTCAACTGTGGTCAATTGACAGACAAACCTCATTATTTTTGACCCACATCAACATTATGAACTCATATGAACCATTTGATCAAGTTTGGATCATAATTCCACAAGAAATTTGATCAGATCACCAAAAGGGCAAAATGGTCATTTTTAGGGTTTTGACTGTACAAAGGCAATTTTTGACTGTTTGACCTAACCAATGGAAAACCAAGCTCACATATGGACTCAAGGACTCAATGGAATTGTCTTGACATGTTCAACAAGTTCAAAAGATCCCAAATGCACAAGATTGACAGATGAATTTTCCAGTCAACTGATCAAAATTTGACTGTATACTGAAAAGTCAAACTTTGACTTTTTGGTCAAAATCAAGTGTCAAGATTCATTTTTCATCAAGACATGTCAAATTATGAAACTTGTTCATCAAGAAATCAAAAATTACAAATTAGGGTTTGAAATGAAGAAATTTCATAACTTAGAAATTTTCTAAGTTATGAAATTTCCTAATTTTTTCCTAACTTTGTCCCATCTTTTCATCAAGATACATTTGGATTCAAACAAAACTCAAAACATGAAAGTTATAGTCCATTGCAAAATATACAACTTTGATTCACAAAGTTTCCTTAAAATAAGCTTGTAGCTCAAGTTATGATTTTTGGAATAGGGGTGCAAAACATTCTTAACTTAGAAATTTTTTGACCTATTTTAGGCAGGATTTTTGCCTAACTTCATGGCCACTTTTCACATGCTTCCACTTGGAATTTCAACTTGCATTACAAATATGGATTGTAGTACACATTCCAAGTTTTCCAAATTGTCCAAGAACTTCTCAAACACCCTTGTGGTTAGGGAGAATCGAATTTGTCAATATGGGCAAAAGTCACTTTGTTCATAAGCCATGTACATGTTCATAACTTGGGCATTTTTGAAATCAGCTTGTGCAAGCTAGATTACAGGCCTCTAATCCTTCTTAAACTCAATAATTAAATGCATATCCTTTATGTTAGAGTGTTATTTTGTGCATTTGGACAATACACACAAAATCAAGCCATATTTGGAAAAAGTAACTTATCTATTCTTGTAAAGATCAACTGTATGTCAAACACAAATCAAAGAAGTACAAAGCATATCTTCTAGGCACAAGATTATGGACTAATCCCACTGATGAAGGAGAGATTATGCAGCATGCTTGAGGGACCTGCCTTGGCCTACAACCTAACTTGGCAACTTTTGCTTAAGAAGGAAGAAACTTTGCAAAACTAATCACAACTTACATTCCTGCAAGCAAGAACCAAAGCAAACTTTGTCCACACATTCCATACTCCCTGACTAACCTGAAACACGACCAAACCATCCCCAATACCTCCTCATCCATCAAAGCCCATTTTTTCTGCAAAACAGAGTCCCTGTTGCAGATTGACTTTGTTAATTCATTTCCATCGTGCATTTTCATCCAAGCCACCTCAAACACCTTCCATAACATCCATACAAACTATCCCAAGCCTTGGAAACAGACTGTAACACCTCTAACCAAGTTTTCCATTTTCACTTTTCTCTCTTGCAGGTTGACTTATGTAGCTTGATACAACAAGATTCAAAGCACACCAAGCATTAGAGAAGCATCCCTGAACTTCAAGCAAGTTGTACAAGTCCTCACACTGCAGTGAAAGTGCCTCCATTGTTGCACACAATTCAAGCTGAACAGGTAAAAGTTTGAACTTCTATCTCTCTATCCAGGCATAGTTAGGCTTAAGTTTGTGAAGAAAGCATGTTCTAATGATAGCCCTGAAGCCATCCATATAGTTACTTTTCATTTATATTATGTGTGCTGAGAGAATTTAGGGCATGAACATTGACAAAAACTTAGGTCAGAAATTGGGGGAGAAGAAATTCTCTCTCATTTCTGAGAGTTAGATCAAGTTTTTTATATGTATGAACTCGTGACATGATGCTCTATAATGTTTGTGTTGTGAGTTTTTGTTAAAAATCAAGGAATCAAGAGATTGCAGAGATGGAGGAAGGGCGCGCGTTTTTGTTTGAATCTGTCTAGAGGTTGAAGACAGAGTTGACTTGGGCTGGGCCTGAGTCAACCTGCTTTTTGCACCCCCTTTTTTAATTTGCACCCCCTGGCCCATTGCATGATATATTTGTCATTTTTGATTTTTTCTTTTTGATTTTGATTTTATATTTTTATCCAAACATGAAAAAACAGTAAAAATATTTTTCTCACATTTTTTGCATTTTATTTGGTATTTATTTGTTTCATTTAGTTTCATATGTAAATCAATATATATATATACTTTTATTTAAAATACTAAAAATAATACAAATACATTTTTATTTTATGATTTTATTTTATTTTATCTTTTGAAAACATTTTCTTAAAATATAATTTTTTTTGTAAATAATAAATATTTTATTTTTGTACATATTTAATATATTTAGTAAATAATATAAATACTTATCTATCTTTTATTAAATATTTAGGATAAATACAAAAATAATACATTTTTATTTTTATTAATATTTAACCTCAAAAATCACTTTTTTACAATATACTTCCTTTTTATTTATTTTTTGTGCATAATTAATAAATATTGTATATATTAAGTAATAAATACTTTTTATTTAGCAAATTAGGGTTTTGCCCTAAACCATGAAAATACCCAAAAATTAACCTTTTTTTTTATTTTTGTTTATTTGTCACATGAAAAATACTTTCCCATACATATAAAGACCATTTTTGTGCATTTTTGCATATTTATTTACTTAATTATTGTACAATTAATCTTTGTATATTCAATTTGTATGTAATAACTTAGATTTTAATTTCTTGCTAAATATCCCCCATTTGAACATTTGTACCCCCCATCCCATAATTGTGTTGTAATAATTTAAGATTTTATTTTTCGCATTTAAAAGCTTTCTAAATATGCCATGATAGACTTAGGGTTTGTATGCAAAAATCAAATAACAAATAGCTTGACCTAATTCAAAGACAACAAAGCATGAAAATGGACAACACCAATCACACTTGCACCCCTAGGACTACTCCACTTGTTTCCTTCAATAATGGGCCATGTTGCATGTTAGGTGTCTTTGGCAAAACAAAACAAATTCAAATGATCATAGTCCCTCGATGACGCTTTCTAGAGTTGCCTAAAAATGATCAAGTCCCTTAAAGGAAAAGTTGCCAAAGACACTTGGCACCATTACAATCATGGTCTAAACGATGACCCGCGCCTGTTCCGTTAACATCCTAATACAAGATTGTCCACCAAATACAATGGTGGAACAAAATTGTTAAAAGGGTTAGAACATAGGAAATACCTTTGAGTAAATTTTAGGGTAGATAGCTCTTGGTTACTTGACCAAATCTTGCAAAACAATCCTTGTCATTTTTCAAAACCACATTCCACAACACACTTTCAAAACAACTTTCAAAAACATTGAAAACTTTTCAAAAGATAAGTACACCTTTGTATACATTCAAACATGGATCATTACAAAGGTTGCCACCACATTCGCCTCTTTTCAAAACATTTTCAAACCCACACACAAAGCACCATTTCAAACAATTGAAAACATAAGGCAAGTGATCTAAGCAAGTAACTAAGAGCCCATGGATAACCATGGATAGAAAGGGTGCTAATACCTTCCCTTTCTATAATCTACTCCCCGAACCCAAGAAAACATCTCAAAGGTTTTTGCTGTGCTTTTTAACCTTTCCTTAGGATAAAATAAAAAGTCGGTGGCGACTCTTGCTCAACCGAAACATTTGTGAAAACAAACGCAAAACCCAAGTCAGTTCTCCCACCGTATCACAGAACTGGAGACTCTACTGGGGAGAATTTTAAAAGTGGAGTAACCTTAGGGCTTAGATCACCCTCTTGCATGACTAATTGTTTGCTTTGATTGATTTATATCTTGGCTCTCTTGTTTGGGTTTGAAATCCTACACCCGGATTTGGGGAAACATTCATAGATAGCAATACATTGTGGAAATTGTGCGTGGTATACCGACACGGTTGAAGCAATATCTATATTAGTGCGACATATTTGTGAGTACCGGTAACCCTTGAGTTCAATCAAGGAGAGTACGGGGCCGCTGAGTGATTTCACTAAGCACTAATGACCTAGAACCTTACTTGACCATCTTGGCCTTTCATTAGGGGTAGTGAGATGACCGGCTTTGGTGCAGTCCGAAGTTGGTAGATACTCAATACTACACTCATTGAGGGTTATTTTCTTGGAATATTTTGGTCGCTAGTTAAGTGGCTAAACCAAAACAATGAACATGGAAAATAATCCAATGATATTGAGCTCCTTAGAACCCGGTTACTATTTATAGGACAGGTTTTTAAGCCAACTTCACTCAAGAGGGTACTTACCTATGAAACCCCATGCAAGCCTGAAACTAGGGTTTTGTGTGAATTGCTTTGTACATATGTGTGTGCATACATCATGAACATCATAAAACATCATATGCATTCACTAACCATTTCAAGGGTTTAGATCTTCATCTTTGTTCTTGTTTTGTAGGTCATGAAAATTCTTCGCAGGAAAACTATCCAAGTCAACCTTGTGAGAATCCCTCCTCAACTCAAGGAGCTCACATCCAGAATTCCGGAAAGCTCTCCCTTCAGTGAAAGACATGGTAGACTGCTCAGCCTAGTCAACACCAGCATTGAAGAGGACATGGTAAAGGTGTTGTTCCAGTTATTTGACCCCCTTCACCACTGTTTCACTTTCCCCGACTATCAATTGGTGCCCACTTTGGAGGAATTTTCTCAACTCTTGAGAATTCATATTCTTAATCAACTACCCTACAACGGTACGGAAAAAGAACCAAAGCCTGAAGATGTTGCTCAAGCACTACACTTGCAACCATCTGACATCAAGGGGCATTGGGAAACTAGAAGTGGTGTCAAAGGCTTCTTGGCAAAATTCTTGTTTGAGAAGGCACAAGAGTGTTGGAATTCATTGGATTTACAAGCCTTTGAAGAAATTGTGGCACTCCTCATTTATGGGTTGGTCTTGTTCCCAAATCCTGACTAGCTTGTAGATGTCAACACCGTCAAGATCTTCATATCCAGAAATCCAATACCAACATTGCTTGGGGACATTTTTCACTCATTTTACACACGAACAATGAGAAAGAGGGGTGTCCTCATGTGCTGTACTCCTCTCCTTGCAAGGTGGTTTATTTCGCACCTTCCACAATCTGTCTTGAAGAATGACCAAGGCTTAAGGTGGTCACAACGGTTGATGTCCCTTACACACTCTGATGTACATTGGTGTTCTCGGTCCAGAGAAAATGTCATCATCGTCGATCGTTGTGGAGAGTTCCCTAATGTTCCATTGCTTCTCATTAGAGAAGGCATTACCTACAACCCTTGTCTAGCTTTGAGACAATTTGGATATGCACGGAGGGATGGCCCTCATGACATGTTGATTCCTGACCTAGTTTTTGACTTCGACAACGATGCGCAAGGACTTCGCCAAAGATTCATCAGATCTTGGAGGATGCCTAACAAGGTAGACAGCAAGACACTGGGGCACAAGAACTCCATCCCTCTTGAGCCTTATCTCAAGTGGGTACGAACCCGAGCCCAGAGTCTAATGATGCCTTACCCTCATGTTCTCCCTGTGATTAAAGAGCCCGTTAAGGAAGGAGAGGTTCCCAACACCATCCTATATCCTGACATGCCAACATCGTGGGAGGAGATGTAGAAGAGTTGGATCCAACTCAAGGAGGAACGAAACACTTTTGAAGCCAGCTTCTACGCCAGTGAGAAGAAGGTTTTGGAGCTTACCCGCCGACTCCATGAGGAAGAGACCCTCAACACCTACATCGCACCAAAGAGGATGCGCAACGTCTTTTTACCTTGAGAAGTTTTTTGTAATATTTGGCCCATGGGGAATTTATGTACTGACAAATTTCTTCTTATTAATATGACGTGCATTCTTTTTGTCTGCAACAATTTTGAATTTCTAAATCCTTGAATGAATTGCATAAATAAATATATCATTCATCATGCGCATAAACAGGTCTCCACATCAGGTTTCCTTATCTTTCTGCTGTTTATTTCAGTAAGATGGATCACGAACAGACGGTCAAGGACTTGCAGTCTCAAAACTCACAGTTTCAACATCTCCTGATGACCTTGGAAAAGGGTCAGGAGGATCTAAAAGCCCTGCTGGGGAACAAAGAGCAAGTGAAAAAGAAGAAGAAAAGAGTCGGGGTGGCTACCCTAGGAAGAAGGTTTGAGGGTGAAGCCAGAAGAGTTCTTGAATTTCCCCCTACGTCTGAAGAGGGAAACAGTAAAGGAAAAGGGGTTGCGGTACCTTCCGAATCTGAAGTTGAAGAAGAGGAGGCTGAAGAAGACGAAGACTACTCAGAGCAACAATACCCGCCCGCCGATGATAAGTACAAAATCTTGGAAGACAGGATGGCAGCTATGGAGCTGCAGAGAGTTCCCGGCTTAGATTTCGAAGATTTGGGATTAATTGCTGGAATTGTGATCCCCCCGAAGTTCAAAGTGCCAATTTTTGCAAGGTATGACGGGTTGTCCTGCCCGAAGATGCATCTCAGATCATATGTAAGGAAGATCCAACCTTACACTGCAGACAAGAACCTATGGATCCATTTCTTCCAGGATAGCCTTTCAGGGGCTCAACTCGAATGGTTCTATCAACTGGATGGAGCCAGTATCCGAAACTGGGAAGACTTGGCTACTGCATTTTATAAGCAGTATCAGTACAATTCTGACCTCGCTCCCACGCGTACCCAACTCCAGGGTATGTCACTGGGGACGGGCGAAGGATTCAAGGAGTATGCACAAAAATGGAGAGACCTGGCTGGCAGGGTGCAGCCACCGCTGACTGACCGTGAACTTGTTGACTTGTTCCTGGGGACCCTGTCTGGTCCGTTCTTCAATCATCTGATTGGGAATTCTTCTGCTGGGTCTACAGATTTGATCTTGACTTGTGAGAGAATAGAAGCTGGTATCAAGTCGGGGAAGATACAGAAAGGTGCCTCCTCGAGTACTGAAAAGAAGCCCTTCAAGAAGGAAGACAGTGCTGTTTATGGTCCCAGAAGACAAAATAAACCGGAACGCCGCCAAGCTGTCAATGCATTGGTAATTTCAAAGCATGCTGCTGCTCCTCAGCAATACAACCAACCAAGGGGTGAGAGACCCAAAAGGCAGTATACTCGGCTCAGTATGACCCTGTCTCATATTTTGCCGCAACTACTGTCAACCAATTTGGTAATTGTCAAAGAAGCTCCGAAGGTAGTGAACACAGCTTCTCCAAAGTACAACCCCAACGCCCGTTGCGCTTATCACTCTGATAGCCCGGGGCATACTACGGACGATTGTTGGGCTCTGAGGAATAAGGTTCAAGACCTTATTGATGCTAAAGAAATACAGTTTGAGGCACCCGAAAGACCCAATGTTGTGACTGCTCCCATGCCCCAGCATGGAGTGAATGCGGTGGAAGAAGACCGCTATGTAGCCTCCGTGGAAGAGATTGTTACTCCGTTATTGACTGTCAAAAGGAACCTGTTGCTGGCCGGTTTATTTTCGGGATGTGGTAAAGGTTGCCTTCTTTGTGCTGTTTCACCTGCTGGTTGTCCTTTGTTGAAGTCAGGCGTCCAAAACCTGATGGATAGCAAAGAGATCTTGTTCGAGAAGATTGCCGTTCCTGCTACCCCTACTGAAGAAGTGTCTATTGTTACTATTTTCAACAACCCTCCTAAGGCTCCTTCAAAGAAGCCTGTCAAAATCATGTCCACTCAGAAGATTGCTCCTATCATCATTACTATTCCAGGGCCTCTCCCCTATACATCCGACAAAGCTATTCCGTGGCACTATGGGGAAGATGTTTATATGCTTGGAGTTAAACAAGAGTTCGATACTAGTACCGGCGTCAGTAACATCACCGGGCCTGCCAAAGTTACTCGCAGTGGTAGGCTGTTCTCACCAGATATTGCGCCACCAGCTATTCAGAGACCTCTTATCATCACACCTGCAAGTGTGCCTATTTCCCTTCCTGATCAAGTTCCTGTTTCTACCCCTGCTGCCGAGTCATCTGACGCTCGGGGCAAAGGGATTGCTACTGATTTGCCTGCCCTGACGGAGGCACCAAAGACAACCAATGTTGAAGCTTCCCAGCAAGAGATGGAAGAGATTCTCAAGATCATTAAGAAGAGTGATTTCAATGTAGTTGAGCAGTTGGGACACACCCCATCAATGATTTCTATGCTATCACTGGTGTTGTGTTCAGAGGCCCATGCCAAGGCTCTGATCTCTTTCTTGAAGACGGCCCATGTGCCACAAGAAACGTCTGCTGATCAATTCACCGATTGTGTGGCCAACTTGACTGCTGATAATGGTTTGGGCTTTCTCTGACACCGATCTGACCGCCAAAGGAAAGAACCATAATGACGCCCTACATGTCTCCATTGAATGCAGGGGCACTACTCTTGCCCATGTGTTGGTAGACACCGGTTCTTCATTGAACGTATTACCCAAGAAGGCCCTAGAAAGGTTGGATTGTGAGGGTTTAGAGCTCAAGCCTAGTAACATTGTTGTCCGGGCCTTTGACGGTTCGAAAAGTACGGTACATGGGGAAGTTGACATTCCAATCAGGGTTGGTTCTCAAGTCTTTGATTCTACTTTCTATGTGATGGACATCCGACCATCCTATTCTTGTTTGCTGGTTCGTCCATGGATCCACAAGGCTGGAGCGGTGACCTCCACACTACATCAGAAGCTTAAGTACCCGGTCAAAGGGAAGATTGTGACAGTTCAGGGGGAAGAAGAATATATGGTCAGCCACCTCAACTCATTCCGGTACATAGAAATGGATGGGGAATTCATTGAGACTCCATTCCAGCACTTTGAAGAAGTTCCTCAGACACTGGCATCAGCTGAAACTGTGACTAAAGAAGACTCTCCTTTGAAGATGGCTTCCTTAAAGGATGCTTGGGCTGTTATTGAGAAGGGTGAGTGTGCAAACTGGGGACGACTTCCTGACTTTACTCCGAAGACTGACAAGTTTGGTCTGGGTTTCACTGCAGAAGCTCAGAAGGTTGTTCGTAAATCAAGGATTGGAAGACCTCCTGTGTTCATCACCAACCCGGGAATAAATGCTATTGAAGACGACGTGGAGGAATCTGAATTCGACAGTTGGATCTACCCAACAACCAACTGGACTGCCAAAGACTTCACACCTATTACTTTTGTCACTCAGTAATGAACTCTTTTGTTTTGAATTTGTAACAGACATTATTTTGAAACTTTTATGGCTCGGTGCCTTACCCGGGGCACCGTGGCTTCATTTGTGAGGGCTTTTGTGTGTCATTTTCATATATCATCAATAAAAAACATTGGACGTTTGTTGCATTTCAAAATCTTGCGCTCCTTTTCTTTCTTTATTATATATTGCAAAACAGCTATATTTACACACACTCACCTACAGGTTCCAATCCACTCTGGATCTCACTGGTAACGACTCTGCTACTGCCTGTTATGACTTCAAAAATCCGATCAACTTAGCCGAAGATGAAGGTGAAGATGATTGCGAAGTGCCTGGTGAGCTTGCAAGACTACTACTCCAGGAAGAGAGGGTCATTCAGCCACATGAAGAGCCAGTGGAAACGGTAAATCTGTGTACTGAGACAGACAGAAAGGAAGTCAATATTGGTGCCAATCTAGAGCTCAATGTGAAACAACGGTTGATTCAGATGTTGCATGACTATGTGGAAATCTTTGCTTGGTCTTACGAAGACATGCCTGGGTTGGATACCGACATTGTGGTTCATCACCTGCCTACCAAGGAAGAGTGCCCTCCGGTAAAACAGAAGGTCCACCGTATGCGTCTAGAGATGTCCGAGAAAATCAAAGTTGAGGTTATGAAACAATTTGATGCTGGGTTTCTAGCAGCGACTTCTTACCCTCAATGGGTTGCCAACGTGGTTCCAGTGCCGAAGAAAGATGGTAAGGTCCGAATGTGTGTTGATTACAGGGATTTGAACAGGGCAAACCCCAAGGATGATTTCCCTCTGCCTCATATCGACGTTCTGGTTGACAACACTGCTCAGCATAAGGTATTCTCCTTCATGGACGGCTTCTCCGGTTATAATCAGATCAAGATGGCTCCTGAAGACATGGAGAAGACCACTTTTGTTACTCAGTGGGGCACCTTTTGCTACAAGGTCATGCCTTTTGGGTTGAAAAATGCTAGGGCAACCTACCAACATGCCATGGTTGCTTTATTTCATGACATGATCCACCATGAGATTGAAGTATATGTCGATGATATGATTGCAAGGTCCCAAACTAAGGAGGAACACCTTGACCATCTACGGAAGCTGTTTGACCATTTGAAGTTGTACAAGCTGAGGTTGAACCCAAACAAGTGCACCTTTGGGGTGAGATCTGGAAAATTGTTAGGCTTCGTCGTAAGCGACAAAGGCATTCAAGTGGACCCTGCCAAAGTGAAAGCCATACAAGAGATGCCAGCTCCCAAGACAGAGAAAGAAGTCAGAGGCTTTCTAGGACGGTTGAACTACATTGCCTGATTCATCTCACATCTAACTGCTACCTGTGAACCAATCTTCAAGATGCTGAAGAAAGATCAAGTAGTACGTTGGAACGATGAATGTCAAGCCGCTTTCGAAAAGATCAAGGAGTATCTCCAAGAACCACCCATTCTTATGCCGCCGGTTGAAGGGAGACCTCTAATCTTATACTTGACTGTACTGGACAACTCAATGGGGTGTGTGCTGGGGCAGCATGACGAGTCTGGCCGAAAAGAACACGCCATTTATTACCTTAGAAAAAATTTTACCGACTGTGAGACCCGGTACTCACTGCTCGAGAAAACTTGATGCGCTTTGGTATGGGCTGCTCGCCGGCTGAGACAGTATATGTTGACTCACACTACTCTGTTGATTTCAAAAATGGATCCAATCAAGTACATATTCGAAAAGCTTGCTCTGTCAGGAAGAATAGCAAGATGGCAAATGATCTTGACGGAATACGACATCCAGTACACGACTCAAAAAGCAATCAAGGGAAGTGTATTGGAAGATCATTTGGCACACCAGGCAGTGGACGATTACCAGTCAATGAACTTTGAATTTCCAGACGAGGATATCATGGTAGTGACTGATTGTGAAGTACCTGGACCGGATAAAGGACCTGAGGAAGGATCCCGATGGTCTATGCACTTTGACGGAGCCTCGAACGCTTTGGGTAATGGTATCAGTGCTATGATCATATCCCCTAAAGGCACTCATACTCCACTTACCGCCCAGTTATGTTTAAACTGCACCAACAACATGGCGGAGTATGAGGCATGCATCATGGGTCTTCAAGCTGCAATTGACTTAAGGATCAAGTTTCTGAGTGTCTTCGGAGATTCCATTCTCGTAATCAATCAGGTCAAAGGCGAGTGGGATACGAAACACCCAAATCTTATTCCTTACAAGGAGTATGTGTTGACGTTGATTCCCCACTTCGAGAAGATAACCTTTGAACACTTGCCAAGAGAGGAGAATCAGTTAGCGGACGCGTTGGCTACGATGTCTTCTATGTTCAAAGTCAAATGGGACAACGAGGCGCCCCAGATCATTATTTGGAAGTTAGATGAACCTGCACATTGCTGCGATCTCGAGACCGAAGAGGTAACAGAAAAACCCTGGTATCATGAAGTGAAGAGGTACCTTGAAGCTCAAGAATATCCCGAGGGCGCATCCGCAAATGACAAGAAGTTCCTGAGAAGGTTTGCGGCAAAGTTCTTCCTCAGCAATGGCATTCTCTATAAACGAAACCATGATTCAACCTTACTACGTTGTGTGGATAAGACTGAAGCAGAAAGGATCATGGAAGAGCTACATGAAGGTACCTTCGGAACACATTCCAGTGGACATACCATGGCAAAGAAAATTCTTCGGGCAGGATATTTCTGGTCCACAATGGAAGCCGACTGTTATCAGCATTCTCGAACTTGTCATAAATGCCAGACCTATGCTGATAAGGTGCACATTCCTCCGGTTCCTCTGAACATCTTGACAACACCTTGGCCTTTTGCAATGTGGGGCATCGATATGATCGGCGAGATCCGACCTACGGCATCTAACGGGCACCGCTTCATCCTGGTAGCAATTGATTACTTCACAAAGTGGGTTGAAGAAGCTTCCTACGCTACCGTAACCAAGAACGTCGTGGCACGTTTCATTCGGCACAGCCTGATCTGTCGATACGGTGTACCTGAGAGGATCATTACGGATAATGGTACCAATCTTAACAACAAGATGATCGCTGAGCTCTGCGAGCAATTCAAGATACAGCACCATAACTCTTCTCCCTATCGACCGAAGATGAATGGGGCTGTAGAAGCAGCGAATAAGAACATCAAGAAGATTGTGCAGAAAATGACAGTGACCTACAAAGATTGGCACGAGATGTTACCGTTTTCTCTTCATGGGTACCGTACCTCAGCACGGATGTCAACCGGGGCAACTCCCTTTTCCTTGGTCTATGGCATGGAGGCAGTCTTGCCTATCGAAGTCCAGATACCCTCTCTCCGGATAATGAAGGATGCAGGTTTGAGCGAAGATGACTGGATCTAGACTTGGCTTGATCAATTAAACCTAATTGACGAAAAGAGACTCACTGCTATTTGTCATGGTCAGACGTACCAAAAACGGATGATCAGGGCATTTAACAAGAAGGTCAAACGACAAGAGTATCAAGTCGGAGACCTGGTAATCAAGCGCATCATTCTTCCTCAAAGTGATCCCAGGGGAAAATGGACCCCTACGTATGAAGGGCCATTTGTGGTTAAGCATATCTTCTCAGGAGGAGCTATGATTCTAACCACCATGGATGGTGACGACCTTCCTCAGCCCGCCAATGCAGACATAGTAAAAAGATACTACGCATGAACTAAAGACCCGCTAGGTTGACACACCTAGGCAAAAATAAGGGCTTCCCGGCGAACCAAAAGGGTTCGGGCAAAAATAAGGGATGAAATGAGAAAAAAATCTGTACACCCGGCAAGTCGAAAACCTGAAAAGGCGGCTTGGGCAAAAATGGGTATCCCGGTGGACTGAAAACCCGAAAGGGCGGTCCAGGCAAAAGTTAGGGATAAAGCGTAATACTATGTCTCATTGGATCACCTTGCATCTAAAATTCGGCATCAACTATCGGGCTCAGACGGCGCCAATCAATCAGCTTCATCTTTAACTAAGCAACAGAGTGATGAGACGCTTGAAGACATAAAGGCGATAGCAGAGTTGGAACCCAGTGGGATTATTTTTCACATAGCTGTTTTGTTTCCTTTTCACAAAATTGTATAAACTCTATTTTGCTCGGCGGCGTTCTCTTACTAGGACGTCAGCCTCCTGTACATAAAACACCTATTTACGGGAAAATTTCAAAATCAATACAAGTTTCATTTTCCAGACAAATTGCCAATTGTTTTTCCTTTATCTGTTTTGTTTTGCAAAGAACGTCCAATGTTCATTTTGATATATGCACTTGACATTAATTGTTGTTCATAAATAACTGCATACGAAACAAAGGACTAATTACAGGTGACATCAGAAACAGGGGCAATTTAGAATTGTCTAAGTGATCTAGTTGCTTTGTCCACCAGGGTACCAAGGTAGGTTCGGCTGAAGAATGTAACCAAAGTTACTTCAACTCCCCACAGAGTAAGACCAGATTTCAGCAAAACTCTCCCCAGGCAGAATTGGTCTCCTATCAGCCCTGGAAAGGCACAGTATCTCCAGCAAGTCAGCGATACTCTCCCAAGCAGAGTTAGTCTACTGTCAGCCTTAAGAAAGTTGGGTATCCCCAGAAGATCTCAACATTCCCCAGCAGAGTATAGACATTCCTCAGTAAGCATCCCCGGCAATCTTAATATAAGATTTGTTCCCCGGGGGAATACAGACACCCCAGTGGAACCATTCCCCATTACAGTCTGGAAAGTTTCCACAAGAAAGTTGAATCATCTTCCCTAGTAGATTTTGAAGCTTATCCCCAGTAGATTATGGAAGCTTATCACCTGCAGAGTACGAACGCATCTCCCCGGCTTCATTCAAAGGTTATTTCCCCACCAAGGTATAACTGGGTTATCCTCAGCTAATTATCACGGAAAGATCGTCCTCGGCGAAGTTCTTCCTATCCCCAGCGGAGTTCATCAAGTTCCCCAACATAACTTATCAGTGGAATCCCCAGCGGAGCTCTCATCAAAAACCTCAGCGAAGTATCTCTTCCCACAGAGTAATTCCCCGCAGAGTAATCTCTCCAACAAGTTTATTCCCCAACGGAGTCATCGTCTCCTACCGGTTTATTCTTGCAACCGTCATCCCCAGCGAAAACAAAGAACTCCACTCTTCAACATCAGCCTAGGATTCCACAAACTCCCGGCACTCATCAAGGATTTATTTTCCTAGACGAAAATACATTCATAAACATTTCACATTTCATACATCCTGCTTACATACATGATAAAGTGCATACAACACTATCTCATTTTGAACATCATGACATCAGGCATCTCATACATCATGACATTGCATACAACTGATGTTTTGCCTTTTCAGAAAAAAGTTCAATCCAAAGATGATTACTATCAACTGTCGCGATTCCAGATTCGATACTTGTATCTAGCCAGGGCATATCTGTAGACGACAAATTCCAGATTCGATTCCTGTATCCAGCCAGGGTATATCTGTGAGTATTTGATTGTGGATTTGACACCTGTATCTAGCCAGGGCATATCTGCATGAAGAGTTTAGAGATTCGATACCTGTATCCATCCAGGGCACGTCTGTAAGCAACCTTTTGAAGTTCCGGATTTGATTCCTGTATCCAGCCAGGGCATATTTGTAGACGACCAATTTCCAGATTCGATTCCTGTATCCAGCCAGGGCATATCTGTAGACGACCAATTTCCAGATTCGATTCCTGTATCCAGCCAGGGCATATCTGTAGAGGACCATTTCCAGATTCGATTCCTGTATCCAGCTAGGGCATATCTGAAGACGACAAATTCCAATTTCGATTCCTGTATCCAGCCAGGGCATATTTGAAGACGACAAATTCCATATTTGATTCCTGTATCCATCCAGGGCATATATGTGAGTCTTTGATTGTGGATTTGACACCTGTATCTAGCCAGGGCATATCTGCATGAAGAGTTTAGAGATTCGATACCTGTATCCAGCCAGGGCACGTCTGTAAGCAACCTTTTGAAGTTCCAGATTCGATTCCTGTATCTAGCCAGGGCACATCTGTGAGCAACTAATTATAGATTCAATACCTGTACCTAGCCAGGGCATATCTGCATGAAGAGTTTGAAGATCAACACCTGTAATAGGCCAGGAAACCATCTTTCTTTCTCAAATACGCAAGTTCTCGCTAAGGAATCTCTTACGCGATCAACACTTCCAGATGGCATCTATAAGCCCATTCCCGACAAGGTTCTGTCACACCCCTGATGGCATCTATAAGCCCATCCTCCTATCCACCATCTCTTCAAATGGCATCTATAAGCCCATTCCCGCCATCACATTGCTAATACTCCACCATGCGAGTGCAAATTTCAGGGCACTCTAGTGTTCAATCATCTTCTACCTTCGGATCACGAAAGGCACGCAAGCCAATCTACATCCTCAGGTCTAAGAAGATTGAACAGGGGCAACTGTTGTACCCCAAAATTTTCCCTCCCATTTCTTCAACATTTTCTCATCCCAAGACCCTTGGAGCTCAAGATCCAGTTAGGGTTTACTCTGCTCAAGACTCCTCCTTGCACTGCTGACCCAAATTAGGGTTTGAGTTTGCACAAATATGTTTTGACCTAAAATGCCTAAGATAACTTTCATGCTTCATGTTGAACTCACAAGTTCATCCATACCAAGTTTCAAGCCTTGCTTCCAATCTTTGCCCAGTCAATTGGACAGTTGACCTAGAAATCAGCTGTATTGGGGAAAAAGTCAACTGTGGTCAATTGACAGTCAAACCTCATGATTTTTGACCCACATCAACATTATGAACTCATATGAACCATTTGATCAAGTTTGGATCACAATTCCACAAGAAATTTGATCAGATCACCAAAAGGGCAAAATGGTCATTTTTAGGGTTTTGATTGTACAAAGGCAATTTTTGACTGTTTGACCTAACCAATGGCAAACCAAGCTCACATATGGATTCAAGGACTCAATGGCATTGTCTTGACATGTTCAACAAGTTCAAAAGATCCCAAATGCACAAGATTGACAGATGAATTTTCCAGTCAACTGATCAAAATTTGACTATATATTGAAAAGTCAAACTTTGACTTTTTGGTCAAAATCAAGTGTCAAGATTCATTTTTCATCAAGACATGTCAAATTATGAAACTTGTTCATCAAGAAATCAAAAATTACAAATTAGGGTTTGAAATGAAGAAATTTCATAACTTCGAAATTTTCGAAGTTATGAAATTTCCTAATTTTTTCCTAACTTTGTCCCATCTTTTCATCAAGATAAATTTGGATTCAAACAAAACTCAAAACATGAAAGTTATATTCCATTTCAAAATCTACAACTTTGATTCACGGAGTTTCCTCAAAAGAAGCTTGTAGCTCAAGTTATGATTTTTGGAATAGGGGTGCAAAACATTCTTAACTTAGAAATTTTTTTGACCTATTTTAGGCAGGATTTTTGCCTAACTTCATGGCCACTTTTCACATGCTTCCACTTGTAATTTCAACTTGAATTACAAAGATGGATTATAGTACACATTCCAAGCTTTCCAAATTGTCCAAGAACTTCTCAAACACCCTTGTGGTTAGGGAGAATCGAATTTGTCAATATGGGCAAAAGTCACTTTGTTCATAAGCCATGTACATGTTCATAACTTAGGCATTTTTGAAATCAGCTTGTGCAAGCTATATTACAGGCCTCTAATCCTTCTTACACTCAATAATTAAATGCATATCCTTTGTGTTAGAGTGTTATTTTATGCATTTGGACAATACACACAAAATCAAGCCATATTTGGAAAAAGTAACTTATCTATTCTTGTAAAGATCAACTTTATGTCAAACACAAATCAAAGAAGTACAAAGCATATCTTCTAGGCACAAGATTATGGACTAATCCCACTGATCAAGGAGAGATTATGCAGCATGCTTGAGGGACCTGCCTTGGCCTACAACCTAACTTGGCAACTTTTGCTTAAGAAGGAAGAAACTTTGCAAAACTGATCACAACTTACATTCCTGCAAGCAAGAACCAAAGCAAACTTTGTCCACACATTCCATACTCCCTGACTAACCTGAAACACGACCAAACCATCCCCAATACCTCCTCATCCATCAAAGCCCATTTTTTCTGCAAAACAGAATCCCTGTTGCAGATTGACTTGGCCAGTTCATTTCCATCGTGCATTTTCATCCAAGCCACCTCAAACACCTTCCATAACATCCATACAAACTATCCCAAGCCTTGGAAACAGACTGTAACACCTCTAACCAAGTTTGCCATTTTCACTTTTCTCTCTTGCAGGTTGACTTCTGTAGCTTGATACAGCAAGATTCAAAGCACACCAAGCATTGGTGAAGCATCCCTGAACTTCAAGCAAGCTGTACAAGTCCTCACACTGCAGTGAAAGTGCCTCCATTGTTGCACACGATTCAAGCTGAACAGGTAAAAGTTTGAACTTCTATCTCTCTATCCAGGCATAGTTAGGCTTAAGTTTGTGAAGAAAGCATGTTCTAATCATAGCCCTGAAGCCATCCATATAGTTACTTTTCATTTATATTATGTGTGCTGAGAGAATTTAGGGCATGAACATTGACAAAAACTTAGGTCAGAAATTGGGGGAGAAGAAATTCTCTCTCATTTCTGAGAGTTAGATCAAGTTTTTTATATGTATGAACTCGTGACATGATGCTCTATAATGTTTGTGTTGTGAGTTTTTGTTAAAAATCAAGGAATCAAGAGATTGCAGAGATGGAGGAAGGGCGCGCGTTTTTGTTTGAATTTGTCTAGAGGTTGAAGACAAAGTTGACTTGGGCTGGGCCTGAGTCAACCTACTTTTTGCACCCCGCTTTTTTAATTTGCACCCCCCTGGCCCATTGCATGATATATTTGTCATTTTTTATTTTTTCTTTTTGATTTTGATTTTATATTTTTATCCAAACATGAAAAAACACTAAAAAAATTTTCTCACATTTTTTGCATTTTATTTGGTATTTATTTGTTTCATTTAGTTTCATATGTAAATAAATATATATATACTTTTATTTAAAATACTAAAAATAATACAAATACATTTTTATTTTATGATTTTATTTTATTTTATCTTTTGAAAACATTTTCTTAAAATATACTTTTTTTTGTAAATAATAAATATTTTATTTTTGTACATATTTAATATATTTAGTAAATAATATAAATACTTATCTATCTTTTATTAAATATTTAGGATAAATACAAAAATAATACATTTTTATTTTTATTAATATTTAACCTCAAAAATCAATTTTTTACAATATACTTCCTTTTTATTTATTTTTTGTGCATAATTAATAAATATTGTATATATTAAGTAATAAATACTTTTTATTTAGCAAATTAGGGTTTTGCCCTAAACCATGAAAATACCCAAAAATTAACCTTTTTTTTTATTTTTGTTTATTTGTCACATGAAAAATACGTTCCCATACATATAAAGACCATTTTTGTGCATTTTTGCATATTTATTTACTCAATTATTGTACAATTAATCTTTGTATATTCAATTTGGATGTAATAGCTTAGATTTTAATTTCTTGCTAAATATCCCCCATTTGAACATTTGTACCCCCCATCCCATAATTGTGTTGTAATAATTTAGGATTTTATTTTTCGCATTTAAAAGCTTTCTAAATATGCCATGATAGACTTAGGTTTTGTATGAAAAAATCAAATAACAAATAGCTTGACCTAATTCAAAGACAACAAAGCATGAAAATGGACAACACCAATCACACTTGCACCCCTAGGGTTACTCCACTTGTTGCCTTCAATAATGGGCCATGTTGCATGTTAGGTGTCTTTGGCAAAACAAAACAAATTCAAATGATCATAGTCCCTCGATGACGCTTTCGAAAGTTTCCTAAAAATGATCAAGTCCCTTAAAGGAAAAGGTGCCAAAGACACTTGGCACCATTGCAATCATGGTCTAAACGATGACCCGCACCTGTCCCGTTAACATCCTAACACAAGATTGTCCACCAAATACAATGGTGGAACAAAATTGTTAAAAGGGTTAGAACATAGGAAAAACCTTTGAGTAAATTTTATGGTAGATAGCTCTTGGTTACTTGACCAAATCTTGCAAAACAATCCTTGCCATTTTTCAAAACCACATTCCACAAGACACTTTCAAAACAACTTTCAAAAACATTGAAAACTTTTCAAAACATAAGTACACCTTTGTATACATTCAAACATGGATCATTACAAAGGTTGCCACCACATTGGCGTCTTTTCAAAACATTTTCAAACCCACACACAAAGCACCATTTTAAACAATTGAAAACACAAGGCAAGTGATCTAAGCAAGTAACTAAGAGCCCATGGATAACCATGGATAGAAAGGGTACTAATACCTTCCCTTTCTATAATCTACTCCCCGAACCCAAGAAAACATCTCAAAGGTTTTTGCTGTGCTTTTTAACCTTTCCTTAGGATAAAATAAAAAGTCGGTGGCGACTCTTGCTCAACCGAAACATTTGCGAAAACAAACGCAAAACCCAAGTCAGTTCTCCCATCGTATCACAGTAACAATGGACACTTCTTCAGTAGGGGTGGCAGGAACAACAATCTTCTCGAACATAATTTCTTTATTATCCATCAGGCATTGGATACCTGACTTCAAAGATGGGCAACCAGTAGGTGAAACAGAACACAGGTGGCAACCTTCACTACATCCCGGAAATAAACCGTCTAGCAACAGGTTCCTCTTGACAGTCAACAGCGGAGTAACAATATCATCCACAGAGGCTACAAACAGGTCTTCCTCTACAGCATTCACTCCATGTTTGGGCATGGGAGCAGTCACAACATTGGGCCTTTCGGGCGCCTCAAACTCTATCTCTTTTGCATCAATCAAGTCCTGGATCTTATTCTTCAGAGTCCAACAATCATTTGTATTATACCCCGGGCTCTCAGAATGATAAGCGCAGCGGGCGTTAGGATTGTACTTTGGGGATGTAGTATTCAGATTCTTAGGAGCTTCCCTTAGAGTCACCAAATTGGTCTTCAGTAACTGCGGAAATATCTGGGACAAGGTCATGCTGAGTCGAGTGAACTGCCTTCTAGGTCTCTCACCCCTCTGTTGGTTGTGATGTTGAGGAGCACCAGCAGGTTTTGAAATAACCACCGCGTTGACAACTTGGCGGTGTTCAGATCTGTTTGGTCTCCTTGAACCATTGACAACACTAGATTCCTTCTTGAACGGTTTCTTCTCAGTGCTCGAGGAGGCACCCTTCTGTATCTTCCCAGACTTGATACCAGCTTCAATTCTCTCACCAGTCAAGATAAGGTCTGTAAACCCGGCTGAAGAATTTCTAATCAAATGGTTGAAGAATGGACCAGACAGGGTCCCCAGAAACATATCAACAAGTTCCTGATCAGTTAAAGGTGGTTGCACCCTTCCGGCAAGGTCTCTCCATTTTTGAGCATATTCCTTAAATCCTTCACCCGTCCCTATTGACATACCCTGGAGTTGGGTACGCGTAGGAGCGAGGTCGGAATTATATTGATACTGCTTATAGAACGCAGTAGCCAAATCTTCCCAGTTGTGGATACTGGCCCCATCTAGCTGATAGAACCATTCGAGTTGAGTCCCTGAAAGACTATCCTGAAAGAAATGGATCCACAAATTCTTGTCAGTAGTGTAAGGTTGGATCTTCCTTACATACGACCGGAGGTGCAGCTTTGGGCAGGAATTTCCATCGTATTTGGCAAAGGCAGGTGCCTTAAACTTATGGGGAATCACCACCCCAGAGGATAAACCTAGGTCTCCAAAGTCCAACACGGGCACATTCTGTATCTCCATGGCGCTCAAGCGGTCCTCCAACTGTTTATACCTATCCTCAGCAGAAGGATACTGCTCTTCATAATAATCTGTCTCGTTGTCAGAGACCACAGGACTAGGAACCCTTCTCTCTTGTGGACTGTCTTTTCCTATAGATGAGTTAGTCAGCTCGACCTCATTCTGTAATCCATTTCCAAATCTGCGTCTAGTGTTGAACAAGACGGTCCTCTTCTTCTTCTTCTTCTTCCTCTCTTTCAGAATCAGAGTCTTCAAATCCTGTTGACCCTGGGCTAGGCTCATAACCAACTCTTGGAACTGGGCATTCTGGGCCTGGAGGGCCTTGATAGCTTGTTCAGTGGAAGGTTCAGTAGACATGATGATTGCTGAAATAAACAGCGAAGAAGATAAGTGACCTGTAAAAGGGGTACCTGTTATGCATATGATGAAATGAAATGCGTATGATTTATGTATGCAATGTTTTCAAGGACCTCGCGGGGTAAACAAAGAAACTTGTTAGAATTTGAATCTGGTAGCTTGATTGAAGGAACTTCATGTTGCTGAGAATCCTTCTTTAAGAGTCAGGCTCACCATATCGAGTGGGTCATAGCCCCTGACTCAAGTTATCGTGTTTTGATCTCCAAACAACCTTGGCTAGAGGAAAATAAATCCCATTTGCCCCTTGCTAGACATTTGGTTCATCATGACCTGTATCACAAACCCTTGAGATCCTTGAAATGGGTTAGTCCTTATGCAGGATGTATGCAATGTTATGATGTTATGATGTTATGATAAAGGCACACCACAAGTATTCACAAAAGGCAAACATGGTGAAGGCACACAAGTCACACAAAAGAGCCCTTATATTTCAGGCCAGCATGAAGTTTAGGTACTACCCTCTTTCAGTTTCAGTTGGTTAAGACCTGTCCTAGAAAAATAGTAATCGGGTTCTAGAGGATCTCAATATCACTAACTACCCTCAATCGGTCATAATTCCAGTTTGGCAACCTTTTCTTGCGGCCGAAACCGTCGCGAGAGTTTAGTCTCAATGAGCGTAGCATACTGCTATTGTTCTATGGCCAAGTTGGTCAATTTAAGGTTCTACGGTCAGTTGGTGCTTAATGACTCCTTAGAAGACCCATATTCTCCTCGTTCCAACACAAGGGATATCGGTACAGACCAAGGTGTCACACCAACGTAGCTACTGCTTCACACGTGTCGATCTACGTCGGACAGGTCCCTCAGAGTTTATTGCTACTTACCTAAAGGATATCCCCATATCCGGGTTAGGATCTATAGAACTCTAATACAAGCCCACAAAATTAAAGCATACAAGGCATATAATTGAAAACATAAGTGATCTTATCCTAAGGTACACCTCACTTATAAATTCCCCAGCAGAGTCGCCAGTTCTGTGATCGGTGGAAATAGAACTGACTGTTTTGGAATGTTGGTTCGCGTTTGCGTTTCGCAAAATGTCGCGGTAAGCAAGAGTCGCCACCGTCTTTTATTTTCTCCAACAAGGAAAGGACAAAAGCACAACAAAATTCCTTTTCGAGATGTTTCTCGGGTTCGGGAGGTAGATTATAGAAAGGGAAGGTGTTAGCACCCTTTCTATCCGTGGTTATCCACGGGCTCTTAGGTACTTGCTCACTATGTTTTCAAAAAGTTTTGCTTTTCTTGTGTTTGTGGGTTTTGAAAAAGTTTTGTTTGAAAACCTCAATTTAACTCTTGTATCTGTCCTCAAGAGTGTATGAAGTGTTTGTTTGAAAACTTTTGTCAGAAAAGTGTAGGTGCGAAAAGTATTTTTGTTTTGAAAGAGCAAGTATCTAAGAACCTCTACCTACTCAGAATAATTTAAGCTGTGTAAATGTCCTTTAGACAGTACTATCCCACTATTGAGAAGTAGGTAGCACCGTCGTTGGAGTTTTCGGGTCAATTCGATTATAGGGACATGTGGTCAGTAAAGCAATAGTAGGACGCCTTAGCGGTAACCCTAATATCTTAGATCATTTTTAATCGAGGCAACTTTGATCTTTAGACAGGAGGGCGACCTCTAAAACACCTTATACTCAATGACCATGTCGAGGCAACCAAGCGAGGCGTACCCTAAGAGTGGCATGTGCGAGTGTGTCAGGTTTCAGTTATGTTATCTTTGTACATGTTATGGTGAGCTACGATTGATTTTAATTTAAGAGAAATCTTGACATGCATAGCCTAGTTAGCATACATCTAGCAGTTTAATAGTTGCGGAAAATAAAACTAAACTATTACAAGGCGTCGGGTATTTACATCGCCAAAAACAAACCCTTGAAAAGTAAATGCGGAAAATAAAATAAAAGCGATAAAAAGTCCTAATTAAAGCTATTACATCCTCGGAACAATTACATAATATGGATCAAAATATGAATAAAAAATAATCACGCGCGCGAAAAAATTGAGTCGGAGAGTTTTTTAGAGTTTTGACCCTTTTCCAGAAAGAAGGAAGTTTTTATTATTGTGCATTTAATTAAATTAAACCTAGACTAATTAATTAATTAAATAAAAGAAAGATATATTTTTTTTTGAGTTTTTATGTTTTAAGAAAATAAATGAGAGATGGTCAAAATTGTCAAGAAACCCTAATTCTACATTAGTTTTAGATTTATTGTGAAAAAAAGTTAGAATTAACCTAATTAACTAAATTAATTAATTACTTATTTATTTACAAAAATAACTAATTAAATTTAATAAATAAAAATATTATATTTTTCATGTTTTCTGAATTTATTAAAGAAAATATTAATTGTTTTAGTTAGTAGTTAATTAAAAATTAATAAAAACAAATTAAATAAAAATAAAAGGAAAAGAAGAAAATAAACCCAGAGGGGTGCTGGCCCAATTTTGGAGGTGTCTTTGGCAATTCTCAGGCCCATCTACATCCAGCCTGTTTGACATTTCTGAATTTGCTACGCATGCGCTGACCAGGGAGTATGGTGGTTCTTCACCTTAGGCCACTGGATTTGCTTTGCAAGCCACTTGGTGTGTTGATAGTTGAGGTATATGGTGGACCTCTTTTGGCAAACTGCACAAGAACACCTGAAAAATAAAAGTAACAACGATTTGGGGGGACCTGGGATTCGAACGCAGGTCCCATGGGATAATGCTTCAATGCCTTTGCCAACTGAACTGGGACGCGCGTTTGTTAAATGGACAGATAATAAATATTATATATAAAAACAAATATTATGCTGTAAAACAAAAAATAACGCGCGCCTTTTTAAATCAACCAACCAGGTATCAACACCTCATCATCTTCTTCGTTTGTCCTGTATAATTAACATTAGATAGCGGGGGTTTTTAACCTCCACTAACACCTGCAAGGAAAAATAGCGAATAGAAGCACAGTGAATATAAATATTTTGCGAGGTATGGGTCTTGTTCGTCTTGGTCTCACGATTTCAGTCATATATCTCACTAGTCCCAATTTTTCCTGGTTCAGAAAGCCCTAATTTAAAGCTCAAGAACCCTAGAAATTTGATCGTGGCATTCTTCGATTCAGGGTGCTATGGTTCAATTAAACCATTCCATTAGCTTTGTTCAGTCTCTAGCAATGCAAAACAATCATAAAAACATGTTAAATGCGCATGAATTAAGCAATACGATTTTGAATAAAAGTGCAAACTGTGAAACTGTAATCAGTGATTTCTTGAGCTTTGATGCATGGATTTAATTGCAAATCACTCCTGACACTTCCTGCAATGTGTTTGAATGAATAGTACGCCTTGAACTGGCCTAGAATGCAAGAATATATTTTCAGTTTTCTTGGAATTTCTTGAATTGGACAGGGTCTTTTCTGCAGCTTTCAATCGTCCTCTAGGGTATGGTTTGCTTGCTTGCATATAAGGGAAACAAATTAGGTCAAAAAGCTGGGCCAATATCCATTGCATTGATGTTTAAATCTTTGATTGGAAATCAAATATTTTTGATTCTTCATGATTGAACAAAGTTGCCAAAATTGGATGTTTTTGTATCTTTGACTTGTGCACGAATTTGCTAGCATGTTTTGATCAGATTTGCTTCAAAAGTTGATTTAAAAAATCAAATCTTCTATTTTCCTATAATTTAAATTAATTAAATGAATTAACATTAATTAAAAATCCAATTAATCAATAAAAATAAGAAAATAAATCCCATTTAGCTTGGTGGGTCGTGCATAGGTCATGGGTGAAGTTTCAAGAAGGGATTTGAGGCCCATTAGCAAAAAGAAGGTGTTTTGAGCAAAGTTGACTTTTGCAAATTCATGAAAATTTCCCAACTTCTCTAATGCACGACTTGCTCAATTTTGATCATATGACCATGTTCTTGGACATTTTGGAAAGCTCTTGAAGTCCTCTAACTAATTCCTTTGGTCCCATGTCATTTGGATTTACCAATCTCAAGTTATGGCCTTTGACTCAAAGTGTACATTTGTTGACTTTTGAAATTGACCTATAATGTAAAAATTGGTAACTTCTTGTGAGAGCATTTCTTGAACTTGGAGTGTGAAGATGGATTGTAGGAAATTGCATCCCCTTCAAAATAAGCATTTGATGGAATTTTTCTGACAAACCATGAAAAAGTTATGCCCTGGTCAAGATACAGTTGACTTTTCTACTGTCCAAAAATAGTAACTTTTTGCATCTTGATGATTTTTGAGCTATTCTTGTGGAATCATGATCAAGACTTGATCAAATGAAGATTGTGGACTCAAAATAATATGTTGACCAAAAATTCTGACTTTTGACTTCAAAATGACCATTTTGCCCTTGTAGTTGATTGTGGATCAAATGAGGCTTTTGACTGTGCAAATTGGCATTGTGAGTCTTGAAACTTGGCATGTAGGTGCTTGAGAATGTATATAGGCCTATGAGACTTGATTGAACCATTGAGAACCCCAAATTCCTTGAAAGAACCAAAACCCTAATTTCAGCTGTCTTAGAAGGTGGTTTGACTATACAACCCTTGAGCAATCTTGAGCAATTTGAGGATCATTCTTGACAAATCTTAAGGAATATGGGAGGGCAAATTTTGGGGTACAACACTCATGAAGAGACCACTGCTTGTTGGTTTTCAAAGATATTAATAACATACAAGTTGCTCATGAAGAGACTGTCACTTGCTGTTTTTCCAAAGGTATTAATAACACATAAGTTGCTCATGAAGAGACCGTCTGTTGGCTCCTAAATTCGACACCCTTGTTATTATTAATATCAGCCATCAAAGCTGAAGGATGTTTTCGACCAGCTGGGTCTGTTGAAATGCCCATCAGAAGATGGCAATGTACTTAGAGGATTTCTTCCAAGGGAGAACTGTGGTTGCCTTCGATGTCGAAGGTGTGGCTCGTCGAAGATGCCTCTCGACGAAGATGTTCAATTGCTCAGAGTGGGACGGTTTGAAATTCAAGCGTTTGGAGGGAAAACGGTTCCCAGCGGTTACCAAGTGCAACATGCAAAGATCTGGAGCGTCGAACGCTGAGAACGTGCCAAGTGGAGTCATCTCGAAGCAGTGTAACTGCCCGACGGTTACTTGGGATGTTTTAGTATAAATAGTAGTAGTTCACGCAGTTTTTCGCGTGTGTTCACAATTATATACAAGTCACTCATATAGATTCGAGTACCCAGCGAGTGAGAAAGAATTGTTGAGAATGTATGTGTGAAACACCACTTTTATTAATCAAAGTCATTTATTTTCCAGAAACTTTACTTGCTTTCTCCTTTACTTTTCCTGTCGAAAACCTTTATTTCAAGCCTTCCTTTAATTTATCAAGTTCTCTTCTTCATGCAATTTACATAAAGCTTCTTTATTTTCTTGCCATTTAACCATTGTCAAACTTAATCAAAACCCCAAAATAAACCATGTCTTAGGATCAATCTGATCGATCCTGCGAGTAACCAAATAAGTAACCATTTGGAAGATCAGCGGTTGTTTACCAAAACCAATGGTAAACAAATTGGCACACCCGGTGGGACAGTGTGTTGATTTTGAAGTTTAATCTTTTTACATAGGATATCATCTTTTTCGAGGAGTGTTGTATGTTATTGAGAAGTGGTAGAATATACACTAACAATACCAATACTGCCAGAAGAAGAGAAGAGATGGAGAATCCGCCAAACAATAACGAAATCCCACAAACAAACGTGGGATCAACGGTTATCCCGACCGTAAGTGAAGCGATAACCGCTGGTTCAACACCAGCAGTAACGATCACGACGATGGGGCCATTACCTCCGTTCACTGGCCCCAGAGTGCCTTTGGGAACCCCCCCACCAAGGGGAAATTTAGGCACAAGGCCTTATGTTCCCCCAGGATTTATGACAGGCGGTCATAATCAAGAACCACTCTATGGCATGCCAGCGTCTGATTTGGCTAGTCTAACGAACGCAGCATCCACTTTTTCAGACCCTTTAGTGAGTGCCTATTCGCCACTCCAAGGTTCTGGAGTAGGTATGGCGAACAGAAATAAGACCCAACTCTCAGGAGGAACGTCCCAAGTAGCACATGGCCTTACAAATGCCTCGACAGCAGTCTTGAGGCAACAAATGGACGAAAGCAACCATGGTATGGTTCAAATGCTGGCAGAAACTTTAAGTACAGTGTTGAACCCTCTAATACAAAACACCACCCAACCGAATCAGCAAATGACAGCGCAAATGACGCGTTTGGCTGATTTCTTTGGAGTACCCCAACCTATTCGACAGCCCCAAAGGGCGCCAATAAGGGGAAACTAAGGTATATTCTTAGAGGAAGAAACCACTATCAATCAAGGCCAGCAGCCTGTCGAAGAAAACATTAGGGCACGATTGGAGCAGCCTGTCGAAGAACCTAGGGTAATAACCCCAAAGGTAAGGTTAGTTAACAGAAACCAAAATGCTGACGAAGTAACTCAGCATGTCCAATACCAAAATATGGGTTTGGAAAATAATCTGGCAACCATGATCGAAAGAATCATGACGCAAAATGGGATGAACATGGGCTTTCGTAGGCCCAACTTCACATCCCCACTGTCAGAATACGTGTTACAAACAGACTTACCTCCTAGATGTAAAGTCCCTAAGTTCACTAAATTCTCTGGGGACACGACAGAATCTACTGTCGAACATGTGGCGAGATGCTTAATCGAAGCAGGAGATATTTCAAATAACGAAAACCTGAGGATTAAGTACTTCCCAAGTTCTTTAACAAAGAATGATTTTACTTGGTTTACAACTCTTCCCCCCAATTCGATCCATCATTGGACCCAGTTGGAGAGATTGTTCCATGAGCAATTCTACATGGGACAAACCAAGATAAGCCTGAAGGAATTGGCCAGTGTAAAGAGACGTTTCACTGAACCTATAGACGAATATCTAAATAGGTTTAGGTTGCTCAAAGCGAGATGTTTTACACAAGTGCCAGAACATGAGTTAGTCGAAATAGCCGCAGGCGGCTTAGATTATTCCATTAGGAAGAAGTTAGACACTCAATACCTGAGAGACATGGCCCAACTGGCCGATAGAGTTCGACAGGTCGAACGCCTTAAAGCTGAGAAAGCCAAGGCAACGAAAACTCATAAAAGAGAGAGGATAGCGTATGTTGAGATGGATGACGAAGATCCAGAAACCTTCGACGAAACTATAACTGTCGAAGAGGGCGAAGTCGATTTAGCGGAACTAAAACAAGGACCACCATATTCTTGCAAACTGTTAGTCCCCTCAAGTGGAAAAAATCCCACTGGCCCAGAAAGGACCAACGATAGGTTCCCCAAAAAGATTTATAGTTTTGATATTACAAAATGTGATGAAATCTTTGACTTGCTTGTAAAAGATGGCCAAATGATAATACCCCCAGGGGTAAAAGTGCCTCCTCTTGATCAAAGAAAGAAGAGAGGCTTTTGTAAATATCATAATTTTCTGGGCCATAAAACGTCTCAATGTTTTCTTTTCAGGAATCTTGTGCAAGACGCTATCGAAGAAGGGAGGTTGAAGTTTGCTGACAAGACCCCCATGACTGTGGACTCTAACCCGTTGCAGGCTGAAGCCCATTATGCTGAACCTTCAGAGGTGAATGTGATAGAGGCATCCAGAAGCCAGTCGAAGAGGCCAGGAATCACCATGGTCGAAGTCTCAAAGGACCATATCAACATGCCAATCTTTGGCAGTTTTTCTGGGAATCTATCCAGAAAGACAATTGAAGCGGTTCAGAAAGCGGTCAAAAGCCCAAAGCTGGAGACAGTTGGAACCCAGAAATCTGGAACAAAACCCAGTTCTCACTTGGCCACAGTTCAAGGCCAGACAGAGGGCTTGGAGATCCAAATGAAGCAGTTGACTCTTGCCAACAAAGATACCATGAATGTCAACATGGTCGAAGTATCTGAACCAAAAGCATCAGAGGAGGCCATGAGGCAAGAACAAGCTAACAAAACTGCTTTCCCTCGGGAAAATGAAAATCTGGCAGATTTTCTGCAAAGATGCCAGAAAAAGAAGTCAGAAGTGATGCTGTGTCCCAGATGCAGTTCGATCTTCGACAAAAAAGCTGCTGAACACATTCAAGGTGTAAGAGCGGCAAATAAAAGAAGGGAAAATGTTGATCTTCGACATGATCCCAGAAGAGCCTCCCAAAGAGGTTCAAACCAAGAAAAGAGGCCACTGACTTTCAGGCCTCCAACTAATGTGCCAGTATATACATGGTACAAAACATATGGTCGAAAGAGGCCAAGCGAGGAAAGATGGAACTCCTTCGATGTGCCAAGAGGTTCATCTTTAACACATAAGAAAGAGCCTCAGGTTGCTGCCCCTAAAGTGACTCAGGTGTCAAGAAACTACAAAGGGAAAAATCCCATGTCTCGATCTCAATGGAGGAGATACCAGAGGCGACGAAAAGCTGAGAGGGAGGCTGCTAATGAACCAAAAGCAGACACCAGTTCAAATGTTCCTCAAAGAAAGCAAAGGAAACCTCTAGAAAGAGAACCAGTAACCAACAGGCTAGTTTGGCCTAACCAAGGTGAAGTTGATGACGAAGATGGTTCTGAGTCTGATGACACTTTGGACATTATGGTGAATATAGTCTCAGTGCTGCCCAGAGAGTTCAACCGCCAGGTGGAGGTCGAAACAAGTGATTGGGAAGTGGAGCAAGAAATGGCCAAACATAGGCCAGTGTGCTATTTCGTCATGGATAATGGCACTACTGAGGAGCAAAATGGGTTCCTCGAACCACCTACAGAGGCGATGAAAAATCACCTCAAGCCTTTATTTATAAGGGCTAAACTCGAAGAAACCACAGTGAATAAAATCTTGGTGGATTGTGGGGTAACCATCAACATTATTCCTCACTTTATGCTAAGAAAAATTGGCAAAAGTGATGAGAACATCAAGCCTCACAACATGGTCCTGTCGAACTGTGAAGGCGGCATAGGGACCACTATGGGAGTGATCCAACTGGATATCAAGGTGGGATCTATCCTTCGACCAACTATGTTTATGGTCATATCGGCCAAACCTAACTATAATCTTTTGTTGGTCCGTGAATGGATTCATGGTGTTGGAGCTGTACCATCATCAATGCACCAGAGGTTGCTGCTGTGGCGTCCTGATGGGATGGTCGAAAACATAGAAGCGTACCAAAGCTATTACCTGGGCGAAGTGAACCACCTGGGACTGGAAGACTTCGACAAGAACTTGGCTCACATTGGGCCATGTCCAACACCTGACTTCGACTTGGCGCCAGCGCCAAATACCTTTTGTTCCTTATACCTGCACCCTGAGCATGGTTTTCAATGGGACAGAGAAGACTTGTCCCACATAGACTTCAGTGGGTTAACTGATATCCAACCAACTGGTTGGGGAAGTGAATTCATTGATAATGACTGAGTCACAATCATTGAAGCGAATTTCGGCTTACGTAGCCGAAACAAAGATGATAACGGCTCTCGAAGCCGAAGTAAAATACATGGCCATACAGGCCAATGATAAACAGTTATCTTCTACAGGTCCTGGAAAGGACTTCGATCCAGAACCTCCTGATATCGTACCAGAAGGGATGCAGGAACAGAGGCTCGACGCCATCTATGACGATGAGCCTTTGGGCTTCGAAAAGGACCCCTTGGCGAACAACATCAAAATGTTAGCGCAAGATCCTTTAGAAGAAATCAACTTGGGCGAAGGGTCAGAGAAAAAGCCAACTCACATCAGTGCCAAAATTGACCCAGAACTTAGGTTGGAAGTAATCCAATTGTTAAAGGAGTTCAAGGACTATTTTGCATGGGATTACGACGAGATGCCTGGTCTCGACAGAGGGTTGGTGGAACTTCAGTTGCCAATCAAACCTGGGAAGAAGCCAATCAAGCAAAGTCCAAGACGCTTCGCTCCAGAAATATTGTCGAAGATCAAAACGGAAGTCGAAAGACTGCTGAAGTGCAAATTCATACGCGTTACGAGGTACGTCGAATGGATTGCAAACAATGTGCCAGTAATTAAGAAAAATGGTACATTGAGGGTGTGCATAGATTTCAGAGATTTGAATGCTGCTACACCCAAAGATGAATATCCTATGCCTGTGGCGGAAATGCTAGTCGATTCTGCCGCTGGCTATGAATACCTGAGTATGCTCGATGGTTATTCAGGATATAATCAAATATTCATTGCTGAAGAGGATGTGTCGAAAACAACTTTTCGATGCCCTGGGGCTTTAGGCACTTACGAATGGGTAGTGATGCCTTTTGGCCTAAAGAACGCTGGGGCAACATACCAGCGAGCAATGAATTCTATCTTCCATGATTTTATTAACACCTTTATGCAAGTATATATTGATGACATTGTTATAAAATCTGTTTCTAGGAAGAATCATATAGACCACCTTCAACAGTCATTCGAAAGAATGAGAGAACATGGTCTCAAGATGAACCCTTTGAAGTGTGAATTCTGTGTGAAAGCTGGAGATTTCTTGGTCTTCGTTGTCCACAAGAAAGGAATCGAAATCAACCAGAACAAGACGAAGGCAATTCTGGAAGCGAAAGCGCCATCGAATAAAAAGGAACTGCAATCTCTGTTAGGCAAGATAAATTTCTTAAGGAGATTCATATCTAACCTAAGTGGGAAAGCTCAAGCCTTTTCACCCTTGCTTCGACTGAACAAAGAGGGATTCGAATGGGGGAAGGAGCAACAAGAAGCCTTCGACAAAATCAAAGGGTACCTCACAAAGCCACCTATTTTGGTGCCTCCTTGTAGCAATAGGAGTATGAGATTGTACATAGCTGCGTCCGACAAAACTTTGGGAAGCATGTTAGCCCAAGAAGATGAAAATAGAGTCGAAAGACCCATTTACTATCTTAGTAGAGTTTTGAACGATGCAAAAACTAGATATAGCGAAGTTGAAAAATTGTGTCTATGTCTGTATTTCTCTTGTACAAAACTCAAGCAATATATAAAACTAGTTGATGTGTATGTTTCGTCTCATTTTGATGTTTTCAAGTACATGTTGTCGAAACCCATCTTGCACAGTCGAATTGGCAAGTGGGCACTAGCATTAACTGAATACTCCTTGACCTTTATGCCTCTTAAGGCAGTAAAAGGACAAGTGGTTGCAGACTTTATACTCGACCACTCAATTCAAGTCGAGAATATTAATTATGTGGAGATAGAACCTTGGAAATTCTACTTCGATGGTTCCAGCCATAAAGATGGAACAGGAGTAGGAGTCTTGATTATTTCTCCAGAAAAAATTCCAACAACATTCAAGTACAAGATATCAGGTTCTTGTTCGAACAATGAGGCTGAGTATGAAGCTCTAATTACTGGCCTTGAGATATTGTTGGAATTGGGGGCAACTCGAGTCGAAATAATGGGAGACTCAGAGTTAGTCATTAAGCAAGTCACAAAAGAATATAAATGCATAAGAGAAAATCTCATTATGTACTTTGTGATAGCAAATCGTTTGTTGAAAAAATTTGAAACAGTCAATATTCGACACATACCCAGATTAGAGAACCAAATAGCCAACGATCTGGCACAAATTTCATCTGGGTACAAAATTTCAAAAACGAGATTACAAAGAGAAATCGGAGTTCGAGAAAAGATAAAAGCAACTTGTCTGTCACCAACAGACTTGGAGTCGACAAGACTAGGATATGCTGATCGAAGTAACTTTGAAATTTCGTTCATAGACAATTTGTCAGAGCAAGATTGGAGGAAACCCATTGTGGATTATCTTCAAAATCCAGTAGCTTCGACAGAACGAAAAACAAAGTATAGGGCGTTGAGTTACGTACTCATGGGTAATGAGTTATTTAAAAAGACGCCTGAAGGGGTATTGCTAAAATGCTTAAGTGAAACTGAAGCATACATAGCCCTTTCGACTACGCACGCTGGAGCATGTGGGGCTCACCAAGTAGGCCATAAGATGAAATGGTTGTTGTTTCGACAAGGATTATACTGGCCCACCATGTTGAAAGATTGTGTCGAGTTCGCCAAGGGTTGTCAAGAATGTCAAGTCCATACAAGCATCCAACATGTACCAGCAAGCGAACTTCACTCGATAGTGAAACCTTGGCCCTTTAGAGGATGGGCGTTGGACCTTATTGGAGAGATTCGACCAGCATCATCAAAGAGCCAGAAGTATATATTGGTAGGCATTGATTATTTTACTAAGTGGATCGAAGCTATTCCTTTAGTCAATGTAGACCAAGAAAATGTCATTGAATTTATTCAAAAGAACATTATCTTTAGATATGGAATTCTTGAGACTATAACTATTAATCAAGGATCAGTTTTCACCGGTCGAAAGATGCAGGAATTCGCTCAGGAAACAGACTTTAAACTCCTAACATCAACTCCTTATTATGCACAGGCAAACGGTCAAGTCGAAGCAGCGAACAAAGTAGTGATTGGCTTGATAAAAAAGCATGTTGGGAAGAAACCAAAAAATTGGCATAAGACGTTAGACCAGATTTTGTGGGCCTGTCGAACGTCCCCAAAAGAAGCCACAGGTACGACACCATATAGGATAACTTTTGGTCATGACGCAGTATTGCCAGCAGAAATTTGTCTTCAATCTGCAAGGGTTCAGAGACACCATGATATTCCCTCTGAAGTTTATTGGGATATGATGTTAGACGAACTAGTAGATTTAGACGAAGAAAGACTGCGCGCTCTCGACCTACTAAGGCTTCAGAAGAAAAGAGTAGAAGACTCTTATAATAAAAAAGTGAAACCTAAGGCATTCTCGCTTGGAGAATTGGTTTGGAAAGTGATTCTTCCCATGGATCGAAGGGATCGAAGCATGGGAAAATGGTCACCCAAATGGGAAGGACCATTCAGAATCATCCAGACTTTTTCTGGTGGAGCTTATGAAGTCGAAGAGTTAGGCGACGATAAAAGGCTCTTGAGAGTAAATGGCAAATATTTGAAAAAGTATAAACCTATACTCCAAGAGATCAAAATAAATAACAAGTAACGACTAAATTAACCATAAATAAGCCAAAATGGAAAATTTCATAAATTAGCCAAAATGGCAATATTGTCAAATACACATTACAATACATGGTTAAAGAGCTGAATCAATCAGAAGGGGATGGAATCTTTGAGTCGAAGGTATTTAGCTTGCTGTAACTCCAATCTTTTGTTGCACAAGGCATTCGCCTGGACAAGCTTGGCAATTTGATCGTCGAAGGCTTGAGCTTTCTCAGCAAATTCTAGGCCTTGTGTGATTTCAGCTTGACTTTCGGTGTCTGGCACAGTCGAGAGAAGTTCCTCCTTGCGCTTAGTATTGGCATTCATCTTGGCCTCTAGCTCTTCGATTTGCGCCTTTAGGGAAGCATTCTCTCGATCTATGGCATCAATTTCTTCCTTCTTAGACGCCTTTTGCTTCGATAACTCTGCAATTCGAGAAGTCGTCTCTGATACAGCAGTCCATGCAGAAGAACTTTTTCCATATAACACTTCAAGCTGGCTGTTAAAGCCCCTTTGTCGCCGATAATCTGCTGAGACTTGATCAATAATGGAGTGTAACTCCATGATAAAGCCTGAAATCTCCGGAGTCACAGCTAGCAAGTCTACGGCATTCAAAACAGTCCCCAAATATGATGGAGCAGTAGGGTCCCCCTCCAAAGCTTTCATCAAATCCCTCTTGAAGAACTGAGCCTTGACCTTCGTCAAAGCCTCATCGAGAGGAGAAGTTTCAGTGGACTTCCCCGACTGAGTAGAAGCCCCCTGACTAATATCAGACGAACTCCCCTTGCTCTCGATAATGGCATTCAGATAGCCAACAGGATCGGTTTGCTTCAAGAGTGCTAAGTCTTCTTTCGACCTATGCTTTGTTGAAGTGGTAACCTTTGCAGCAGCGTTGTCTTGGATTTGAGGCTGTTGAGTAGCATTTGCCTCGACTCGGCTCTCTTCGACTTGAACTACAGCAGTACCAGCGTCACCATGATCCCATTCGCCAGCGTCAATGTGATCCCCTTCGTCACGATGTTCCTCCGACAGATCAACCACCTGAATCTCTTTTGGTTGTTGCTCTTCTGTTTGTGGATCTTCTGTTTGTTGTTCTTCTGTCTCAGCATTGGCTTCATTTGTTTCAGCATTGGCTTCATCGTTCGCCAAGTCTTTTTCTTGTGGCCTACTGAGTTCAGCAGAGTCCAATGTTTCAGAAGTCCTTGGCGCTGAGCTTTCAGTGGTTTCCTGAGAAAAGAAGAAGAAGAATCTTCTAGGTTAGAAAGGGGCATAATCGAACATGGGTATCGACACCTGAGTTAAAAAAGGGTCAAAAAGATTACCTGCAGAGGAACTTCAGCCCCAGGGCTGGAATTGTCGCTTTCGACAGGTTTATTGAGAAGAACATTTAGTTCCTCCTCCGTTGGCTCTTCAATGATTACTGGAGGTGGCCTTGGCTTTCTCCCAGCAACCTTTATTCTGATTGTTCGAGTCTCAGGAGAAGGAACGTCCTTCTATAGCTTTCGCCTTTTAAGAGGAGCAGGGGGAGAATCGTCTTCTTCGTCACTCCCATATTCGACCGTCAGTGCTGGTCGTTTCTTGGGTGAAGGTGCCTAAAAACCAGTTGTTCGATTTAGAAGCTACATCGAAAGTCAGAATGTTAAAGCCAGAAGAAAATAATTAAAGTCTGGTTACCGGTGCAGAAGGCTTTTTCGAAGGAACTTCCCCCTGATGGCTTGTTGTAGTCTTCGTCGGCGCTATAGTCTTCGCCGGTGGTGGAGGTTTTATCGAGGGACCTCCTCCCTGTTGGCCTTCTGCAGCTTTCTTGGCTGCAGGCTTTCGAACAACTGAAAGAAGACAAAATAATGAACAGGCTACCAGTCGAAAAGGGAGAGACAAAATAATTTGGAAGAATGAACTTACATTTCTTTATTTTGTCCAAGACAAGAACAAAAGACTTCTGAAGTTCGTCCACGAAGTCCTTCTCGTTGAAAAACTCCTCAGCGTAGTAACTTTTCCACCACTCTTCGAAGGATGGTGAGCAGAGAAAGTTAAGATGATAGTCGAACAACGAAAGGACTGTTCGACCAGCATATCTGCCGATATGCTTAGTGGCAGCGTCTTCAGTGTAGTCGTTGCAAAAGTATAACATAGACTTCTCCCTGGGAAAAATAGGAGAAGGAAGTGTTTGAATGATACCAAACTGGCGAGAAACCAAGTTTGGTTGATACGCGATCAGACTCAAGTGAGTCTTGGAGCTCTTGAATCGCAGGGGCATTATTCTTGGTGTGAGGAATGCTTCCCACACTGTTGTATGATCTTCGACCTGAGGGCCACTTGACGACTTAGGATGGGGCCTCGTGAACCACTATGGACCAACCTTTCGTCGAGCAAAGGGAGCCATAGTCGAAACAAATTCTTTCCTTTTTGCAAACATCAAGACGAAGTTTGTAAAAGATTATTGAAGCTCCAGCCCCTCTCCAGTTGAGGGCAGCAGAGCCAATCTGGTGCCTTCGATGCACCTATTTGCTATCTCCGGAGCCTGCTCATTTATCTGAGTCTTCTGAGGTAAGAAAGACTCGAAGGTGGCATTGAGCCACAACTGAAGTAGCCAAAAAGGTCCTGCAAGCAGCAGACTGGCTCTGTTATCGATGATCTTCAAAAGGGTGGCTCTGTTGCTAATCGATTCGTACAGATTCGCCAAAATCAATTCTGCCAAACAGATATTTTGGCCATGGTGGAGTTGGGCGGCGAGGGTGACCATTTTCTTGGTTATCTGTAAAGACTTTGTGCAGAACACAAAGCGTGACAGCCATAAGGCTAGAAACGCGATATGCTCTACATCCGACACAGTGGCCGTCGACTTATCGTGATAATGATTGATAAAGGTGGTGTAGGTTGGTTTTGTGGCAGAGAATCCAATCTGATCCTCCGACATTTCCTCTGGGTCAAAATAGTCTACAGTGGGTCGAAGGCCAGTGATGGCAGCCACGTCGAACAGCGTGGGTGTCAGCATTCCGCAGGGAAGGTGGAAGGTGAAATGGGTGTAATCCCGGAAGAGTAAGGAAGCTATCAACATTTATGGGGAATAGTTGAGACCCGTTTTCGACAACATAATCAGGTCGAATATCCCCAGATCTTTCCAGATCGAAGCCTGGCTTTTCTCCATTTTTTCCAGCCAAGCACTGTAGTCAGGAGTGAGGCTAGGGCTAGACCTGAAAGCCCTAACACCCCGATTGAGAAAGCGAAGATCGATTTTCTCCTTAGCAGGATCTTCGTTATCCTCGGCATCTTTCTTAGAGCATCCAACAGGTTTGAGCCTCTCGAGCACTGGAAAGTAGCTTTTGATCTTCATGGCTTCAGTGATGCTTGGGTATAGCGGGCCAGACATGGCAAAGATTTGGTTGGAGTATCCAACCGGAATCATGAGTTGGCGTGAATAAGCGTCACGTACAGCAATGTCTAGGGGTTCAGGAACCCTTCGTTGGCCTGTAGGAGAAACTACAGGAGCAGTGGAGAAAATCTTGGGTTTAGCATTTCCTGAGGGGATGTTAGAACTAGGAGCGGTGGAAGAACCGGACGCCATTGTTGATGTTAAGGTTGAAGATGAAGTGAAGAACAAAGTTGTTTGCAAAGTTTGCAGAGAGTTTTTGTTCAAAGAAGTTTGAAGGCAAGGTAGCGTGAAAAAGTCCCACAATGGGTACTTGGCGCTGTTTATAGTGGTTGGGGAGATCCCCAAATTCGAGGACATTTAATGCCATTTAATGTTGCAGAGGGTAGTGGGACACGTGGCGTCCCCCTGTTGACACAGCCGTTCTGCAGAAATGAAAGGGTGCAGCGTGCACCCTCGTTTCTGGGAATTATCATGATGACAATTTTATGAAGAGACATTTGGCACGCTGCACGCCGTACTGAGGTGACGTCTTAGGTACGGATGAAATGATGGCTTTCCTTGGGATTGTCAGTGGTTAGTAGAAGACAAAAAAGTGCACAATTTAATTTGTGACTAAGAATGAAAAGACAGGTGTCGAATGGAGTTTCAAAGAATGCCTTTTTCTTTTCAGAGTCGAAATAAGGCATTCTTGGGGGGCAATTTGTTGGCTCCTAAATTCGACACCCTTGTTTTTATTAATAGCAGCCATCAAAGCTGAAGGATGTTTTCGACCAGCTGGGTCTGTCGAAATGCCCATCAGAAGATGGCAATGTACTTAGAGGATTTCTTCCAAGGGAGAACTGTGGTTGCCTTCGACGTCGAAGGTGTGGCTCGTCGAAGATGCCTCTCGACGAAGATGTTCGATTGCTCAGAGTGGGACGGTTTGAAATTCAAGCGTTTGGAGGGAAAAAGGTTCCCAGCGGTTACCAAGTGCAACGTGCAAAGATCTGGAGCGTCGAACGCTGAGAACGTGCCAAGTGGAGTCATCTCAAAGCAGTGTAACTGCTCGACGGTTACTTGGGATGTTTTAGTATAAATAGTAGTAGTTCACGCAGTTTTTCGCGTGTGTTCACAATTATATACAAGTCACTCATATAGATTCGAGTACCCAGCGTGTGAGAAAGAATTGTTGAGAATGTATGTGTGAAACACCACTTTTATTAATCAAAGTCATTTATTTTCCAGAAACTTTAATTGCTTTCTCCTTTACTTTTCCTGTCGAAAACCTTTATTTCAAGCCTTCCTTTAATTTATCAAGTTCTCTTCTTCATGCAATTTACATAAAGCTTCTTTATTTTCTTGTCATTTAACCATTGTCAAACTTAATCAAAACCCCAAAATCAACCATGTCTTAGGATCAATCTGATCGATCCTGCGAGTAACCAAATAAGTAACCATTTGGAAGATCAGCGGTTGTTTACCAAAACCAACGGTAAACACCGTCGCTTGCTGTTTTTTTCAAAGGTATCAATAACATACAAGTTGCTCATGAAGAGACCGCCGTTTGCTGTTTTTCAAAGATATTAATAACATACAAGTTTCTCATGAAGAGACCGCCGCTTGCTGTTTTTTCAAAGGTAACAATAACACACAAGTTGCTCATGAAGAGACCGCCACTTGCTGTTTTTTCAAAGGTATCAATAACACACAAGTTTCTCATGAAGAGACCGCCGCTTGCTGTTTTTTCAAAGGTATCAATAATACAAAAGTTGCTCATGAAGAGACCACCGCTTGCTGTTTTTTCAAAGGTATCAATAACACACAAGTTGCTCATGAAGAGACTGCCGCTTGCTTCTTTTTCAAAGGTATCAATAACACACAAGTTGCTCATGAAGAGACTTACGCTTGCTGTTTTCAAAGGTGACAATAACATACAAGTTGCTCATGAAGAGATCGTCACTTGTTGTTTTTTCAAAGGTATCGATAACACACAAGTTGCTCATGAAGAGACCGTCGCTTGCTGTTTTTCAAAGGTAACAATAACACATAAGTTGCTCATTAAGAGACCGCCGCCTGCTGCTTTTCAAAGATACCAACAAAATATCATGAAGATATTGCTGGAGGTGAGAATCAATAATTTCATCAGGGATATACAAACTGCACACGAAGAGACCACCATTTGTCATAACATAAAGAAGTTCGGCGATAATCAAACTGCTCAAATAAAGAGTCAGCCGCTTGTTGTCACGTAGATATTCCAGAAGAATGTTATGATAACACTACTAGGGAATAAAGTTCATCTTCAATAGGGAACCATGAATAAATCCTTCCTGAGGAGACCAAGTATTTACATACACAAGATCAATGCACTCTCCATCTAGGTTTCACAGCTTAGATAGATTCACAAAGCAACATTTGTAATAGAAAAAACTCAATCCAAGAACAAACTGGAGAGAAACAGTCAAACAAGACCCTACCAGATGAGGAATAAACTCAATCGGGACTTATCCTATCCTGATACAGAAAGGAAGGCTAAAGCAACAACTCTTCCCTGAGGAATAAACTCAGTGGGGAATTAGAAAGGAGACACTTTCTGCTTAAGTTGACACTCTATTTGAGAAGAGGAAATATGATAACCAAAGTATACGAATCAAGAACATCAACAAATATCAATGCGTGTGCATGATGTAATTATGAACGAATAAAGGAATGCCATGTATATGCTGACAAAATAGATATATGAGATAGACTGAAGATGATAAGACATCACAGCACAACTCGACACTCGGCTAATCTCAATAAGATGGGAAA